>VZSE01000364.1:22779-121568 GCA_013398275.1 Promerops cafer
AGGTGGCAGCGGGGGCCGTCTGCGTGCCCTCGGGCAGGGCCGGCTCCCGGGAGACCCGGGAGGAGAAGAGGCCATCGGGATCGTTGCTAAGCCCGGAGTGCGGCGGTGCTGGAGGAGCGGGAAGGTGCCCCCTTCCTTCTGGGGGAAGCAGGAAAGGGACTAAGGCTGTGGAGGGACGGGACGGCGCACCTGAGCATCGGAGAGAGGAAAGAAATGTTTCCTCGCCCGTAGTCCAGCATCGGCGCGTCCCGCGGGCGGGAGGGGGCTGTGATGGGTGGTGGGGGCGTAGCGGGGCTCCCCTTGGGCTGAGCAGGTGGGGATGTCTGAAACCTCGGTGTTTGTGTTGGCAGCGCTCGGAGGGACACACGCTGTGAAGTCGTGGGGAACAGCAGTGTAGTGGCATTGCCGTTCCTTGTAGCTGCCTCTGCGTTCCCCACTGATCCATCTAGTTGTGCATACATACACTATGGGTACCTGCAGTGACCAGGGGTGGGCTTCTGTGGTCATATGTGGCTTTAAAGAGTCACATAATTCTTAGTAAGCTTTTCCGGACTAAATAAACACGTAGTATAGCTTTGACGTTAGTACATGTGCATGCCTAAAATACTTCATGGTGTTTTCCCATTTAATATTTCTGCTATGAAACGGGATAAATACCTGCTGCTTTTGAAATAACTTTAATTACGCTTTAGAAATGGATTTGTGCTGTACTTAGCATGTGCATTTTTAGAGGTTTTATTGCAAAGCCCCAGCTTGGCTTTTCTACATCATGTACATCTACTTTGTGATCATAATGGGCCTGAAAGGCTGTGTGCTGTTGTGAGCTCACCTAGAGCTGTAGCTACATGAATTTTATTCAGATGATGTATTTGAGAGATTATTAAAATGCACACAGAGTATAGTTCAGTTTCTCAGAAATGTATCTGGAGGAATAGGTAATTTTTAGTATTTAGTACTTAATTACATTAAACACTAAATGTATACATCAAGTAGTCTCTCAATTTCAGTATAGGTGTCACACCTTTTTCCTAATTGTTTTTGTGTGTCAAGTAGAAAGGGCCCTTTATACTCAAAGATGTGTAAGCAGCATCTTTCAGGAACAGACCAAAGCGGAAGAAAAGATGTTGCTGCTTATTTAATATTTTTGACTACATTTTAGACAGATGGCTGTTGTTGTTTTCTTCTTTGCTGAAGCAGGCTTTTTTGTTTTGGTCATGTGATTATGAAACAGACCAGAATTGGTGCATACCCTAAAATTTCTCTTTTTTAGTTTAGTGACTGTTGTGCTTTGGAAATGAATTTTATATGCATGAGTATGATATCCATTATAAGACTTAACCTTTCAGGAACTAACTTACGATTAATTAAGCTACATTAATGACTAATTAATTTCTTAACGTAGAAATGCTTGAATTTATAGTTGTGTCATATAGTGAATATTTAAGAAAATGACATACTTTTAAACTGAAACTTAAGTTACATAAAACAGACTAGCTTCATTAATGTACTGTAGTTCAGAAAAAAAAAAAATTGTATATACAGGATACATGGCTGGATCTTACTGAAGACATCCATGGCCCACTTTTTTTCAGATGTTAATTTTCCAAAGCAGGTCAAGTCTCCCTCAAAACAGAAACACCCTTGGGGATGGAAACTACCTGTGCTCAGCATAGAAGTCCAGTTGCCAATTTAAGCTGTTGGTTTATCATGTCATAAATGCTAATTTTCTTTCTGAGCGGGTATTTCCTTTAGCATATAACTTCCTTTAGGAGCAGAAAAACAGGAGTGCATTGTGACCAAACATGTTGTTAACATGGAGTCTGACACTTCTAGTCTCTAGTTTCTGTGTCGTTTCAGAAAACTCACCCACCTCAAAGTTGTAACTCACCATCCCAAGCATAATATGTATGGAAAATAGTAGTAGTTTCCAAGTGAAGAGTCATTTTCAAGATAACATTGTAGGACTAAACCTTTCCTTGTTTTTAGTGAAATTTCACATTGTTGCCTTACTAGAATCTCCTTGATGTCCTCAGTTTTCTGGACTACTTGTGCTATCAAAGACACCTTTGATGGCTTTAGAAGAGAGAAAAACTTCCAAGTCTGGAACTGCTTCATCAATTACCTATTTCTTTCTGACTGCCAAGGATGCAAATTTGATACATTACTCAAGAATCTAGAGCTTCCAACTCCTTTTTCTTCTTTCTTTCCTATCTTTGAGATCTGTTGGCTAGGTGTGTCGATTTACATAATTGATTCTAATCAGTTTTAGTACTCACATTCCCCCTTGCTGTTAGCTGGTGTGTTAAGTTTGAAACTGGTTGGTTTGTAACTCAGAATATCCCTCATAGTAACCAAGTATTGAAGAGCCTGAGCTGGGTACTGTGTTGCTAGCTGGGAGGATTGCTATCTCCACACACCAAGGCTTGTGTAGTTTGGCTTACGTTTGTTCAGGTCTAAATTCTGACCTTTTATTATGTTAAAAATAGTGAATGACTCACTTCTTTAGACGTGTTTTTACTTGTGATTTGTATGAAGCTGCCCTTGGATGGAAATAGGATTTTGATTAAAAGTGTACAAAAGTAGTATTTAAAGGGTTTTTGTTGTTGTTTTTTGGTTTATTTGTTTTTCTTAGTTTTTTTTTTTTTTTTTAATTAGTTAAAACTAGATTAAATAAATTGAATGTCCAGGGAGATAAGTTTGGGTTGTTGGGGTTTTTTTCCTTCCAGACATATAGAAGATGAAGTGTGTTTTTTGAAGTGTGAGTTGGAGTTAGTGAAGTGAGAATTCGAGAGGTATTTTGATGGCTGAAGATGCAGATGGGAACCTGTGACACTTTCATAGATCTTTTACGTTTCCCACCATTTTATGGGAAGTTAGGCATCTGATCTGACATACTAATTAACGGGATTTTCAGAAGGACTTTTCTGAGTATCAGAATCTCTAAAAAATCTCCAAAACAAAAGATGCCTATATATATCTTCTGCTCTTAAAATTTGAGGGGAAAAGAAACTAATTTTTTTAGTAAGTCCAGCTGAAGAATGTTATATCTATGTATCTTATATGTTTCCCTACCAAACTAGAAATAGTCAATATACCTATTCCATGTTACACATTGAAGTATAGTGCTAACACTGCCATGTATGTAGTGCAGTATATAGCTCTATCAGTCTTTGCCTGACCTCAGAAAATAAACAGATTCAAGGAAGGCAATTAATAGCCTATCCCATAACTCATTAACATTTGATGACTAATTTTTTTGAATGGTCTCATTCAGATTTGAAGTACATGAACAAGTGTTAACAAGCCACCTCATTAAAATTACTTAAGCAAAAAGGAATAATTACTTAAAAACCAACCCTCTTATCAACGTGTTACTTAATGTTGCTCTCCAGCTTGATAGGGAGGTACTTTGTACCACCCAGTGATTACTTGTTTTCATTTGCAGTGTAGCACCCTGTGGCCTTCCAGCAGCTACCTGCCAGTCCTATTTTGGATAGCTGACTTCCAAGAAATTCCCCAGAACAAAATGGTCACTCCAGTGACATCGTTGAAGGGGAAAGTCTCATTCCTAGAACTTGTATTCAGGGATTATTTTTATTCTATCAGAATTTCAGTTCAGGATATTAAGCTAACTTCAGCCATAGATCTTTTCATCCATAAATGAGAAATGTCCACTGCTGCATAGTTACTGTTGAGCAGACAGTAGTGCATCTGTAGGCATTTTCTCAAGTCCGCAGTTTTTCATTTATCTCAGATCCAATGACTGTATGCCAACCAGGCACAGGGCAGTGAGAGAGATGTTGGGTTGGGACTGGGAAGAGCTAAGCCTCTTGCTTTCCTCCTTTGGAAGTACATGGCTTTGGACAAGCTGCTTTTTATTTCAATGCCTCAGTTTTTTGGCCTCTAAAGTGAGGAGTATCTCCTTTAAAATTGTCTTGAACTCTCCAAAGCAGTGGGAGAGAGGTAGGTAATCTTGGATGATTTTCCAGGCACTAAATGGTATTCCTGCCACTTATCCTAATGTTTTGAACAGATTCAATTCTCTTGAGCAAATGACAATATAAATTATGGCAATTTTGGACCAGACATTCAGAGATCCTTGATGTATTTATTTCCATTGCAAAGGAATGGGATGTGAGTCCTGACTTTGTGACAAATACAAAACTTTGTTCTTTAGCAAATGGTTATTGTTGGCAGCAAAACACAGTATGGATGTGGAAAACAGGAATTGTGTACGTAGCATGTTCCTACCATGTGCACTTCCCTGGAGTACACGACAGATGGTTTTCTGTAAACCAAAGATTCCAGCTTTGTAAATGTACGGTTCAAAGGTGATCCACATCACATAAATGTTCTGCAATAGGATTCCTGTCATCTCAATCTTTTCTGCTACTGAGGGTCATACCCAAATGTTCCAGTTATTTATAGTAATTAATTTCACAGTTTCAACTTGTGTTCTGCTGAACAGGTCTGCTTTTTCAGTTATTGACTGTCAGCAGCTAGCTGCCAAAAATGTCTTTAATCTTACTAGCAGGTGTATATCAATTTCTCCATGGCATCCTCAGCTTGTTCTGGTACCTAATGACTGAACCAGCGCATATTAGTTTTCTTTTTTTTCCTGTTTCTGAAGAAATATTTCTATTCTTTACAATTACATCAGAAAAGGACGTTATGGTATCAGTGAGTTCTTTTGCTAAAGCTTTGTGTTACTGATGCTCTGCCCAAACAGAGCTTAATCCACTGGCTTGTATTGTTCTTGAAACTTTACTCCTAAGCCAGGAAAAACAATGCTGTAGAGAGACTCAGGATACCAGCAGAGCCACAAGCTATTTATTTCTGTGGGTCTAACACACTTAGGGAGTCTGTGTGTCTCTGTAGCCGTTTAAAGTTCAGTGCAAAATCTGTCAATGGATTGGGTTGCATGGTGAGCTGTTCCCAGAGTACCAGGAGGGTGGGCAGTGGTGCAGAGACGGGATGCACATTTCTTGGTGGAAAGGAGCTGTGACCTGAGGCAGAAGGTCATTGCTTTAGATGGAGCGGTATCTCTATATCCTCGATGTATTTATGGTTTAGTGACTTCAGAGGTTACCTGAAACTTGAAGGTCTTCAGTCAAGGCTTGTGCTAGTATCTGTTATTGTCGCACACAGTAGTATCTACTCCTTCCCTCAAGTATCAAAGCCTTTTCTGTTTTCCTTAATTAACTGCCTTTACCTCAACAGTGAGCATTGGGCTTGATTAGTTGGACTGTTTTCCAGTTAAACAACCAGGGAAAACTAAGAGTTTGAGATTCCTGTTTGTGTATATTTATCACTGAAAAAGAAAAAGATCAGGGACACTAAATTAGTAGTAATTAAAGTGGCATTAATTAAGCATATCTGTTTCAAGTGAGTGAATGTTGAAAGACAGCTATTTCTGAATTGTATTACAGGCAGGGCTGTGTTGAAATAGTAGATCTTCAGTGTGGCTGTCAGGTATTTCTACAGTCTTGGTCTTACACTAAATCTTGTGTTTTTGTGTGGAATTTAAGAAATGTCGCTTCATGCAAGTTGTTTCTGCATTCTCTGTTCATCATGAACTGTAGTGATAGCGATAGCTTAGACACAAGACAAACATGTCCTGGTTATTCCTCAGTTTTGGAATGCAGAAGAACATTACAAGATTAAATAAATCTGGAAGCGTTTGATAGCTGTGGTACTCTGGTGCCCATTATGATGGTAATTTTACTGTCACAACCATCCGGTTCTTAATTAGGTTTTTGTGTTCACGTGGAAGATGAAATAAAACCTGACCCCATTTTAACAGGAGAAATGTCCAAACAAGATAACAGACCTTGGCAGCCACTGTAGGTGTTTTGAGCCCTGCCATTCCAGCATCCCTTTGCTCCTATTATTTCCTTGTTTTTCTTTTCTTCTGTCTGCAGCAGTGAAGCTTACCTGGCTGTATGGAAATTACTCAGAAGGAAAAACAAGGGAATGTGAAATAGGTGAAGCCCTTCTGCATGGAGCAGATGAATTTAATATGCATTGGACAGACTTTTAGGGGTTTTTTTATTTTGTTGGGTTTTTTTTTTAATCCTTAGCACTAGTTCTGCTTCATCTCTACTAAAATGCCAAAGGTGAAATAAACAGGCTGATGATGATGCTGATAGTTTAGTTGGAAAGTGATGGAATGTTAAAATTACTGCATGTATATTTTTAGTGGCCTGGTATTGATAAGCTTTAAGTAGACAAAAACAAAGAAGCAGAAAAACTTGCTGTTCAATGTAGAAATGGGAAAACAAGTGGCTATCTTATCAATGGTTGAATGAAATTCACAGGTGTACTCAGTGGGAAATCTGGGTAATTCTTTGAGGAGGAATGAAGTCTTACTGAACCTTGTTTTAACTTCCCAGGCTTATGAGCTGTGTTGACAAAATAAATTATTTTCATTTTTGAGGTCATATGAGAATTAATGTACAAACTCTTCTGCTTTTCATTTCTCTTAGATACCTTTGTTGTTTAAAGTTTTTTCTTAGAAGGGTTTTATTGCAAGTAATGAAGTACTAATTTAGAAATGTTTATTAGACAATTATTTCTAAGGGGTAACTATGAAAGATTTTTCAAAACGTGCTTATGTGTAAATTAATTTTATTTTCCTGCTTTCAGTCAGTCAAGTGCAGCCACTGATCACGAGATGTTACCACAAAATCTACCTCAGACTTCACTTTTGTTCATTCGTTTGCTGCGTCATAGATCTCACTGGGAGCTCTGCAGACACTCTTGAAAGTCTCTGAACAGATTGGGACATCGAGTCAAAGCATGATGACCTAATAGGAGGTCAAAGTCTCAAACATTGATTCAACAGTTCAAGATAACATTGCCCTTTTTATCAGTATCACTTCTGAAGGCTACAGACCTCCTGCTATTTCTTTCCTGGCTACTTCAGAAACACTCAACTGACCTTTCTTTGGTGAAGAGATCTTGACTTTTCTCTCTGGTCCTGGAAATATTAATGGAATACAGTCATGTCTACCCAGGACGAGAGGCAGATAAATACAGAGTATGCTGTATCCTTGCTGGAGCAGTTAAAATTCTTTTATGAACAGCAGTTGCTAACTGACATAGTGTTGATTGTTGAGGGCACTGAATTTCCCTGCCATAAGATGGTTCTTGCAACGTGCAGCTCATATTTCAGGTAAGTATTCAAATGCTGTAAAATCTGTGGTACCTGGTTTTGAGTTTAATAGTAATTGATTGACAATGTCTTACAGAGACTTAAAATCAGTAACTTAAGTAGCAAACCTAAATATCCTTACTTTCCAACAGAGAGTAAAATAAAATTTCTGGCATCCTGGGACTTATTCTAGATATTTATTGTAGTTTCTACAATGCGTGTGGGGGGAAGAAAATCACACTCGTGATTGCTCATTTTCTTTAGGGAGTGAAATGAATCTGAATAATTAGTAAATTTCTTATTCTTCACACTTAATCTTTAAAATACTTAATCTGTTTTTATTTCCCAAGGTAGGATAACAAGGAATTATTGGGACTTGGCTGCGGGAATTCCATTGTCATGTTTAACTGTAGTTTCTTAGTAGAAGCATCTGCTAAAAGTAGGGATTGCTGTGCAAGTTCATGGCTTTCTTTTCGGAATCATCTAGTTTTCTCTGCTCAGGAAAACCCAAAACTCTTCCCTTGCTTGAGTGTTGTGGTAATGCAAGTGGAGTTTTTCTGTGTATGGTTTGGATTCTCTTTTTTTTGTTTCATGGTAGCCCCAAGATACTGTTCAAATTTTTAGTTCCGTAGCTCGTTTTCCACATGTCCTGTTTTTGGTCTTCTAAAACATTTTTATTAATAAGATAGGTTCAGTGCTACCATTTTTTGCAAACGCCTTCGTAGTAAGACCTGGATGATGAGGTACCATGAATTTTCTGCAGTGATTAATCATTTTTTGTTGGCAATATAATTAATCTGTCTGTCTGGAAGGAATTTTGAAGCTTGAAACTAGTCTGGGTGACATCCACGTATGTTCTACCTTCCTGATGCACTGTGGAGGGATTATAACTTTTCTTTCCTGTTTAATCACAGGAAAGTTTACAAATTTGCTTTTCCTGAGACAGGCTCACTATACAGAAAACATCCAAGATGTTTTCTGTACTTTGTCTCTTTTCTTGTAGAAAACTGAAAGGATTAATTTATTGCTTTTACAGAAATTTTTGTCCATGCTGGCTTTTCTGTTTATTTTTTTATCTCAGATGAATCGGGTCCAATTTTTAGCAACAAGTATTGTGTGATCACTAGATAATAATTATTACCATTGGCCCTGTGCAGATGACATAGTTCCAACAATTTGTAAAATAACAGCCACTGGAAATGTAGCCAGATTTAATGTGGGTGGTTAATCATAAGGTTGGAAAGCTGTCATGAGTCCACCCAGTGTGCTGCATCACAATGTGCAGTCAAATCTCTTATTCATATGTGTTTGTTTATTATTTATGGAATGAGGTTTTGGCACTGGTTAAAAGAAGTATCTAACTTGTGGTTTTGTCATGTTCTGTTTTTCTTCTCTACTTTGGTTTACAAAAAGATGCTCAGCTTCCCAGATTTAGCTTTATTATGAAAAATTGATAGCCCTGAAGGAGGAGGAAGAAAAGCAAAGCATCTTTCTGTGTGATCCAGCCATTGTGATTGCAGCCAGCTTACCTTCCATCTTTGTGTCTGAACTATGTGCAGCCCTGCTCCAGCACAGGCTGCTCAGCAGTGTGTGAGCAAGAGCCAGAGCCTCCAACAGCTCCCTCTTCCTTTCTGAGGAGTCTCTGTACCCTGTTGTACCTTCTTGTTTACCTTTAAATAGCTGCACAGCAAGTTGATACTCAGTCACTGATCCCTCCTAAAATGCAAGTTGGCCTGAGTTAAGGAGCTTAGAAGAAGACAGAGAAATGGGGATGGGATCCTGTCTTTGTATCAGATGCTTTCTGGAACGGCTTTGCTTAGGGAGTGTATCTCTATGTCCCCTTCACCTCTGCAGCCAGAAGCGGGACTAAAAGGTGCACCCACTGTCCCTTCTAACTTCTCTCATGCCTGGTTTCCTAAAAAAAAAAACCCCACATAAATATAAAGAGCCTTGAACTGAAATTTTTAGCACAACCATAAATACCAAACCTGAATCAATATAAAGCTCTTGAAACCAGTGTCCCCTGTTTTAAGAAAATCAACAAGTATGGGGCTTATAGTACCAGATTGCAGTTAGTTCTTAACTGTGTTACAATTAAAATACCAGAATGGGCAAGAGGTGTGTAAAGCATTAAGGAAACAATAACCATCTTTTAAATTGCCTTTCTAGTCTTTTTCAGGAAGATGTAATGGAAATACTCGCTCTTCTTTTTTTCCCAGACTAGATTTGATTAGTTTTTCTGGTTTTGATTTTTGCCTGTGAATTTGAAGTTTACTGCATGTTATGATGAATGGTATATAAGAAATAATTCATAGAGTGCTAGTCCTTGCTCCATTTCTTCTCCTCCCAGAGGAGCATCCTTTTTGATATGACTTAGCTCAGTCCATTACATAAATCTGCTTCTTTTGCTTTAGAATCTAAAATCTAGCTGTGTATGTTTTAACAGTATTTTCTGGAGGATGTTTCTTCCCTCTTATCACCTATCATAGAAAATATTTAAATTGTGTCATTAGAACTCCAAAATCATTAGAGCTGTCTGCCGATTAACACAGAAGGGTTTGCATGACCATAAAGTATTGCTGCAGAAGGCACTGATGTTACTCTTCTAATGTTCTGTCCAAATGTTTTATCTTAAATAGAAGATGTTAGCCTAAGGTAAATCCTAAACACCTGTGAACAGGCCTGCAAAAGGACTGTTCACCTTTAGGAGTGTAATCACCAAAGGCTTACAGGTGACTGTTTAAGATTACTCACTGCTGATCCTTGTCTTAATATGTGTGTTTCTCCTCAGAGCAATGTTCATGAGTGGGCTGAGCGAGAGCAAACAGACACACGTACACCTGAGGAATGTGGATGCAGCCACTCTGCAGATCATCATCACTTACGCATACACGGGTAACCTGGCAATAAGCGACAGCACAGTAGAGCAGCTCTATGAAACTGCCTGCTTCTTACAGGTAGGAATGTTTAGGAGGAAATTACAGCTTCTGATCTCTGAACCGCTTTATTCTTTATCTTGTTAAAAGAGCTTTCCTCTTTAGTAATTTCAAAACACTTTTGCTCCGTTTGCTCAGTACAGACAGCAGTTGCTTGCCAAATTTGCTTCATGTAGCCATCCCTCCTTGCATGATAGTCCCTTTGGAAGGCTGGAAGTAAACCAGTGCGCTTCTAACATTTAGAAAATTAGTTTTGCCAGCAGACATAATCACGTTGTGTACTTGATCTGTATGAAGCAGTTGAGTGAGTCACTGCTGTATTTTTGTGTATGTATAGTATTCCGTGCTTGAACTGTGTTGTTCAACACCAGATGCAGGTACTTTATGTGCTGGTGCTACATGAAAACATAGATTGTATGTGTAATACTTCGTGTGTTTCTTTGAATTACAGGTAGATGATGTGTTACAACGATGTAGAGAATACTTAATCAAAAAAATTAATGCAGAAAATTGTGTGCGTCTATTAAGTTTTGCTGATCTCTTCAGCTGTGAAGAGTTAAAACAGAGTGCTAAAAGAATGGTGGAGCACAAGTTCACAGCTGTGTACCACCAGGAGGCTTTCATGCAACTGTCACATGATCTACTGATAGATATTTTAAGCAGTGACAATTTAAATGTGGAAAAAGAGGAGACAGTGCGTGAGGCTGCTATGTTATGGCTGGAGTACAACACGGAATCACGTTCGCAGTATTTGTCCTCTGTTCTTAGCCAAATCCGGATCGATGCACTTTCAGAAGTAACACAGAGAGCCTGGTTTCAAGGCTTGCCGCCTAATGACAAATCAGTGGTGGTGCAAGGACTGTACAAATCGATGCCCAAATTTTTCAAGCCCAGACTTGGCATGACAAAAGAGGAGATGATGATATTCATTGAAGCTGCTGCTGAAAACCCTGGTAGTCTTTACTCTTCTGTCTGTTACAGCCCACAGGCAGAGAAAGTTTACAAACTCTGCAACCCTCCCGCTGACTTGCATAAGGTTGGGACGCTGGTAACTCCCGATAATGACATCTATATAGCAGGTGGGCAGGTTCCTCTGAAGAACACAAAAACCAATCACAGTAAAAGCAGCAAACTCCAGGCTGCCTTCAGAACTGTGAATTGCTTTTACTGGTTTGATGCGCAGCAGAACACTTGGTTCCCCAAGACGCCGATGCTCTTTGTGCGCATCAAGCCGTCCCTGGTGTGCTGTGAAGGATACATCTATGCAATCGGGGGGGACAGCGTCGGCGGGGAGCTCAACAGGAGGACTGTGGAAAGGTACGACACGGAGAAGGACGAGTGGACCATGGTCAGCCCCCTGCCCTGCGCGTGGCAGTGGAGCACGGCCGTGGCGGTTCACAACTGCATCTACGTCATGGCACACAACTTGATGTACTGCTACTTCCCCCGCTCGGACGCCTGGGTGGAGATGGCGATGCGACAAACAAGCAGATGTTTCGCCTCAGCTGCTGCTTTTGGTGATAAAATATTCTATATCGGAGGACTGCATATTGCCAGCAATTCTGGGATAAGGCTGCCCAGCAGTACTGTGGATGGGTCTTCTGTAACAGTGGAGATCTACGACGTGAATAAAAACGAATGGAGGATGGCAGCCAACATCCCTGCCAAGCGCTATTCCGACCCGTGCGTCAGGGCCGTTGTCATCTCCAATTCCTTATGTGTCTTTATAAGGGAGACCCACATGAACGAGAGAGCCAAGTATGCCACCTATCAGTATGACCTGGAACTCGACCGCTGGTTCCTGAGGCAGCACATATCGGAACGTGTGCTGTGGGACTTGGGGAAAGACTTCCGGTGCACTGTAGGAAAGCTGTATCCATCTTGCCTTGAAGAGTCCCCGTGGAAACCTCCAACGTATCTCTTCTCACCAGACGGAGCTGATGAATTTGAGCTGGATGGGGAGATGGTTACTTTACCACCTGTATAGCTCCCAAATTAGACTGCTCAACTGAGTCTGTGCTCAGTTATAAAATAATAAAAGAAATAAATGGCTGTGAAAGAACAGGTCTGGGGATGGAAATCTCACAGCTGTCTTTCATGAGTTGTATTTTTATGCCCTACCTAACACTTGCCGCCATTCAGTATGAATTAGTGAAATGAGCAGATATGCTTCCATAATCTCAAATACTATTATCAGATAATTGAGAAAAATATATGTATATCATGAGCTTGAGCATCTGACTTGTCTAAAGAATTAATTCTAGTTCTATAAAGTCTCGGTTCAGGAAAATTAGCTTCAGAAAAAAAGTAGTTATTGTTTCTAGGATGATGTCACAACTCTTTTGAAAGTATCTTCCAGTTACATTTGAACTACTTCTGGATATTCTACTTAAGTGCTAGTTATATAATTGTCAGTGTGGCCTAATTAAAGGACTGTGCTGCACTTACTAAATACTAATATCTATGTTGGTATAGTAATGCCATTAAAAGACAAAGAAACAAATCCCATGGATCTACACCTGTGGTAGGAAGGGTAGATCTTCCATTGTATGGTAACATGCTGGGCAAAATGACTGCAGGTTCAGTCAAGCTGTATGATGAGGTGCATGTATTCTATTTTCACTAACTTATACCTGTCTATTTAGAATACAGGTCTTCCAAGCAGCTGGTAGATTACCAGGTGTGGACTTAAGTTGCTGGGCTTGCAATAGGAATTGTCAGCCCTCATAGTGCGGGTCTATGTGGGGCTTTAATCAGTAAATGCCTCCACATTCTGTATTACAGTAACATTGGCTCATGTATATTACTTCCTGCTGCTGATGTATTTTTCCATTGTAAAACGAAGTTTTAGTGTGGATTAACCAGGTCTTTATTTTCTGTTAATTTAATAACAAGCATTACTGTAGTGTGATTGTGTATAGATATCCCTTAGCTGTCAGGTTTTTTACTTTGAGGGGGGGGGAAGCAAACTTCAGGAATATCCTGTGCTGTGTGTGCAGGAGAGCAGATGCCTAGTGCTGCTCTGGCATTAATCCCAGGAACCACTAGCAGTAGCGGGGTGCCGCCAACCTAACATGAACACAGGTGCTTCATGACAAACCTTACTAGCATGTTCAGCTGCATCATGTTCTGGCACTGTATTTTGAATGACATTAATTTATTAAAAAAGACTGAATCCAATTGCCTGAGTGTGCTTTTTGGCTGAAATAAATAGAGCTGTGCCACCCTCCCACCACGTGCACAAGTGTAGTGAGTAGCTTAGTGAAGGCAGCTAGAAATAGTTAAGCTGCAAAAAGCCTGGAAAAGAGTATGTTAAGTTGACTCTGCTCACTACTACTCAGTAAAAGCTGGAAATTAGGTATTGAAGTCAAACTGAGGACTACATAGGACTGGAATCCCCTGCTATTATTTTTGCAAATCAGCACTTCTCCAGTCATGGTACAAATTCTGCCCTACTGAAAGCAAAGAACAGCAGGCATTAAGGAGGAACATTTTCTGTAAGTTCAGAAGATGGCAGACCTATTTTCAGTCTTCAGTAATCAAGAGCAAATTGATTTACTCCATTGTCCAGACTGTCACTGGCTTTTCCTTAATTGTTTCTTATTGCAGTAAATACAACTGCAGCTGTCAATAAAGACAACACCTCTATATTGTTTGGACTAGGTCTCAAGGGCTTTACAAAGTTTTGTCTTGTACAATTATTAAAGGCTTTGACTAGAAAAGGGGCTTTAGATAAGAAAGCTGCCTTATATAAAACTCTTCCAGATGCTTTTGCATTTTGTGCCATGTGAGGATTTATGGGACTCAGAGTAACAATGGCAAGCTACCAATTTTTTTTTTATGAAGGTGACATAACATGTTTGCATTTACCATAAACTTTTTTTTTTAACACCTACATTTTTTTAGATAAGAGGTGTGAGGTGAGTCAGGAGCTCCTGCTGATAGGTCTGTTTATATTGCTTTCATGTTGCAAGCCTGTGCAAGGGAGCATACATAAAAAGAAAGACAGAGATACTCCTTTATAATGCAATTTGGAGAATCGCATACCTGAGGCAAAAACATGAGCTGTATCCAAGTAACTCCAGCCTGGATGGGCTGCTCAGTTCTGTGGCTCATTCTCACTTCACCCTGCTGTTATCAGGCTGCATTAGGCTTTAGGACAAGGCTTTGTTGTTTTAACTGCAGATGATCTATAGCTAGTGAAGGAGCAGAGTGGGCTCATTCTGTAACTGAGAACTTTCATCTTGAGTTTAAAATCTTACGTGTAATTTCTTACTGGAGGAAAACAAAGGAAAAAGGGTGTATTTGAATAGGAAATAATATATAGCGAATAGGAAATACTAAATTGCAGTGGCTCTAAGTCACAACTGCCTCAGAGAATCTAGAAGAACTTGATTTTATCCATTTAGGAACATCTTTTGAAATGCAGTCTGCATGACTTCCTGCTCCTCTGCATCTTTTCTATTTTTTTCTATACATTACCTGTATGTTTTGTTCTTTATGTGGCCCAAGATTATATAGTACCTTATGTAAAATTCATTTGCTATTAATAATGTGGCATTTAAAGACAAGACTAGTCAAGTGGTGAACAGTTCTTGAGTGACTGCTAAAGACATACTAGTAGTTCACTTACACAACTAGTTGCTGAGCCAGTATTCATCCCCAAAGAAAAACAGCTGGCAAATGCTATTCTCCAGTCTAAATTCTTGCCTTGCATAATTCAAGAAGGAAACTCTGCAGCCAAAGCATTGTCATCTGCCTGGAAGTGGTCACTAGTGGTAGAATTAGAGAAAGACTTGCAGTAACAAAGACAACAGCTGAAAAAAATGCAGTTCTCATGTCATAAATAGAACAAGAATGATTAAAGCCTCGGCAGAGATCTAACTAGTGTCTTACTACAAAGCTTCAGCTTAATCTTAGCCTATTCAACCTGTACTTGGCTTTGAAGTATATTTACATACAAGTTTCAGTGAATCAGCTCATGTCCTCAAGCTCTGCTACATTTGCAAAGAAGTTTACCTCTTTTTTTGGAAAAGCTAATTTAAGTCAGTCCTACATAGTTTCAGTTTCCCTTACCTAAAGTAATAAAATAAGTGATCTGGCCTCTGCTAATTTTCATGCATTCAATCATTTTTTTGCAGTTGTTTAAACACATACATAATTGCAAATTTAATTTTTGTTGTAAAGCATCAGTCAGATCTGGGACAGTGAATGTGCCAAGCTTTGCAGAGAACAGGACCAGACAGATAGTTAAATTTGGGGGGAAAACAATTTCATAACATTTTAAAGATTATTTCAAGATTTAAAGCACTGCTGTGTTTCACAGTATTTCTCATCTCACTTCTCAATGCTTGTTAAGATGCACAAGTACCTACCACATTGCAGTACAGCTAAGGGACACCTGTGGACAAACCTGCAGACCACTGAACTTATTAGCCAGGACAGTGTTTCTTCTCATTTGTTTCCCATTTCCAGCTACCTTCAAGTTGTTTTCTGTTTTTTGCTCTGGATTTCTTACATGAAAGGAGCCATAATTTAGGCAGACTCTGAACCAGGCTCACCCTTAAAACCAGTTTCTTTCCACTTCATGCTTAACATTAGCCACACAAAGTTCTGTTTAGTTCCACTTCCAGAAGTATTTAAAATACCTCCCTCCTGCAACATTCATCATGAATACAGTTCAGCAAGGCAGAGTTCTTACAGAGCCTATAAGCCCAGAGGAGGAGTCTGAAGAGAAAAAAACCATGAAACAATTTCCAAAATTTAAGAGCTGACATATGCTTCAGCCAGCTCTTTGGCACATGGCAAAATCCATATACACACAAATTCTTCACAGCGGCAAAGTCAGTAACCACAGGTCATATTAGGCAGTATGTTAAGCTCAGTGTTATTTTTTGCCACTTTCTGGTATGCCTGGACTTTTGAATTCTCCACTGTGTTTCTGTGTGCATTTCTTCAGACATGAGAGATCAACTGAGTTCCCTTCTCCAGTAATCTATTTCATATAGTATGCAAGTGATGTTAGTTCCCATATTGTTTTTAAGATGAGGTGACAGCTGTACATCTGCCTTCACTTCAAATAAGTGTTCTTCCTTCAGTCTAAACATTCTTGCTTGATTATGCTCACCTGATCCAGAAAGCAGTGCCACATTATTGGTGATTTGCATTCAGACAAAAAAAAAAGATTTTGTAGGTGTTCTCTGCTACTATTAAGGCAAATAGTAATTGTGCTTTCATCAATATTACTCAATAAAAAGGAGTCGAAGCAAAAAAAACCAAAATCACCTTACTTGATCAGTAGATTTTGAAGTATTATTACAAGAGGAGCAATGTATGATTCAACGATTTTGACTCAAGACAGCTAGAGTTCCAAATTCTATCCCAACTGGGATTAAGCCACCTGTGTATAGTTGTTATGCACACATGATGTCAATTTGCAGGGAATAAGGTAAGCTGAGTAAGGGTCACTATTTAACTGACAGAAGTGATCCATTTCCCTATTTTTTTATGAATCCAAACACTGCTTCTGATGTTTGCTAAAGAATGAGGTCAAGACCAGAAACATCACAGAAGTAAAGCTCTGTGCCTGCTTTTTTAAGTCAGTCCCTTCTCTAATATAGCATTAAAGACTCAAAACACAAGGAAGCAATTTTTCATACATCTTTAATCATAATACAATAATGTAGTGTTTCTCCCTTTAGTGAATACTCTCCCTGTTGCCCTTTTTAATGAAAATCAAATACCTGCAAGAAAGTGAAACTGCAGTGCATAAAAAGCATGATGCAAATTTATCTTTCAGTGTCTTTGCACATCTACTTGCACACCGTCAAAAAAACCTTAACAAATTTTAGGGAATTGCAGCCATTCTCCAGACATAATCTTTGTCTAATCCACATCTAAATGTTACCCAAGGCAGTCAGTTTCCTCCTTCTGGAAAACCCATTTACCAAATCATTCTCAGACAGGTACAGTGACAGCTGCAGTAGAAGTTCTGAAGTTTTAAAGCAGCTCAGTCTGGCAGAGAACTGGATGTGCAGCAATTAATTTACACAGCATCTTGATTTTGACCAGATGTTACAATCCACAGAAACTACAAGTTACTTTGAAGCTAAATCTACACCAAAATTTTAGTTGTACTTGAAATTCTTACTGATGTAAGAGAGGTCTGTGACCTCCTGAAGACTTCAATCAATTCACAACAAGCAGCACCCCACAGGGAATAAAAAGTCACTCTAGAGGATCCTTTTGTCCTAAATTTGCAAAAAGCAGGATCCATAATCAGTTTAAATGGAAGACAAATTTCAAAAAGACTGCCAGTGAATTACAAGCAGCTACCAAGATCAAAAGCAGATGCCTGCAAGTGTCTTCTGGTGGAATTAATTTATTAAAATAATACAGCTTTCTGAACAGATGGAACTTTAAACACGCTGGATGTATTTTATTTTTCAAGCAGCACAGGAAAAATCAAATACATTACTGGTATGTTCAATTATCAAGCAATAATTCCTATGTTTAAAAACTGCATTCATACCTTCACTTTTACAATTAAATACTGCACATTAGTTTCTCTGCTTAGTATTAATTTGTATAGAAATCAGAAGCTTGTTTAGGCAAAATATTATATTTAATTACAAAGGTGCTTAAAACAGAAGTACAAAGTCAAACAAGTGCAATGTACCAGAACACTGACCTAAAAATTCTAATTAAATTGTGACATTTGAGGAATCTGGTGTGAGATGTGTACAGGAATTAAGGTTATGACATGAAAATGACTGATGAAAGATGCTGAACACTTCAGTCAAACGAAATATAAGGTCAGTAATACTTAAGTCTTGTGGGGTTTTGGGGACTTAGATCTCATATCTGTGCTCAACAGGCAGTTCCTCAAATGCTGGCACATACAAAAAGCTGAGGTTGATGCCTGTGAGAAAGTTGAGAGGTGTGCTATTGTGTTACCTGTAAGTCAGTGTGTGCTGCATGTTGACAGCCAGAAATACCTTTGCAACATGAAATCAGGACAGAGCTGTAACAATACCTTCGCAGCTGACTGATTAGAGGCACTATCACCAATTCACTTAGGACCCATTGTTTCTTACAGTGCAGCAATAGATGTCAGGGCTTTTGAAATGGAAGTCAACTGCCTCAATCTTTCTGAATAATTAATAATGCCTGCACTGGAAATATTAAAGCAGAGGAGAGGAAAATAACTTGCATTTGCATTGGATTTAACTAAAGAGGTTACAAGCATTAAGTTAAGAAGAGAACTACATGAGCTTAGATGAACCTCAGTGGCTGCATGCCTTCCTACAGCCCAAAAGTAAGCTTAAGCAAAAGTTGGAGAGCAAATGTAGATGTTAATGAAGACAACTAATTATAAAGATCACTTCATCTCCACCCACTCATTGAGTCTTAATCACTGTTTAAATCTGAGTTTAAATCCAAGTCCAACTTGCTAGCAGGGTGCCAGTTCTTAAAAAGGCTGAAAAGTAATGTAAGGGAATCTGTGGGAATAAGGGGAATGCAGAGAGCTAATAAGTTTGCCATATAGATTTGGAGCATTTGAGAATTCAACAGAGCAAACTCAGGTGAGGAGGTGACAAAGACAAGGATATTGAAAAGGGACCCTTGAAGGTCCTGCTTCTACAGCTTGTACACGTACATACCAACCACTTGCCTGGCTTCTAGAACTCACCACTGTGAGCTCCTAAGCCTAAATCTACCTAGGTATGCCTTAAGTTGCTGGAGTTAGTTTTATAGGTGCTTAAATCCTTTATGCACCTTTCTTCAGTCTTCATTACGACATGGACCGTGACCACTCAAATCCCAGAGCACAGATCATATGTTAGTCATTCCACAAAAGCAAGTGATTATTTTGGGTTATTTTCTTATCTGCATGCCGATTCAGAAAGCTCTAGACACACCATGAATAAACAGCTCTAGTCTTAATTCACTGCATATAAAGCAATACCTAGTCTTTAAAAAGATATAAATGTCTATTACAGAGTTGTGGAATAAAACAAAAAAGAGCATCAGAAGTTTTAGGAGAGATACAAAGACACACAGAGATCAGGAGCAATAGCTGCAGTTTGATAGATACATCTTACTTGTGTGTCAAAAGCAGTAAATTAGGAGAGCTTTAGGGGCCTTTTTTTGCCCTTCTCAAATCAAACTACTCAAACTGGCTGTTTGCCTTTAGGTTTTCCACAGTCATTCTATCTAGTCTGTCCTGGAAAAAAAAATAAAGAAGGCTTTAAACCAGATTGCATGTTTTCAAATCACTGAAGCAAAAAAACTGACAACCAAGTTGCTGGACAGTGACAATGTGATGCAAGTGTGGCTTTTCTATTAACTTTACAAATGCACAGAAGGAATTAAAACATGATCTCCTAAAAACATTTGAGCCTTCTTGTTTATCTCTTGTGCAGCTGCTGCATTTTATTTGAGGAATAGGAAATATAAGCATGACTACAAATCTTGGCCCCACAAAAGAACATGGGAAAATGTTGACAGATACTGATGAGGCAATAAACTAAGAGCCTTTTGGTACAGTAAAGGTGGAACACTTGGTAATGTAACGTAGAAAATGTTAAGAGCAACATGTGGGGATGTCAGAAGGCATCTAGAGGCACACACATTGCAAGAAATCAGGAAATAATCTCCCTTGGAATCAAGAAATGTAGGAAGTGCAATACACTTGCATACAGAAAACACTACATGCATGTTACATAGGAAATACAGCATTATGCCACATCTTTTCAAATAAACTATTATATTTTTTCACACAAGGATATGAACAGAGCTGTTGTAGTTACTCTCAATTCTAGTGTTACTTTCCTTATGAAAAAAAGCAATTATCCAAACAGCACATTCCCTGAGTCAACACAGAAAATCCACATAGCTGATTTTCATTTGGAAGAGTCCTCATAACTTTACTGGGGGAAAAAAAACCACACAGTTTTCTACTGTGCTAATTTGGGGTGGGTTTAGTACTTCATACGTATGCAACTACATTAATATTGTAATTACATCCTAACTTACAAAACTGTCTATGATCCAATCCCAGTTTGGGAGAAATGCTTTGTAATTCTTTCCCTGAAGAGACCTCTCCAACTGGAATCTCATTCACATCCCAGAGGGAAAACTCAGCCAGAACATATGCAAAGGTATGAAGGCCTACTGCATAACATGAAAAAAACTACTGATTTTGCAACTGTCACACAGATTTGGAGACACAAAGAGAGCTAGAGATAGGTTCATTCAAACAACTCTACATGGATACAGGGGATAGAAGAAAAAAAACTCTTGTCAGCCACAGTCTTACTCTGCACCTTGTTGATTTTAATTTGCAGGTAAAAGCGTGAAAGTTCCACCCTTTAAGGGTTGCAGAGGTTCTCTCAAATCCAACCTAAAAGAGGAATTATTATTTATATTCTGCCTATTTCTAACCAGAATTCACAAACATTTGGCTATCTGGATTGAAAAATAGAACTACTTTACATAAATATCTTCAACATCCAAGAAAATGTACAAATCTAAAGTCAAACACATTTGGCTTGCAACAAGCCCCATTTGCTAATGTCTTTATAAAGGCTCAGTTTTAAAGAGAAGTAGTCATTTTAAATATAACCAATACACTGCAAATGTCATCCCTTTGTATTGTGACACTCACCATTCTTCTATACTTCTAGGGAAAGTGAATAACAACATTCCACATCTGCTTGCAAGCAACATATACCTTATTTTGGTCCTGGGTAGGTAATATCCACTCCTACATTTTGGAGTGGTCTTTTTACAGCTCAGAGAAAGATTGCACCTGAAATAGTTAGCAGCATTCTGCCAAACCAGCATTTAGTCCCCAAGGCTTTGGGTTGAGTGTGTGAAAGTGGAAAACCATGACGACATTGCTGATTTTGCACTTGTGAAGGCTCCTCCAACAGACTGACCTGCAATACAAAACAAAGATCCATAGTGAAGTGTTATTTTTACTGAGTTGCTACAAAGAAATATTTAAAAAAATTACTCTATCAGTTGTCCAATTTGGGATTTAAAATCCAATTACAGAATTTGTGCCAGAAAATAGTCAAAGAACTTGAACACAGCAGCTCAGCAGAAGTGGCCTATGGTGTCCTTTGCCAGGGAAGTCTTGGTAGACTTTGGGCTGAAAGGCACTCCTGACCAGAATGCACGACAGCAAAAAAAAAAAAAAAAAGACACACTCCAATGGAATAAAGGAGAAAGTTAAACAATTTTTGGCACAGCCGTTGCCCAACAACTGTCAGACTCCTAAATGGATGAACTCCCATTAACTCACACTGCAAGATGACAATGTGATCAAGTGCATGTGATCAAGATGACAATGTTCAAGTGCAACAAGTGCTTTTCCAGAAAGTTACAGGCTGCTGCAAAATCTGCAGAAACTGACACAAGGACTTTTTCTGCTCTCATCCAGCTTTGGATAGTTTCAGTCAAAGTGATATCAAAGTTGGGAATAACTCCATGCAAATGGTGGTCAAAGTATTTACCAGATTACATGGAATCTCTTACCTGACCATCTCTCTTCCCATATTCACCTCCAGGCCACATTGGAAAAGGAATGTACACTAATTTCTTTATCTACCTGCTTCTCTTTCTGCTATTACACAATATATGGGGCCTCAATCAGCAGCTTTACCCTTCAAAATGTTGCTCTGATTTGTGCATGTTTAAAGTACACTTGGACTAAAACAAAATATAACTAAGAAATAGGATGCTTCTTCAAAAAAGATCCAGCATAGGTGTAAACTGATTTTAAATAGATTTCTTACCTACAGCTTTTCCTGTTTGTACCACATTCCGGCTGGTAGAAACCATCACATTTCCAATCTTCTTTCCACGTTCACTGTTTTGCACTGAGCTGAACAAGAGAGATACTGAAGACTGTTAGTTGACTGACTTATTACTCCCAGGTGTAAATAAACTAGTTAAAGTATGTATCATTACACACAAATTTACATAGCATATATATATATATATAGATATAGATATAGTTCACATATATGGTCAAGCCCAACTCCTGCATTCATCTTATCCATAGAGATCAGTTAGGCAAGCTTCTCAGAAGATGAAAAGATGCTGCCAGCAGGACAGGAAATAAAAATACCAAATAGTTCATTCTTACACAGCACACTTTAAACCTTTCACAGACTCCATCAGGTTGGAAAAGACCTTTGAGATCACGGAGTCCAACCCAGGACTGAACATCATCCTGTCAACCAGACCATGGCACTGAGTGCCATGTCCAGTCTTTCCTATAACACCTCCAGAGACCTCCCTGGGCAGCCCATTCCAATGCTCAGTCAATCTTTCCTAAATGTTTACCAAAACGCATTTATGATTGAAATTAAAGTCAGATTTGCAGTAGTTTTGGAAATTCCTGGCCCAAATACATAACCTTTAAACAGAACAGGAAGTGTAACTGATCAGTCCTTTTTTTCTAGACAGAGCTTACTTTGTATCTTTGTCTACAATTAAATTTTTGATCAAGGACAGTTTACACTCTTGCTTTTGTTAAAAAAATGCAAGAAAATGAGAGACATGATCATCACTTGCAAAGAAAAGCATAAAAGCGATCAGTTGTACTGCGTAAGTACAATCACTTGAAAATAATCTCATTTAGTTTTAGATTGTAACATTCAAGTCCACATTTCAGGCTTTGCAAACCCATTAATGTGAAACTTAACAACACATCATGCCACATTCTCTTCACACTTTCAAAATCTTCAGTGTAGATGGAAAAAGCAGAAAAAACAGAATACACCAAAACCAAGTCTAGGCTCAGTTTGCAAAGGCAAGTAATTTTGATGAGGATCTGGTATCAAAGTCCCACCTGCAGAATAAAGGCACTGTTGTAAAAATACTTATTATTAGAAGCACATTAAGAACTACTGGTCCTTTTACACTGATGTCACACTACCCAGAAGAGTTAGTAACTCCCCTTTCAAACAAGGAGACAAAAACAGGCCAACATTATAGACACCTCCAGAGCTTTCAAATTAAGACTTTGTAGAAAGATCATCCATTATTAAAAGAGAGAGAGACTGTTGTTTGATGGTCAGCACAACTAAGTAAGAAAAGAATCCATTTTGCCTGGTGCATAAACCCCAGGCTGAATTCTGGCTTCAGTTAGAGCTGAACAGCTAAGGAAAAAACAAGCACCACTGACTTTTAGACTTGAATTTTAAAGGCAGCAGTTGAGATCAACTTAAAATTCAACTGAGTCTGGTACAATAAGACTATGCAAAACTCATTTGAAACGTGTAAATTGAAGGAACTGAACCACATCTCAGTATGCATACAGTGAACTTCGAGTTTTAGAACAATGCTGTATTAAAAAACAGCTAATTAGAAAGAAAAAAAAGCTGTTTTTTCCTAATAATGAGACCTAAAGTCAAATCACTGATGAAAGTTTTAACAGCTTTAGCCGACAAATTAAATGTACAAAAGCCTTATAACTGTAATGCAAAAAACCAAAGCTGTATTATGTAAAGTCCAACACAAAATAGTGCATTTGCCTTTTTAAAAAAATTATTATTTATTTCAGGCAAACGTTTCATCTTTAGATGTGGTGCTGTTTTGCAACAGAACTTTTGAGTATAGTTTGATGAAGATGGCCAGTTTGAATCCTTATCTTATTTAGTTCATGATAGCAACAGTTATATAGTTACTGATACTTGACCACACTTCTAAAAAATACTAATCAAAGTACTATGTACTTACTGTGACAACCTTAACTTAACATCTGATACAGAGTACTGCCCCTGGAATGGATGGCTAGAAGAGGAGAGGAAAAACCCAAGAAAACATTAATTTCTTTTTCATGATGAAACTGTATCAAACAGTTATTAGCTGCATTTCCCTCAGTGACACTAAAAAAAAAGTTTAAAAAATGTTTTGCAGGTATACTACTCTATCACTTCACAGAAGTCTGGGTTGCAGTGACTATTCAATGGCAGATTTCTTATGAACTACCTGAAAGGTGCCTTCTATTTACAGATAAGATATTAACAACCTTTTCACACTAAGTCAAAAGCACCTCCTGCCAGCAACACATGGCAAATAGAAAACATCCCTTAAGCAGACCAAAAGAGCTTTGTAGGTCTAAGGAGAAACCTTTTTCACACTACAGCAACTGAGAAAGTAAAAGCAAACAAAACTCCCTGTAGCAGAGTAATAACCCACACTGAAGAGAACAGATGCACAGGCAACAGTGGTACCAAGCCTGGCATTGTCAAATCTTTCAGTGAAAATATACACAAAACAGCCAGCTCCCCTCTATCCCACCAGTGACAGCCTTGGACACAGCTGCTCCCTGCACACCTGGAAGCAATTAATAAAAAGCAGAACCATGTGAGGACAATTCCTGAGGAATGACAAACTTTCTGTAGCTGGAGACAGCTGACAATCAACTTGAACAAGTTTCACTTCTCCTGACTCTGGATATGTTTTTTTTCATAAAACTACTGCCCAGAATTAGAGTAAATACTACAAAGTTTCCTTACCTAGAATTTACCTCTGCAAGAGCTGGATGCTTGTTGCTATTCCATACTCTGTAGTTGTGGGTATTTTTCCAGGCTGTTACAAATGCTGTTCCAAAGTCTGACAAAATCTTTTCATTGTCTGATAAATTAAAATAAAGATGAGAATTTGAAGAAATGCATTAGAAATTTAATAATTACACTACAAAGTACTTTTTTTCTTGTAAGAAAAAATTCATTTTTCAAGGCTCTTATCAGTTCATAACAATTAAAACTCCAGTACTAAAACCTGAGTACTTAAAAAAATGGTTTATTTTTATTTTAAAGTGTCAAAAATGTACAGTACCAGGACAAGAGGGGGGAAAAAAAGGTAAAAATTCTTATTTTTAATTCATTTATAAAGCTCTAAGAGCTCAACTGGGGAAAAAAAATAATCCAAATATATGTCTCTTGACTTTTTCTCTTGGCAATGACAGGAAAGGGAAAAGAACGGCCACATAGCAACCAAGAACAAAAACACAATTTGTACTGGACTTGGTCAGATACATTGAGTTTTGCTGTACTGTTATTACTCATTCAAACTTAGTAACTCCCAAATCCATTCCAAAACTGCAGTAGGAAATACTGTGGAATGAACTCATCATAACAACTACCCCTTTAAAATACTGAAGAGTATAGGAAATCATTTAACAGCCAGCCAGTGAATAGTATGAGTTCCCAGAAAACCCTGATATTTCATATCAACCTAGTAATCCTCTTAAAATATTAATTTTGTCAGGCCAAGAACTTGGCATCTTCCAGACTTTAAAATCAGGTTCTGAATCCCATGTTTTCTCACATATACCACAAAACAAAATCTGAATTTAATTGGTATGAACAGAGAAAAATCATTATGAGAATGAAGTTAACCAGGTGAGTGCAGGACAAACTAAACACTTTCCACAAATAAAAAACACTGATTCTTTTATTTATATTCACACAAAAGGCTGGAACATAGAGAATTCCCTTCTGAGGTAAAGCAAAAAATGTTGAGCTCCAGGAAACAAAAGCTTATAAAGCCTGTAGATGACACTTTTCACCTAAGTGAATCCCTACTTAGGACCATGGCAAGAAGGGAAAAGAGCTGGAACAGTCTAGCAAAACTTCCTGAAGACAGATGCTTAACTTCATGTCTCCTTGAATCTAAGCAGTTTCCCAAAATTAACTTCAGGTTGCAACACAGTCTAGAGGACACTCAGATTTGTAAGTCTCATCACATACAGGTTTCAGGTACTTCTACTTATGAGGAAAAGTTAATTAAATCAAGGAGAAGACATTCTAATAAGAAAGTGTCTGTAAGACTGTGAATGAAGGATTAAAAACAAGCTTGTCAAGAAATAACAAGGATAGTCAAAGACAACTGAAAAAGCAGCCTAAAATGAAACTCTAGGCAGAGGGAAATCCACTGACAGACCACACATCAACAGCAACAGAGCAAATGCTCGACATGTCCACCCTCATCTCCATCCCTAGACAAGGTATCTGTTCTACCTGGTTGCAGCACAGCAGCAAGCAGTGCATGAAGATAAGCACTGAACTGAGCCCTGATCCACTCATCTCCTCCTTCCCATCCAGTGCCATCAAGGAACACATCATCTCTGTTCTCAGTTACATGCTTCACCAAGTAATCTGAAAATCTTAGGTCAGCAGTTGTTGGGTTCAGGATCTTACGGAGTTCTGGATCGTGGATTTGCACATGAGCATCTTCTATCTGTTTGAAATAATTTCAAGGGTAAACATTTATCTAAATAAAACTGCTTATACAAACATACACTACTACATATCACTACCTAAATCTAAACTCTCATTCCCCCAAAATACCAAGAAGAAACAAATGGCCAAAGAAACAATGAACTAACTGTTCTCAGAAAGTCAGATACTACTCTGATTTATCCAGAATTTGATAATTTCCCTGGAACAGTAAAAGCTGCTTATTTGACAGGATTTGGCAGAAAGTTTGGCAGGGGAAGTATGGTGCTCTTTGATTATCACCTCTATTTATTAAGTTGATTACCTATATGGAACAATCTTAGGTTACCAGATGCTGATTATATAGTTGTGTCTATTTGCTAGAAGTGACACAGTGGGTGTTTTAGATATTGTATTTTTACCCTCTTGATTAAATCAGATGGAAGTCAAATGAGTACCTGCATCTGATTCTCACCTGCAAGCACTTATTTTTGAAGACCTCACTAAACAGCCATGAAAAAGCCCATGATACAAAAACTGAAATTACATCACCAACACAAAAAAAATTTAACAAGTGCCCTGCAAATTCAAATATCAGATACATATAAAACCATGGACAATAGTTCTGCACAGCTTATCTAATTTTATCCTCTCAAGTCAGAAATTTAACAAACTTCTGCAGCTGAAAATTTATTTCCTATAGAAGGAATTCAAAATTCAGGCACGCATGTGAACCTGTAAAGCTAGATTTAAAATAGAACCTCAGCTCCCCCCAGCTCAAATGCAAAGATCCATACTTCCACAATTGCATCACTCAGGTGCTTCTGCTGACGGAACAGGATATTGGTAGCTCCTGCAACAAAGCCACGGACTGTCACATCCGACAGGAGGTGATGCTGCTGCAGCGCCATGTATGGCAAACAAAGGTACCCCTGGAGCAACAGAGACATTCAGAGAAACAACATTTTTTAGAAGTGCCTGTATTCAGAGGTTTTCCTAACAAAAGCCAGCACATTTCACCCAGAATGAACCTTGGTTATTACAGTTTCAGCCACAATCATCTGTTGTTTTGCTACATGACATTTGCGAAGCGGAGCCACCAGATTCCACATGAATTAAATTTTTCAAGAGATTGAGTTGCCTTTCAGTCTCAGGATTGAAACTGAAATCCAAAGCAAAGGATGAGAATTAAATGTGTTTGTGAGGCAACAGAATAAGCAGTAAAAGAGCCATAACAAGCAACAAGAATGAGGCCTCTGGTCAGTTCAGAGACAAGAAGCCAATGGAGATAAGGATTCATCTCTCCAGTTCTGCACATGATGTCTTCTGGTAGCTGCAAGACACATAATGCAGGAAAGCTACAGATAGCTATCCACATTTTGTGGCTGGAGATTTCCAGACACCAGAGACAGCAATCTATTTTTGATAAGCATATGCAAGCCTGCTTTAAGAAAGAGCAGGACAGAAAGCAACACACAGTGCTACACTCCAATTTAAAAAAAAAAGCCCAAAATATTCTGAAAAAAGGCTTTGAGTTAGTCATTGAGGGATTACTGAGAGGCACATATAGGCAAATTTCTTTTTAAACATAGGATCAACATACCCCTGACATCTAATTCCAGCTGTTCAACTGCATAAAGCCCAAAGCAATTTATTTACTAGGGCTAAGGGCACACTGGACAGAAACAAAGAGCACACACACTTTATCACCCAGTACGTGGTAATTGGAAACATACGGAAGAAAGGAGCATAATTACTCCCTTTTGTTATGTTAGACACGGGGGTGGCCTTAGAGATGACAAGCACTTATCAGTAGAAAACAAACAGCCTGTGTCAAAGGAACAACAGTGCTTTGAAAGGAATCACAAACCTAAAATGGAAAGTTTTCAAAAAATACAGCTTAAGAAGCAGGAAAAGGAAGGTTTAATTACTGTATACTAAAGTAGCAAAGTCTGGGAAATCTTTCACTATTTAAAGTATCAAATGTAAGTTTACAAATGCACATTTGTAAGTACAACTTTTATTTTCATGAACATGTTACATTCCTTTTTAAAAGAGTGCAGATGAAATGACTATTAGATCTTACAGAACGGGTACTAAAGAAACAAGTACCACAAGCTATTTTCCCTTATGCTCAGGTGTACCTGGATAATGTATTATGCCACCTGGCAAAACCTCCTCCCATTCAAATTTGTCAGATTTATTAGTCTTTCCATGGCATGGCATAAAACAATCCTGTGTTAAGAGCTCTAAATGAGATGTAAACTTTCCAGTAAGTGGTTAAAACTGTAACTTTGAATCAGATTTTTCTGCTAACTCAGACATACAAAGCCTTTTCTGCTTTAATTACACTGGCTGAACTCAAGTGCCTTTGTGGAACAGAAGGTAAACATGTAGAAACTGTGAGCTTCCTTAAAATTCTTTTCCATTTGATGAGCTTAGCAGCAAACAAAAGTTTGCACTTTGAGGTCCTCTTATCAATTATTTTGTTCTTGCTTTCCATCTAGTATCTTCAAAGAATTAGATTAAATACAACTTACAGGCTATAGTTCACATTAGACAGATCATAAGGACAAGCATCAAATGCAGATCTTTGTTGAAACAGCATTTCTAATGGTGACATGAGGCAATACAGGGCAATGACATTTGAGCTGCTCACTTGGGCCCACACAGTGTACTATTTCCAATGCAGTGAGAAGCTTAAACACAATCCTAAAATACAATATTTTGCAAGGAAATGCAAATAAACCCCTGCAAAGGAAGAAAAAACACTTTGAACATCAGCAGCTGGAAGAAATAAATCTGAATCTTCTATCTTCTACTATGGACAAATGGTCATTTAAAAGTTTACTACATTAAAAACAAAACAGTGAAATGTACTACATAATTTCTTTTACTGATAGCAGTATCTTTAAAAGGGATGGATTTTACCTGGT
The DNA here is from genome assembly GCA_013398275.1 of Promerops cafer. Classification (NCBI taxonomy): domain Eukaryota; kingdom Metazoa; phylum Chordata; class Aves; order Passeriformes; family Nectariniidae; genus Promerops; species Promerops cafer. The sequence goes on from VZSE01000364.1 coordinate 52,046, forward strand.
TTTTATGGGAAACTAGCCCTACTTACCAGCCCTACTTACCAGACCTATTGCTTGTTATCTGACTATGCCTATCAGAGCCCTTAGAGGTTCTGGAATACCTGAAGTTCAGTTAGGTATCAGTGCAAGCTTAAAATTCAGCACCACGTACAGAGAAAGAGACACAGACAGAATTATCACAGACAGGAGGGTGAAATTTCATCTTATATATTTTTATGTGTGTATATATGCATTCATATACACATTTTGTGCATATATACACATATGCATTTAAAAATACATATATAGATATAAATTAAAAGAGGAAAACATAGACTTAGGTGTCAGCAAAGGTAGAGCTTTCAGAATCTTTGTACAGATTAAGGTATCTAAAGGCTTCTGAAGTACTCTGATCTTGCCCTAGATAGGTAAGATCACCAATTCCTCAGAGTGAAAGAAAACTCTAGTTTCTGCTACATACAATTTATTAACCACAGTGGGGCTGCAGGTTACCACCATGCAAAATTGAAAAAAAAACCTGCAAATAGTATTAAAGTATAGGTATGAAAGTGGAATGCAAATATGCATGTGCACAACCCTCTCAGGCCTTTCCACCTGCCTAGGAGAGACCATACTAACATGTTTCGTAGTACCCTACTGTCTACCTGGAGTGCAGTAACCAAAATTATTAGCCACTTCTGGGAAAAAATAAAGTCTTTGTGAGTTACCAGGTACCACAAAGAACATGCTCACCTTTGTAAAAATAGCCAGTGGCATCCCATACTGGTCCTCTTCCAAGCCAGACACCAGTCCTTGAACAAGCACCGTGTGCCCTGTGTTTGCCTGGGGCTGCACAGTGATGGGAAGGCCTTCGGAGCTCACGCCTTTGCTCCGAAGATTTCCCACCTGTTCTGATGCTGGATTCTCACATTCTCCTTCTTTCAAATTAGACTCCTCCAAAATGCTGGGATCTAGGGTCTCCCAGTCACTTTCTGAGGATGCTGGAGAAGCACGGGAAGGAACTTTCAAGTGCTGCACAGTACTGTTGGAGGACTGAGCTCCATTGCAAGTCTTCTCGGGCTGGGAGAAAGGCACATTTGCTTTTTGACCTTCCAGTGAATTATTTCCTGCCATCTTCCTGTCTCCCTTTCCCATTTCTAAGTTTGCATTTGAAGCATCACCAGCAGACACAGAAACATAGCCATCTAACCGTGGTGTATTTTCCTGCAAGCCAGCATCCTCTGATAGGCTCTTTCTTGGTCTGTACTGTGAGCAGTCACTAAGACCATGTTCAATCATACCTGGAAAGAACAGCACACACGAATATCAGCATCTCAGTTGAAATTTAAGCAACTTTTGTGGGGGGAAAAGAAAGTGCTCTTGTGTACATAAAGGAAATAATGTATTTTAAAACACTACTTTGGGGAGGGAGGGGTGTGTTAAAAAACCCAAACCCTACATTTTCTCTCCTAAAGAATCTGCCCTAACATTTTGCTTTAAGAAGACTGGTTAAAAGCTAAGGATTAGCAAGGTTAGGGGTTACGTTTGTTTATTTGTTTTTTAAGAGCACACGTGGAAGGAAAAGTTTATATTTTGGGGTTTTAAGGAACTCAACAGGAATGTGTTACTTATTCAGGGTCCCCATCTATATCAACCACAGGAAACAGAGAAAATCCAGTGGCTCCAATTAAGCACAAGAAATAACCCATAAAATTCAAGTAGTAAGTCTTAGGAGGTGTGAGCATAATACATGGACTTGCACACAAGTCACCCATTTTTCAGGCAACACATCAACCTAACTTTATTATCACATTAGTTGATTTCCAAGTGATAGCACAACCTGTCTCAGTTATCACCAAAAAACATATAAAAAGAAGTTCAAACTTCTCTTCTTACCAGGAAAGAGTGACAAGACAGTCATCAGAGCTCCCACCAATCTATTTACAGGAGAAATATAAAACAGCACCTGGTGGCAGGAGGGAGGACAATGGGAGGAAGAGAGAATGCAAGAGAGGAAAGGGGAATTAGGGAAGGGAGAATGAGAAAAAGAACATTACACTTATGCATGACAAATGACACATGCAAACTATTCAAGGCACTGCTTTTTATGTTATATTTCAAAGTCTGCATAGTAACAAAACTTCCTACAACAGTTCAAAGGAAATATTTAGATATGTCTACAGAATCCTTATATAATATTTGTAATATATGTTATATATAAATATATACATACATGCATTTGTAACACACTTCTCAGTTATTCAGATTTTTCTACTGGTTTTTAAGATTTTTTTCCAAATTGATCCAGTTACTGAAGAACTGACAGAAAAAAGTTGTTCCTGGCATGCTGCATAAATTCTTGCTCATTTGTAGCACATTAAATTCTCTGTTATAAATCAAAGAGGCCAAACAATCTCCATTCCAGAACACTGATACAAACCTATGCAAAAACATTTCTTTTAAGGAGTTATATTAAGGATATGTAGATAAATGAAAACAGGATAAATGCTGCATGCATTTACAGCAACATTCATATGTAACAAAAAAGATTTTTTTGGAAATAGAAGGCATGACTGGTACTAACTTTGGTAAAGCACTTAAGGCATAACATGGGAAAACAGAATCTCCTTAATTAAATCAGAGAGACTGGAACTAGTAAATTAGTTAGGAATTCAAAAGGGGGTGTCAAAGGCTAGCAATGAAAGAAGAAACAAAAGCCAGACTGAATACAACTACTGGAATTTCTTCAAAATAGGCCTTCAGGGAAAAAGGCAGAAAAAGGTAAAAGAACAAAACAAAACAAAACAAAAACAACCCAACCCCAAAAAATCCCCACAAAAGTAAACTTGTCTAAAAATGCCATTTTTACATCCTTAGTCAGCACAATAGCAGTAAAAAACCATACATGAGCATTACGAGGCATCAAGAGTACAAAGGAATACAGAATGATCTAACTTTATGACTTTGCAGTCCAGTTTAATAGGTGTATGATGTAATTAAAAGTGCAAGTTTGTGGACTTAGTCTTAATAAGAGACTTCTGCTGTAAGAAAATAAAGACACTTTAGAAGAGACTGATGAATAATAGCTCATGTTCCACTAGTATTTCCCAGTCTACGAGCTAGTGGACTGATGGAACAAAGAGAAAGACCTACACAGCCTTAATGCAGGCCAAATGATATTTAATGGTACCTCAGCTGAAAACAGACTATGTATATTATATATATATGTATATTATCCTAAACATACTACAAAGAAAAAATGTACAAGATAGGTGAATTCAAATTGCAACAACCACTGAAAAAGCATGATGAGAAGAACAAGCAGCTCATCTGTGGAAAGAGTTTTGGTTGACTCCAATGGGAATAAAAATGTCTAACTTTAAAGATGTTGCTTTATAATGTATGTATGAAAAATGTAGGATATAATAGCAATGAACTGCAACAGAAAGCCTATGATACTCCCACAGGTTTAGATTCTCAGACACCATGCATTCTTAGCCAAGCTTATTTTTAAGCCTACAGAAATAATTAAGCCTATAAAGAAGTACCTTTGTTTAAAAGAAATCTATTCCAGTCTAGGTTTTTGTCTGGGTATACCACTTACTTAAGGCAAATACTTTTCTATATTTGTTTCATCAGGTCCCTCTGCCATCTTTTTGTCTCTAAGGATGCACAGTTCCTTACCCCTCCCAACCCCACTACATGGCCCACAGCATTTACATCAGCAAACTGGGTGGTCCTGGCAGCAGAAATTGAAAAGATCACCATCTGGAAGTAGTCTTCCAGCCTAATAACAGCTGAGAGGTGAAAAAAATTCTTTTAGCCTGTGGAAAAACATCAACCAAATTGCTACGGATTAAAGGAAATTAGTCTGTGGCATTTTTCAGATCAAGGAAAATTGGCATTACGAGTGGCTTCTTGCATATTATATTTAAAGTCTTTGAACATACAGATTCCCACAGTTATTCTGAAACCATAACATTTGCCAGAAAACAGGCAGTGCCTGAAAACCAAAACTTTCTTTTGAAATTGCAAGTGTTGTCTTCCTGTCAGAGCTTAGGGAAAAACAGACACAAAGCAACCTGCAGGTTTGTTCCATAAGCATTCAGTTACTTTCAAAACAATTTTGTATGTTTGAGTAATGTGAACACACTTGGGAAACCCTCTCTCTCCTCTCTTCCTGTGCATTTGTGTCTTGTGGTTTGAGCAGTTTCAGAAAAGAACTGTAGCTCAGTGAAGTATTTTCTTTGTGTATGTCCAAATGCTGAACTGATCTGGTGACCCCTACTGTGCTATAATTGTATTTTCTCAAGTGTACTTTTGCATAGCCTTTAATATAGTCATCTTCAGCATATGCCTCCTTAATGCAGAAACTGCATTTATTCTCATCAACAAATACTGAGAACTGTCAAGGTATATCTGACTTACAGAATTAAGTGACAAGTGCAAAAGCTTTGGAGAAGCTGCTACATCTATTTTTAAACAGAATAGCATATTTACTGCCTCACAAAAGATATCCAGGACTCGGATATGGACTTAAAAAAACATCTCCAAAACTGTTCTGGGAACTTATAGGATTTAATCTAAATCCTATCTTATAGGATTTAAATCCTACTGACTTTCCAGCTGCAGCTAACAGGAAGTTCTAACATGCCTTCCCAGCACTCTGAAGAAGTCGCGTTTTAATACAGCAGGTTCACTGAAGAAAAAGTAGCATTTGGGAAACTGAAACAAAGCTTTAAATAACATTTTTAAACCAAACCAAAACAAAATCCCTGCATAAATATGTCTGGCAGTTGATACAGTCATTTCACTCAAAGTTCTTGCTCCAGGGCATTAATATAAACGCAGAAGGAAACAAATGTCTCAATTTCACATCTGCTTTCACATTTTGCATATTACACTTAAATTACTGAAGTAGCATTGCTTCTGAGGCAATAAGATAGCCCAAAGCAAGCACTGAGCCTAGAATTCAGCAGTTACTACCAATTTATAGTCTTGAGTTCAGCCTGACCTAACAGATACAGCTCTCTTCATTGTCTCCTGCAGGTGTCCATGGAATTCAGGTCTGAAGGACACTTTTAGCACTTGTTTCTTTTGGTCTATTTAAAGCCTGAACCAGAAGTTCTACTTACTGAATCTCTGTAAAGCTGTGCATTTTTAGGTACCCACATTTCCTATTGGTTCCTCCACACAGGTACCTATCGGCATGATGTGGATCCTGTCCTGTATTTTACAGCAGGTTAAGTTTCTCTGGTCACATTTTGTCACATTTTACTTTGGCTGGGATAGCAATTAAAGAAGCAAAGTGTGGACAGAATAGAAGTGGGGGCAAATGTATAGGTCAGCACACAGCAGTTTCTTTTAGCCTAATAACCCAGTTATTGATGCAAAGTTGTTGATATGACTTCAGATGCTTCTATTTTACAGATGAAAAAATATTTAACAGCTGTGTTTCTATTTAAACTACCTGCCTCAGCTTACAAAATGTTACCTTTTTCTCTAGAAGAATCAATTTAAAAAGGATCAAGACCTGGGAAAAAAACACAAAAAGAAAAAAAAATGGTGAGTGACCCAATGCCATTTTTCAAAAATAATGTGCAAGCATAACCTCTTGTTCAAGGTTTTATGTTAATCACTGCATAACAGTTAAATGACCAAATGCATTTGACTACTGAAAACCAGTGTACCAATACCCTTTCTCCACCTAAGCACACATTTAAAAATAGCATGAGATGAAAAAAAAAAACCAAAAACAACCAAAACCTCCACAAACAAGAACTGTGTAATTTGAATCATACGTAGCTTAGCAGAAAGAACATGTTGTGCAATTCCAGAATTTTAAAAAACAGTAACCTACATAAACATAAAAGAGCTCCTCCACAGAATTACTGAAAAAAATCCAGCAAAATACCAAGAAAAATATTCACCTCACCTAATTTTAGGCATCTACAGATGAGGTATCTAGATCAGAAGTGGCTCTCCAGACTCTCTACACTCAAGGAAAAACACAGATGCTTCTGGGGTGTGATTGGCAGACATCTGAAGTTAAACAGAAGTGAGTTCTACCCCAAAAATCTACTGAGCAGGTGCAAATACACCATGAAATTTAGATTCTCAATGTCATTTCCTTGAGGCATCTCAGTTAATAAAAGATTCTAAATTCTATTTGTACTTTAGCTATAGTACATATATATATACTCAATTTCAACAGAAATTAGGAAAAAGAAGGACAGGTCCAAGTCCCCTCAGGTTCTGTGATGGCAGAAGTTACAAAATTTACAAAACACAGGAAAAATGCTCCAAGTTGTGTCTGCACGGACTTTAGCAATAGTCTTTTATCACATCAAACGAGAAACAGGAAATAGAAACAAGATCACAAATGAGATAGCATTTGCACTTTGGGACAGGACTAAAAAATGTCATACAAACCTAGAAATCTCCAGGAATCCCTCAGACTAACAAAACTCCTTAGTCTGGAATGTGCTTTCACTGAAGTTATGCAGGTGGAATGGGAGAGAAAAATCAGGAGGCTGTAAACAGCAGTACTTAGGAAACAGTCTTCTTACTCCTAGCTCAGGTATGTCTAGATATGTTTATTTTTCTGTTCCTTACAAAGCATTTCACTCCCCAAAATAGTGCACTTCTTTAAATACCTAGTAGAGAATGCCTACCTTGTGTCTAAAATGGAGAACAAGATCCCGAGGAGACAGACCTGAGACACCAAAAAGAGAGCAATTATTACAATTCAACAGCTGATAGGGATAATAATTTACTGCTTGTCACCATTTTTCAGTGTGAGGGAGATACCCATTACGGATTCTGTGTGAACCCTGTTATTTCAATAGCAGAACTCATACAGTTTTGGTTTTTTTTCCCAGCAGGAGCAAGAATTCATTGACAATAGAGACAGTAATAACATGAGTAGTTGTGCTCTGAGTTAACACCTATTGGCTGCCACACAGCCTTAGGGAAACACTGAGGTAAATACCACACTGTGCATTCAGAAAGCACAGGGAAGAGTCAGAACTGGGTGGTGAGATATCCTAAATAACAGGTAGATGCAAGCTTGAAAAATTTGATGATGTGGGATGCTCAATCTAAAAATTAAGAAGGTATTGTTTACCAAAAGCAGATAAACAGCTGCTAGTCAGACTGTTAAGTCAAGAAGTAACATGGCTTTCAACCTGCAACTAACTCCTATTATGAAAGCAACACTACATTTTACATTTATTTAAATTCATTAATAAAGAAATGCAGACCTCTGGTGCTCAATCTGTTAATGCACATAAACAAATTAGCTCAGGAGAGGCATGTGTTGTTTAGTGTAACATCATCTCTGCTGCTTTGTATGAAACAAGTCACTTACCAAGATAAACCTGTGACCCTTCTAACGAAGTATTGCCCAAGGAACTATTCATATGATCATAAAGTTCCTGTAAAAGTTAGAACAAAGGCAAAAGAACCCCCAGGAGGTGTTAGTGGCACATGGTCAAACAAAATGCAGAACAAATAAAATTCACTTATTTAAAGATTTCAATGGTTTATTCCAGAAAGAAAGCCAAATTTTACTAATGGAATCAAGAGAGATACAGGCTGACAACCACACTCATATCTCATAACAAGTCAGAAAGTTGACACTCTATCAGATTAGGGTAGTACATTTAGTTCATGTTAAAGTATTACAGGAGCTGAATAACTGAATGACTTATGCAAAAGGAATATTTGAGCACTAAATTAAAATACTAAAGTTTGTGGCCATATGCTGAAAGCTGTTCTATGTGGATTTTACTGGAAAGTTACCTTTAGTATTGAAATTTGTGAGAAGTCTTTTTCTTCAAAATATGCATGTGTGATGAGTTGCAGCTTTGCCTGAAGTAACCCATACAAAGGCTTGGAAGAAAAACAAACACAAAAGCAAGTGAATAAAACTATTTAGTCACTCATTTGAACTTTAATCTTCTTCCATGCTTATGTTGCAATACTGACACTTCATTATACATGGAGTTCATGGATGAGCAGTCCTCAGTAGCTAACTCCCAGCATCTTTCTCCTGTGCTCATTTTAAATGATGATAATTTCATTTTCTTTCCATTTGTGTGTACCATACCCTCACTGAACCTCTTTCTGGAAAAGTAGTTTCCTGCTTTAACACTGTTCATAATAAGTAATAGCTCCAGTAATAGTTCTTTCTTCAGCTTTAACCACAAGAAGAATGTCTGTTCCTTGCCTGGTTACCAGCAGCTTTTGATGAATAGGTAGAAATAAAAAATACCTCTTCAAAACAAGAATATGCTGTATGTGTGCCTATCAGAAAACCTCCCTCACCGTTGAAGGTAGTAGCCACTCTCTCCAGCCACTGTTCTAGATGATCTTTGAGGCCCTTTCTAGCCCTACCCATTCCGTGATTATAGTAGCCAAACTCCTCAATTCTACCACATGAAATTGAGTTAGTAGCATTTAAGAGAGATCAGAAGTGCAAATAGGTATCCACCCATGACAACAGGCAGACACTTTTCCAGTTACAAGCAGATACCACAAATCAAGGCAGCTCACTCAAATGCCACAGCCTTCCAATTCAGTTTTGCTCCAGTATTTTGTTACTCTACAATGGCTAAGATAGATATTTGAAGCCAAATGTTGCAGATAAGAATATGGAAGAACAATTGTTAAGGTTACCTGAAAGTGTTTTGGGAGTTAAACAAACATTCTTACCAGCTGACTGAGAACACAGACACTTTTCTGTACGGTTTCTCGTGTGATGTCTGCTTGCCGTACTTTTAATGCCTAAGAAATAGAAGTATTAGTTTTACCCAAACGTAATTTCAAAAATAATTCCTTCCCAAGTCTATTTGCCACATACTACTCCCCTATTTAAACAAACTCCTAAAACTAGCTATCTTCAGTGGTGGAATATCCAAACCATGCAACAGTATGCCCTTACGTTTTCACAAAGAATACACTGGGAAGGAGGGGCACAGGTGTCATCCCCTACGCTAAGGAATGGCTAGAATGTGAAGAGCTGCCTCTGAGAAACAGCCACAAACAGGTCAAGAGTTTGTGGGTAGAAATCAAGGACAGCACCAACAAAGGACACCTGGCTGGGGTCTACAAGCTGCCTGATCAAGGGGAGCCTGTCAATAAGGCCTTGCTTCAACTACGGGAAGCATTGTGCTCGCACACTCTCATCCTAACGGGGGAATTCAACCACTTGGATGTTGGCTAGGAAAGCAATGAGTCAGTGGATGCCCCATCCCTGGCAGCTTTCAAGGCTCAGCTGGATGAGGGTTTGAGAAACCTGGCCTAGTGGGTAGCATCCCTGCCCATGGCAGGGAGTTGGAACTAGATGATCTTTTAAGGTTCCTTCCAACCCAAACCACTGTATGATGATTCTATGATTCTACCTAGCAAAAAGGGTCATAACACTGACAGGTCAGAGCTGTATTCTCATCTCATTGTGTCCTGCAAAGACCCAAATACAGCTGTGACGATTGGCAAAGCACTGTTTAAAAGACACTAGTGTGAGAAAAAGGCAACATCCTGGAAAAGGAAATGGCATTTTAACTCAGGGGAATGTAGGGGAGAGAAACCACAACACATCACTTGCTCTTCTCTAACATGATCAGTGAAAATGGACTAGATTAAAAAGTCTCTGCCTAGATATTGCTTGTTTCATACTCAAGCATCTTTTTTGAGCCACTCATAAAATAAAAGCTTATCCACAAAACAAGCTACATTCTCAGCCAGAACAAATGGTCCCAGCACTTAACAGCAGCAAACCTAGAAATGGTGAGGGCAGAATACACACAAATTACTCACTTAACTGTACAAAACAGAAAATGTATGGACTGCAGCCCACACTCCAAAAAGGACAGATGGAGGGAGTGCTAGAGCTGCCATACAAAACACATGGGGGTTTATTCTAGTTGTTCCAAAGAATTTTTTTTAAACATCTATTTATCTTCTTAATTGGTTACTAAAAAGCATAAACTGGAATCGAGAGCACAATAAAGCCAAGTTATTGCATAGTTAAATACAGCACGACTCTAAATCACAGAATACAGTGAAGGCTGGTGCAAAAATAATGAGTGAATGAAAATCAATGTGGAATTTAGTTCAAAAGAAATGGAATAAAAAATTGCATGAGTAAAATTTCTCCTAGAGCAAGAACAAGAACTCGAAATATAATCAAGATGTAATTAACAGAGAAACAGAGTACATAAATGAGTCATATATTCAGAAGGTGTAAATTGAAACTCAGTCACATTCCAGATTCTTGGCAACTCACTGAAAAAATAATTTTAAAAGAAATTTGTAATAACTTCTCAATTCTAAGTGCACAGATCACAATACCATTACTATTTTTGAAAACATGGGATGATTTGAGTAGATAGAGTACTTAATTCCCTCAGTGTGATCACATGCACACTGTGGCTCTCCTCAATTTTTCAGTTTTACTGCTAAAGGTTGGTATCACTAAGTAGCTATCATGAATGGGAAGATTCCAGTCTACTCTGTGTACAAGTGTAGTAAGTGTACATTTGGCAAATGTACTAAGTGTACATTTGGCAAAGGAAGTAGGTGAAGAGGAACATCCCTACACTTGCATGGTCAGATCCCAGGAAGTACTCAAATTCTCTATGGGGAGAAATTCCAACTTTTTCTACCTAAAAGGCCTACTGCCTGGAAACTTAACTTTGCCACCTGACAGACCATCAGTTGAGTTTTGCTGCTTGGTGCTGATGGCTGGATTGGCTCTCAAGAAACAAAATGTATTTTTCAATTGCCTCGAACATTTCAAAACATCACAATATGCCTGCGGATGTATGGGAAAGAATACTTCTCAAGTTCTGGAGCTACATACTATGAGCATTTTCACAGACTTTTAATGTAAGACAATCATGCAGTTTTTGCCTGTTGGTGTAATGCAAGCCACTGAATTTTAGGTTTGTTAATGCATCAAGCCTATTCTTCATTAATATAATTAATTCACGACTTGGAAAGTTACCTTTGCTTCAATCTGCCGATAGCAAGAGACGCCATACACCGTGGTTCGATCCCCGCATCTTGGAGGCAGATGGAAAAACACGGTATCTAGGAAAAAAGACAAGACTGTTTTGTAATTCACTAACAAGAGTTTGGTATATTTATTTTCAGCATCTCTCACAGGTTTATTGCAGAAAGTACTGGCACACATTTATTTTCTAAAAAAAAAAAAAAAAACCAAAGAAAAAGGAACAAGTCACCTATAAAGTTATGTCTGGACTCAAATTAATTAGTTTTCACATTGCAAGATAATTTGTGGAAGAATCTCCAGATGTGCAGGACAGCTTCATGTTTAGCCAGACCAAGCCAACATTGCTCTTCAGAAGCACCACTGAAACCTACAGGCATGCTGCTTTCCCAATTCAGGGCAAAGGAACAAAGGCAAGGCCCTATGAGTCAGTGTGTACAGTTGGGAGTGTGATGCCATTGAGAAGGCAAACACAGTCAAAATAGGAAAAAAACTCCAAACAGCAAGGAGGATACACACAGTTGAAAGGTTAGAGTAGCTCCTACCACTGCCAAGGCAGATATCTGCACCACCACCAGCACTACACTACCAAAAAGAATTTGTGAAACCTAGTCTTACAGAAAATAATTACTGTCTGTGCAAGTGTAAAATGAAAAAGAAAAGTATCAATAAAATATGATAAGAGAAAGACTTTTATGGCTTGATATACACACACACACACCTGCTGCTACTGCAAAAAGGTTGCTAAATCCTAAGCAAAGAAAGACAGCTGCCCTCACCTTTCAAAACATGAGTGAAATCTTTTTTGAAACCAACTATTAATTTTTTGTTTGCTTCATAGTAAGAAAATGAACAGGAGAGACAATCCCATATGCATTATGACCAACAGAGATGGGGACTTTGTTATAAAAAGTTTACTACCTTGATGAAGTTTATATTCTGGAGATCACCTAGGGTTTTAGAAAGCCTGTAAGATGATTTCCTGTACCAAGCTATCCTCTTTGCACAAATGCAACTATCCACAGGATAGTCTGCCAATATCCACTAGTTTTTTAGTTTCAAACTAAAAAACCCCAATATCTAATAAAGCTGCAGTAAATTAAATACAATTATTATCAAAAAATCTATTTGCCTGGTCCAAGTTCATGTGTATTCTTGCCTACAAAACACAAGGATATATATTTCCCCTTTGCTGCCAACTCTTTTATTTCTTACCAAAAAATAAACTTTTATATTCTTCTAGTACAGCAATAAAAATGCTCAAATTTGAGTATTAACTGGAATGGTACGGAGACAAGAGAGAACAGGTAAATGCAGCTGCATGTGACTTTCCTAGCTTTGAATGTAGCCTACTTCTTGTAATGTATTTAACAATGCAGAAATTCAGCAAAAATCGTGACCCAGAGCAGTCAGAGACGCTCTTGTTGCTGCCAGGAAAGGGATTATTTTGACAAACTTCCTTTGTTCCAAATGAGATCTACAAAAGCTGGACAATAAGGAAGCTAAGTGTATCAAGTTAAAAAACAAATTAAAATCAGTATTAAAGGGTTTCTGTGATTTTGCTGTTTAAAGTGACTTCCTTGTTTGTCTGCTCTGCAGAAAAGAAAGGTGAAACAACTGGACACAAATATAAATGTCAGGGATGAATAGAACTGTTAATAAAGGAATAAATGCAACATAAAAAAAATAAAAAGTGCCACAAACACGGTGGTGACTATATGGCATAAGGCTATTACTATCTTTATTCTGCCAACAAATACCCTTTTAAAGCTCACACCATTATACTGACATGGCTTTCCATGACTTGTAGGTCATTTTAACAATCTCTAAATTAGTGGAGGAGAGTTTATTCACCCTTCAAAGAACTTCTGAGAAAGCCAGAAGCCTTGCTTTGTGCTAGAACTATGCAAAATTGATATGTAACCCTGAAGTTTTTGCTGACATCTGAATTCTGGATGCAGGAGGTACACCTTTACTTTCACCTAAAGGAACATATCATTGCCAATATATTTTCCAACTTAAACAAAAAGTGCAGGAAGTATAATAGTAAAAAGAATCACTGGTCAGCTGTTCAGATATCAGGTTTTTTCTTTGGGTTAGAGTAGAAGTACACACAACTTTTCTCTCTCATTTCTCACCTTCCTGATAGTTGTGAGCGCCATCTGGTAAGGCAAGAAATGGCAAGTACTTCCATTCCTCTGGTAAACTGTGGCTGTCATGTCCTTCTCCAGGTTTTAGGGGAGGATACGAAAATTCCACCTAAACAAACAAATGAAAACAAAGGGGGAAAAAAGAGAGAATACATTACAGTTACCATACAAGCAGGCCTCTATGATTCAGCCTAGCATATTTTTCCTAGCAATATTATGGGGGAAAAGTGGTTCTCTTCCAACTAGCATGCCTTGTCTCTTCCTTCAATGCACCCACAGACTGACTTGTGCAGTTTAACTGACAGGCCCTGGGCAGATTTGGCTTCTAGAGAGTAATTCCTTTTCCTCAAGAGAAATGAAAAAGATCTTCAAGCAGAAAACAGCACCCAAGAGCTGAGTATCTTCTTCCCCTGTGTGCACAGAGCCAGCAGCACATTGCCACACCTGCAACATCAGCAGGGGTCATTGCTAGGGCACACATATCCTAAAAGCAGATTTGACTTCCGAGCCCTTTGAGTTCTCATGAGTAGGTAATGCTAACACATGCAGGCCTCTCTTTTACCCTACAAGATGTTGAACCATCTCAGAAACTATACTAACAACAAAACACTGGTTTATATATTTTTATGTCCCTGACTGCAACATGTTCTACATGATGTAGAAAAAGTAGAAAAGTATCTCCTTTTCCTTCCACTACAAAATTCTGCTGTTCAATTTTGCCTTTCATTTAATTGCAATTTACCTCTTTTTCCTAGAAGTAGGAACAACCTGTCCATTTCTTGCACCACACTACACATCTACCACAGATCCCCACAACCAGCATCTTTGTAGTGCAATCTTCTTTTCCTATGGAGACCCCGCTGGGTTTCCAGCCACTTCCACCAACTCTTTTCCAGATGGCATTTCTTAATTCAGTGAACTAAATCTAAACACAAATTTCTAAGTAAAAGAAACTGTTTATTGATATTGCAACTTCCCTCCAAGGATATTTAGTTAGTGAGCTGTAAAATGTATGTAAACATGGAAAATAGAAAGCATGACAAAGCAAGCACATAAATAATCTTAGCATTTGATGGATAATGAAATAAAACAGTCATAATAATAATAATAATATCAAAAGAAAAAATCTGTGAAAGATGAGAGTACCAAGGAAAAGTGAAATTCTTCACCTTAACACACGATGTCACTGTCTACAACTGTTGCCAACTTGAGAGGAAGGCACAAAGGACAAGAAAACACCACGAGAAATCAGCCTTGCTACTTATTGTATCAATTTCAAGTTTTCTTATTCCTTGTTATGGTGGGCTGACCCTGGCTGGACACCAGGAGTCAACCAAGGCTGCTTTATCACTTCCCTCCTCACCTGGGTAAGGGAGAGAAAATATAATGAAAGGCTCATGGGTTGAGATAAGGGCAGGGAAGGATCACTCACCAGTCACTGCCATGGGCAAAACAGACTTGGCTTGGGGAAATTAACTTGATACCAATAAAACAGAGTAAGATAATAAGAAGTAAACCCAAATCTTGAAAATACCTTCTCCCTACCCTGGGGTGGGTTAATTCCTTCCTGGACGTAACTTTATTCCTGATTCTTTACCTCCTCCCCCAGTAGTGCAGGAGGACAGGAATGGTTCGTGGTCAGCTCATCACACATCGTCTCTGCTGCTGCTTTCTCCTCAGAGGGAGGACTCCTTCCCCTGCTCCAGCATGGGGACCCTCCCTCAGCACACTGCTCCATGAACTTCTCCAACCTGAGTTCTTCCCACAGGCTACAGCTCTTCATGAGCTGCTCCAGTGTGGGTCCCTTCCACAGAGTGCAGTCCTTCAGGAACAGATTCCAGCACGGGTCCCCCGTGGGGTCACAAGTCCTGCCAGGAGCCTGTTCCAGCACAGGCTTCCCATGGGGCCACAGCCTCCCTCAGGCTTCCACCTGCTCCAGCACGGGGGTTTCTACAAGTGGATCTCTGCTCCACCACAGACTTGCATGGGCTGCAGGGGTACAGCCTTGCCTTACTGTGGTTTTCATGACAGGCCGCAGGGGAATCTCTGCTCCAGTGCCTGGAGCATCTCCAGCCCTTCCTGCTTCGCTGGTCTTGGTGTCTGCAGGGCTGTTTCTCTCACATATCTCACTCCTCTCTTCTCTGGCTGCAATTTGCTTCTCTGCAATAACTTTCCTTCTCACATACAGGATCCCAGAGGTGCTACCACCACCCCTGATGGGCACTGACCAGCCCTGGGTCTCTCCTTGGCTTTGTCAGACACGGAGGAAGCTTCTGGCAGCCTCTCAGAGAAGCCACCCCTGAAAGCCTGTAACTATGAGGAATCCATAGTCTTTTAAACAAAATATGCCCCTAAGAAAAAAAAAGAAGAGCATCTGACTTCTAAATGAGAGACAAACACTGGAATTAGCATCCATACAAGGAGCAGAGAAACTGTCTGCCATTTAGTACACACATACATCCTGAGAATTCCCTGCTATCCTTTCCAAGTCACAGATAAGAAAATGAAAATGGTAGAAACTTCACATAAATGTCTGCAATATCATACCTTTTGCTGATGTTCAGATTCAAACTGGCTGGCTGAAAACACTGTTTACAGAATTATTACTAGAATCTTGAAGGAGTAACTTGAGCAATAAATATAGCACAGTTACTAAGTTTATAATATAGATAGTCAGGGAGCATCTATACTTATATCCTGACTCAAGTATTTTATTTCACTGCATGGCCAACAGAGAGGGATTCAGATTCACCCTCTGGAGGAGCTTCTTTCTAACAAATACAGAAGAAACCCTGAGTTCCTTCGATTCCAGCAAATACCTTCAACGCATCATTCCTGACAGGGAAATACTTCAAGTAAGGATTTAAGACGACATTGCTTCCAAGCACCTTCAGAATTACCATTGTATTTTGCACTCCAGCCAAATAATGAATTACGAGACAAATTTAAAGGAAAGAAGGGTAAGATGAGTCAAGCTACATGAAAAACACACATTCACTAAAGGAACACTTCTTTTCAAAGTCCAGAATAAAGCCAAGAAATCTGACTCCTGTGTTCTTTTTACAGCATGAAATTTGTTGAAGGACTACTTTGTTCTAGCTCACAATATGCTATCAACACCTCAGCTGCTATCAGATAATCCCAGCAACAGGGATTTCTGTAGGCTCTGTCAGTTCCAAATTCAATAAACTGTACAGGCACTAATGACACTGATGACAATCTTGTTTTCTATTACTCACCTTCTTTCAAAAATCAGTTTTAATATAAATTTCTGTATGCATGTGTGTGTATAAGACAGAAGATCACAAAACTCAGACAAATCAAAACTAAAACTGCTTACATGGTCTTAAATAATCTATTTTACAGATACACTTTATGACAGACCTGATTTACATTATGACATACTATTATTTCTCCTCCTCCCCAAAAGGATCAATATAGGAAGCATCCTGGTTTCTAAGGAGGAATCACATTCATGTAGTTCAATAGAATTGCTGCTGACCAAAGTACCAAAAGTGTGGAAGTAGCAAAGAAACAGGAAAAAGGACAATCCAACAGGACAATCCAACAGCAAGAAGAGCATGCAATGCCCTGGAGGACTTCCTTCCATCCCTTGTCCAACTTAACAGTTCCCAGTGATGACAAAGCTTGACTTTTTGATATTAAATAAGCAGTCACTGCAGGTGGGACTCTGTTCAGCTGACTGTCAAAAAGCAAGATCTCCGAGGCAGTTTTCCTAAGAGTTCTGCAAAGTCAGAGAAAACAGACACCTGCAGAGGGTGATTCATCTGATCTGTTTCTTTTGACCATCTCTGAAGAGAGCTAGCTCTAAGTCTAACTTGCAGATGGCTGACTTAATGAGATGAAACTCACCCTAACTGTTCCCCATCCTCTAGATGTTCTCCTTGATTTCTCCAGCTCAATTTGCAGACTTGAATCTACTGCAGTTAGGAATCCTTTGCACAGAAAGAAACCATTATTTCAAAAACAAAGTATCATAAGAATATTGAGCAGCCTTAAAAAATGGCTAAACCTCATAGTTCTTGAAAATTATGAAACAGGGCAGTGCACATGTATAAAGGTGGTAATTAATGAGGTAAACAGAATTTCAGTTCTATCGGTTCTAAGTTTGCAAATAACTGGAGTCTCAGTAAAAACCTTTCCCAGTCTGCATGTGCAAACTACAGAGCAGTGCTCCCAGGGAAGACAACTTAAAAAGTTTTCTTATCATTTTCCACCTTAAACCCAAGACAAACCATGACAGAGGGAAGAGATGGGACTACTGAAGAGACCTGTCTCACACCTCTTTTTCACCTTCTTCACAGAATGAAGAAAGAGGAGCTCATTTTTTATATAAATATAATGGCTTGTTATGTAAATCCATCCATATATGCATGTGCATGTACAAACATGCACTTAAATGTCCCTGTATGTCATTAATATATGTATCACTACAAAAATGCCTGCAAATATGAGAAATAAAATCTTTTCATAAAACCCAGAAGTCAACAGGAACAAAGATATACACACAAGTTTTTAGAGCTGACTGCCAGAGAAAATTTTACAGGTTTTTGTCTCCTCAGTTGAATTAAAGAAGACTCCTCAACAAGATGAAATTCAAATTCAAAGCTGAACTCCTGAGGGACTTCAAAATAAACTACATAAAACATGAACTAGTATCTCCATACATTTCTTACTCTTCCAAGTGTCAGGGATCTTCATTCCAGCTGGAAATATTGCTCATGCCTGTCAAGGGGTTTTGATGGCAATGCTTTTTGCCTGTTCAAACTGTCATGTTCTGTAAGCAGATAGGTCCTGATGAATTTCAGAACTAAAAACAATACAGAATATCATCTTGAGGTTTAGGGAAGAAATAAATAACTCTGCTCTTCATGACACAAAATACTTCAACTCTTGTGAATTATCAAGTTAAAATAAAATCTAGTTTTTAAGAAATCCTTAAATGGAAGTACAACTGAATTTCTGGAACTAACATTTTTTATTTTTCTGGAATTCTGCACCATTAACTAACCTTTAATATGCAGTTTGCATTCAATCTAACAGTTTGGACACAAAGCACCAATGAACACACAATTCTAGTGGAAAAAAAAAATCCAGGCAATCTGGTTTTGTTCCTTGTCTTTAAAGGCACTTCCAAGCCAGAATAAATTTACTACTCATTCATTCAGTCACAGTAAGAAAACATGAGAGCAGGCAAGGAAAAATGCATTTCAGTTCCTACACCGAGGAATAACATGATAGTTCTTCTTTAAGAAAAATGCATTGATAGTGTCTACTACTAAATAGCAAGTACACAATCAGAAGAGAGGTTAAAGAATGACACTGACAGAAGAGGTATTTCAAAAACATGTGTACGTCCAGCTAAACTGTTGCACTCAAACATTTGACAGGCAGTTGGCATTAATTTTACACTCAGGTAAGGTTGTTTTCCTTATCTGTGAAAAGTGCTTCATGGTTAATCAAAGTAGAATCCTCAGTGAGCACTAAACATTTAAAATGTGCTGGCAAGTCAGTATAACCTTCCCATCCTGCCCACTTCATCTACTATCACATTTGATTTATAGTCACAATATAAGCTCTCCTCTTTAGTGTAACAGGTATTTTCGACGATTTCTCTTAAGTTAAGCTATGAGAAAACATTTGGACCCAAGTAAGTTTATGCATTAGTACAGTGGAGAGATTATTTAATCTCAAAAAAATCTGAAATCTTTAGAATCACAGTGTTACATTAAAGACCCAGGATGCTTTTAGTAAGTTACAGAATCTAATTTACAGGAAGCAAACCCATTCCATCCTCTAAACAATTGCTTTGATTTCTCTCATTGCTTCAACTGCAACAAACAGGTAGGATATTTGCTTGAAATAAAGAAAAGGAGATCAGCAAAACCCACTAATTATATTTCTACTTAGAAAATCTTTTCCCTTCATAAATCATTACAACACATTTAATTTCAAGGATACCAACCCTTCCTCTCTAAAAAAGAAAGGCAGAAGTATGCTAAATAGAGTATAACTATAAGCAGCAGTAATCAAAAAAACCCAACAGATGAAAATTACACCTAAAACTTGATACCTCCTTATAAATAAGTCAGTATTTGTTCTTCATTTGAAGTAGGGATTTCTAAAATCAGTTTTCCCAATTTATTAGTCCTAGCACAGCCAGACCCAGAGAAGACCAACAGACCAATGACCTTATCTGAATCACCATAACAACTGCAGCATGCAGCCAAATGAAAATCTAAGAGCATCGTTTGTCTTTCAGCACTAAGAACAATTTATTATTTAAATAACAATTGAATTTAAATGACAAACACAGTTTTGCACTGCAGAAACAACAGATCAGAATCTACAAGCTGAAGAGCCCATGCACATAACAATAATGCCTATGCAGTCATATAATGACCAGAGTTTTAAATATATGTTATACATTTATATAAATATGAATATTTGTAACAACCATGTATAATACATGTATATATGCATACAAAAATATATATGAAGAATACATATAATACATACATAAATATATTTTAAAATACACTATATACACAAATAGCAACAGCAAAAGAAATCCCTGTATTACAAAGAGGCAGGGCATAGTTGTTTCTATCCTTTCAGCTCCTGAAAGTGGTACTTCCTCACATTTCCATATTGCTAAAGCCATAGAGTGGCCACTTACACAAGTTCTAAAACACCATTTGTAGGCACAATATCACCATTGAAGTTTGCTTCAAAAACTCTGACTAGGTTAGCAAAGTTCTGACTCTTACTGAGGCCCGTAAAAAATAAAATACCCTGAAACAACAAAAGCTTTGTTTTCAACGTCATGCTAGCATGCATTCTAGACACTCTTTCCAATTATTTAACACTTTATTTTTATAGTCAGAGAGTTCAAGCCCTACATAAATACTGTGCTTTGGAAGTTTGGCTCATTAGTCTCTTCACAGAAAGAAGAAAGAAACAACAACAACAACAACAAAAACCAAAAAACAAAACAAACAAACAAAGCCACACTCCTCCCAGAAAAGGAACTTAATACTACTGCAACCATCCCAGCCAAGCAGACTTACTGCGGAATTCCGTGCCATCAAGACAAGATTCGTACCATCTGGTACCATTCGTACAGAAAGCAAGAATTCATACAGGATGAACTCTGGCAAGAGAGAGCAGCTTCCCTGATTAAACATGCAAGGGCACCCCAATCTCTACGTCTAACAAAGATGTCTGTCCAACACAGCAGCCAGTGGAGACTGGGGTCAGCAGCAGCCAATTGTTTACCCACAGATCGGCTCTTCATGCCCATCTTGGTGCCCACGGGCTCCTAATGAGCACACCCAGCCACAAGGACTGTGGCATTTCCCCTCTCCAGGGACAGCACCCAGACCTCACACATGAGACTCAGTTATGCAGCCTCTCCTCAGCTCCGCTCCACATTGGAGTTCCCAAAAGCAAGGAGCTGGCAACAAGCTGACAAATGACACAGTGAATCCACCTTCCCCTGAGAAAATGCGAGGACCAGGACAGCAGACAGCTTCTAGGCACTTTGACTCACCAGTTCAGAAATAGCCATTGTGTGTCATTCACCCAGCACCTACTGCTGAACCAGTGCAGTCCCAGCGAGCCATCACTTGGTCTTATGAGCCAACAAGCATTCAGGCTCTTTGCCACAGGACATCTGATGGGTCCAGAATTGCTCCTAGTGAATTTGCTCCTTCCTCACAAGTTTCAACACCAGAATTACTCCTGAGAGCCAGCAAATCTGGTTCACTACCGTGTATGAGGCTGAGAAGGTGAGCAAACACAGTAACATAATGAAGCACAGAACACACTCTGCTCTGGGTGACCCCAAGGAAGCAGACAGGCAGCCCCGTGTCCTGACCCCCAGCATGTTGGGGCAGCAAGGAACTTGCTTTCACATCTTGTACCAACACCTTTCTTTGCTTTTAGAAACAGCATGCTGCCAAGGTGTATCAATTCAGCACCTCATACAAGCTATGAGATGGATTAACAAAATTAGGCACAGATCATCAAGTCAGGTGATATTAGGACAGGGAACACAAAGTCGAGCCTTCCAAGTTCCAATTTACTCCTGCTGGAGTGACCTCTGTTCAGTGATTTTACAGCTTTGAACCTCCCTCTATTCTACATGTATGTAAATTACGTCATCACCTCAAGTGCCAAGAGTCCAGGCCACTATTTGAAAACATTCTGAAATAGGTAAATGAAAGGTGCAGCAGAAGTACAGAAATAAATGTTTTATTGACTTAGCATTCATTCATTTATTCAAGAGAAAGGCCAAGATTCCTGGCACAGGATATTTAAATAACTACCCAGATGTTATGATACATACAAACAACAGACAAGTCATAAGATGAAAGTTAAGTATGATGACTATGGGAAGCATTACATAACTGCAAATGGGTATTTAGGAACCTTCTCTCAACTTGCATATCAGGGCAACTATGGAAAAAACATCCAGTATAGAATCCTTCCTTCAGTATGGAATACTTCACTTCCCGGGCAGCACTTCACAGAAGTGACTGCAAGATTATCAGAGTACAGGGTTCTTTGAAAAACTAAACAAAGAAATAAAATAAAGAAACAAACAAATCAACCATACCTCGAAGTTTTTCTTGAACACTGAACACTAAGTATTATGTAAGTGGATTAAACAGTTATGCAAAAAATGGAACTCATTGTTAACTCTACACAAGAGATCAGAATCTGCAGTACTGTTTACAGAAGTACATGTGTACCAGCAATTCATTGTGTATTTAAAATTATTAGCACCCCATGCCAATTAGAGTACCCTTACAAATAAAAGCTAAAAGCCTCTTTTAAAGTTACAAACTGTTGACCATAAAATCCAGATATTTTAGACAAAAGACTAATCTTTGATACTTGATGTATGCTGTAATTAACTTTATTAGAAGATTTCATGTTCATAATGGTTCTTTAAAGAGTTTTAATATTATTAAAGCAGGGAACAAAACCAAAGAAATTGTGCTAATGTTTATAGGTTATCATCAATAGAAATAGGAACAAAGCACTTCAGCTTGATTCCAGCCTAGTTCCTTTTCAACTTATTTTTGTTTCTCTTGTTCCATTAACAAGATCTTGTTTAATCTAGACAAGATTACCTATTGCATAATACCTGCATACTGTGCTCCCCTAAAACAAAGACACAAGGAATTTAAAGACAACAAAGCATACACTTCACTTACACGTTTAAGAGCATCAAGCACATCTAAGACAATTACAGCAACTACTGGAGTGACAAAGCTCAAGAAGGTGAAAAAATAACTCCAGTAAAGAAGAGTCTTAGAAGAAAGGCAGCAAACAAACCAGGGACTAAGTCAGGCTGGAAAGCGTTCCCCTGACTCTTCCCACCCATGGAATCTACGGAAGAGAACAACTTCAACATTTCCTTCTTGAAAAAATGTGCTACAATCAAGAGTGCAGCAGATGTGGAAATGTAGGCAGTTCACAAGAGTTGATAAAAAGTGCAGACTGACCTTGCTCATTCCTTAGACATCTCTTAATCCTGCAAAGTGAAGGCTAAGTTGCCACCATGTCTGCTTAAAGACACCTGCTTCCTAGGCACCAGAGAAAAAGGCCATGTGCACGGATTGCTCAGGCCATGTCAGGTGCCAATTTCTGCAGATCACAACAAGCACCATCTTCCAGAGCTCAAGTATTTGAAGCTCTCAAATGATGGAGATCACATACACAATTCAGGAAGAATTAAAGGGCATTCTTCCCTCTCAAGGATTATATTCAGGCTCTTCTCTTAAACTGGGTATCAGCTGTTTCATCCCTGATCTTAGGTTTCCTTTGCATGCCAGGAAGAAAACCTCTGGTCAGGCAAGAGAGGGGGATTGGTCTTCAAGCACAGTCCACACAAAAACAGTCTCACACAGACAGGCACTCAGACACTACTTTGGAGAAAGCAGGCATCACATTTACGTTATAAA
Source organism: Promerops cafer (assembly GCA_013398275.1). NCBI lineage: Eukaryota > Metazoa > Chordata > Aves > Passeriformes > Nectariniidae > Promerops > Promerops cafer. The sequence continues at coordinate 75,181 of VZSE01000364.1, forward strand.
GGTGAGTACCTTGGAGATCCTTACAGCAAACTTTAGGATTCCATGGAAATATGTCTTTTGGTATTTACAGTAATTCATTCCCATGTCTGTGGGAGTTTGAAATGTCATCCTTCACAGAAGTACAGACAAATGGGTCAAGCTACACTGTCGTTATTTCACAGATCAAAGATCCCAGGCAAACAAAATTGATCGGCAGCATGAGCATTCCAGGACACACACGGCACTTCCTCACCTTCCCCACCACTCAAAATTCAATTTTTTTCCACAACACAGTAAGACATGCATATGTTAAAGAAAGCCAAGAGTAAACTGGAATAATTTTAAGCTCTTAAGAGGATACATGAGACAATGGCCACCTGCTGCACAAGGTCAGCAGTGATGTGCACTACTGCTCAGGACACCTGAGTGCAGAAAAGCTGGGCCTTGCCCCAAATGGAGATTCTGTGTGGCCTCACTGATGGTGACACAGGGCCCAAGTTCACTCAGATGTGATTAGCTTAGAAGCCCTGCAGCATCAGAAGGTGGGATTGTTGTGGCAGGACAGGCACTGCAGCAGCAAAAGGACCACACACTTCCTCAGCAACCAGCCAGGGGGTTTACAGGGAGTTGTGCCTAGCTCTCCTACCCGCAAGTTTTTCCAGCTTTGCTGAAATGTTTCCATCCTCTCCTTTACAAATACATCAGTTCTCATTTTAACTGTGCCTTCAAAATGAATTATTTCTAGAGTACTTGAGATATTTTAAGCCTTCCTCTACCCTCGGAGACTATTATCTCTCTGCTTCTCCACGTAAATAAAGCTTGGAGGCAGAGCTCAAGTGACGGTCACAGCACATGTGATCACAACTGGAGAGCTGCACCGCAGGACTTTCAGTCTTTACTCACCCGTAATGAGAGAAGGTGTTTCATGATTCTAAAAAAAAAAAGCTTTCCCCCTTTTTGCTCTGAAATCACTAGTCACTCACTACTAAAGTTCCTCAAAACTACTGAGGAATTTGTTTTCAGCTGCTCCAGAAGAAAGGCACAAATAGTCCTGAAGTCCAAGACTTACCACCCTACACTGAAGCAGATCAACAGAATCAGCTGCAGTAGGTAATGAGCTGAGCAGCTACAGATACTCCAAAACACATCAGACCACTTCTGTGGTAGATTTCCCTTACTGCCACTTTGTGCCCCAATGCTTTTGTACCTTGAGTCCTACAGAGCCTGAGAAATGTATAGAACTCCTACAGCACCAAAATGGTGTGTTTTACATTAATGGTCAAGAGTTTGAGCAACTACATACAATGAAGTGCTGTGTTTGCTGTTACTTTTTCCTGAGGCCACTCCTCTTATCCATAGCAAAGAGGGACCAAAAAAGGAATTTTTAATGTTTGTCATTTCATTTCAGATGCATGAAAACCATGACTGAATGCATACTGCCCATGAGCTGTGCCTGCTGCAGGACATTTACTATTTAATGACTCACGGAGAAGGGTTCCCATAATAAGCCAGCCAGCACGTACAAAGCCAAGAAACCAGCCACCATTCCTGCTTCCTGCCAATTGCCATTCCCTTCCTTAATGGGCCTGTTGAAAGTGTGTCAAATACTAGGTGGACCTAGCAGTTTGCAGCCAAGTTTCTCCTCCCATTCTCCGGACACACTGCCTCTACCTCTAATCCTTGGCAAAAAGAGACAGCAACCAGCACTTTTTGCATATCTCCTTGGATTCACAGTTCAACTCAGTAACTAAGGGGCCCAAAGAAACAGGATGGCAATCTGCTCATGTAGACAAACAAAAGCCTGCAGGTTCTCCAAAGTTTACTCCATACTTGCTAGAGAAAACTCCTCCCAATTTGTTCACAATTTTTAGTGCTTTAGTTTTCAGATAACACAAAGCCTTCAAGACAGTGAGTGGCAACTCTCAAGCTGTTAACAACAATCCCCAGACTTAACAATGTACATATGGCAAAACTTCACTTTGTCTCTTATATTCCAGTGAAAAGACCCCCAGTTAAACAGCCAGCCCTTGAAAGGGGTGTGAGGAACAACTGTGGTGCTCATATTCCCAATCCAAAGGTACACAGAAAGAGATTCTCTGACTCTCCTTCTCTTTCAAAAACCAACGCATATGGATTGTTTTTCAAGTCTGTGAAAGAAGATATTCCTATACATTTCCAAACTGCACATCAAAGCCTTTGCACGTTACACATTTCCTATCCTGTAAGTTAACTAGCAGAAGAGCTGTACATTTCAAGTGATGAAGCTTCAGAAGGCAGCTAATGAAAGAACCTAGCATCAAGATATCCATAGGAAATCCTAACTCCACATGCATTTCCTAGTAAGACTACAGAGAAAAGAGGTGGGAACAGAAACTGAAAGGAGCCTTCTCAGGCAAACCAGGTTGATTCCTGTCAGGACAGGCAGCCTAGCTCTATGATCTTTCAATCCTAAGCTTTCCAAATTCACTCTGAGTGATGGTCATTTGAGCACTGCTGTAGACCTTTGCTTTTCTGTACTTCACAGTTTCAGGTATGCAGTCTGCAGCACATGCTCAGACAGTTCATATCCACTGGTTCTTGTGCCAGCACTCATTTAGATTAAAAGGCTGGTTTTTCCTCCTCATTTTTAACTTTCCAACAGTTTCTTGGAATGCAACTACATGTAATGCAGTGTTTCAAGGAATACTTCAAATGTCATTACCAATTATTTTAAAGGTCATTGAGAGCAGCCCTGTGGAGAAGGATTTGGGGGTGATGGTTGACAAAAAACTCAACATGAGCCAGCAATGTGCACTTTACACATCATAGCCTAGAAAGCCAACCACATCCTGGGCTGCATCAAAAGGAATGTGGCCAGCAGGTCAAAAGAGGTGATTCACCCTCACTGGTCTTCTTGTGCCCGTGCATCTGTCCTCTGCAGCTGTCCACCTGGCAAACAGAACCTGTGATACAACTACCTCAAAAGCAACCCACCAAAACAAGGCTTTCTTTTTGGTCACCTCAGTTCCCCATTTCAGCTTGCCACAACTGCCTCTGCTTACCAGTTGCAAAGAGGCAGGAGAGGAAAAGGGAAGAATACAGAGGTGAATACAGCCTCCAAATCTACTGTTAGCCTAGCCAGGGAAGCTCTTCTACGTTCTCCTTTAATACAGACTGCCCAGGAACTATCTCATCCAGTTCTGCAAGAGAGAATTCAAATCCTTTTCTCTGAAAAGTGGATCAGAATTTACATGTATCAATAGACACAATAGGATTACATACATTGTCATTCTTGCCCTCAAATCACACTACTTTGGTGACTTAGCCTTGATCACATGTGGTCTCATTTCTCTTCCAGACGTTTGCTCGTGTCAATTCCCAAGCTTATACTGTTACTATTCATTCCTATTGCACAACTTCATAAGGCACCCCATTTTTATCAGTCCAGTATTCCTTACTGTCCAGCTTTTGCATGACTTTCCAGTTTTCCTTTGAAATACTGATTCCTCAGGTTTGCTTACCATAGTTCAATTTTATGGTGTAAACAATACCAGTACCACTTACAATCTTGAGAAACACTTCTTGCAAGTACCTTTCAAACCAATAGTTCCTCTTCTGACTCAAATCTGTTTCTGCTTCCTCTCCTTCATACTAGTCTTTACACAAGTACCAGCTTTTGCACTAATTCTCCTGTATCTCTACCTTAAAAATAAGTGTGATCCATTATCAAGTTCCCAGCAGATTAGATCTACTCCATTTCTTTCACAAAGAAAGGAATTCAATCACTTACTAGAATAAGATGCAGGTCAGTCAGGCATGATCTATCTTTAGCAAATGCACATAGGACCCAGGCTACTTAGTTTCATATTGTTAATTAATTCTTTCCTTCAAAAATTCTTTATTAATTCTTTCCTTCAAAAATTCTTTATTAATTCTTTCCTTCAAAAATTCTTTATTAATTCTTTCCTTCAAAAATTCTTTAGAGTCTTGCATACTACTGATGTCAAACTCATTAGGCTATAGCTGTGCCAGTCCTTGCCTCCAGTTCTTTTAGGAAGCGTTCTCCATGGTTCAGTAAAAATTCTGCTAAGTCAGAGGTAGGATACATTTAAAATTAGATTTCTGTTTAGCTTTCCCTTAAGAAGCCTGGCTGGTTGTGGTTCTACTGATTGTCATTCTATTCCTGCAGTTCTTCTCCCTGTGACTCAGCTACCCTGTCCTCTTCCCAAACTGCCCTCCTCTCCAGCTTCTCCAGGTCATTTCTTGAAATAAAGAAAACTTCAGTTCAGAGGTATTCCAACCTAATTTTTGACAACACCTCAAAATGTACTTCTATAAACATTTTACTGGCAACAAAACAAAATTCACTGCTACTAATTTATAGTTTGGGGGTTTTTTTGGGTTTTTTGTTCTTTTTTCTTCCTTGCATCAACACTGCTTAATGTGCAAGAAAATTAACACACACTCCAGAAAAACAGAAGAAATAAAAGCCTAGGTCTTTTCCAAGAGGCCAACAACAAGGCGAGGGTAAAAATATGCTCATCCTCCTACAGATACCCAACTAAGGCTCACCTTCTAACAAGGTGACAAGAAAGTGCCTGATAAATATCACAAACCTCACAACCCAGATGATCTAATTACTTCACAGGAACTGATCCTGTGAACATCCATATGCGAACAGCGCCCAGACACCCTGAGGGGAAAGGATGCATTCGGAAACCATGCACATCTTTCAGAAATTGAGTTATTGCACCTTAGCCTCTGAGGAATTGTGCTTGGATTTTTTTCTGAAGCAATAATTTAATTCTCAGCTACCTTGTATGGAATGTGTTTACATCAGATCAACCCTTGTATAACAATAACCATCGTATTCATTAGTGTCTTGGTGATTTTTACAAAGGCCAAGAACTCGCTATGGAAAAAGACTCACTGGAAATCCAACACTATGTCTATCTTCTCTTGTCATAGCAAAGCAACTGTGTGGGCAGCCCAGCTGGGCAACCACATCTCCTGCTTCAAGGGTTAAAAAAAAAATATAACAATCAGAACATAAACCAGCTATTAAATACATTACATAAAATCCTTCTACCTTACAGGCCACACGAAGCAGTCAAGCGTTTATGAAAGTGGGGAAGAGACAGGCAAAGAAAACTGAAATCCAGGGTGGGCTTATTACCCTGGGGCTGAGAGCACTCAATGATGGACCAGCAGGAACAGAGGAAGATAGATTAAAACACCATTTGGGTTTTTTTCCTCAGGATTCTCTGTCTGAACGCATTAAGCACGCACGACTCGAAACAGATACGGTGCCACGGTGTGCTCCGTCGCCCCTCATTCCCGGCAGCTCACCCCGCCGGCCCTCGCTCCGCCTCGCTCCCGGCGGGAGCGCCGAGGCGGGGCGCGAACGGAGGCAGCTCCATGACCACGAACTGCCCAGGGTGAGCCGAGTCACGGCCCAGCCAGGCATCCCCCGGCGGGGGGAGGCCACGGCCAAGCGGGGTCTCGCCGGCTCCCAGCCCCTCCTTTACCGCCCTCTGACCAGAGCGAAGCCCCCGGCCCCGCCGGACGCGCCCCTCCCGCAGCGGCTCCCGCAGCCGGGCAGGCGCCGCTCGGCGCGGGGGAGGGGACCGGGGGAGGGCCGTGAGGAAGCGCAAGAGCGGAGCGGAGAGGCGGGAGTTGAGGGACACCCGCGCCCCCTCACCTGGCAGCCCTTCTTGTGGTGGAAGCCCACCACCACGATGTGCAGCACCGGGCCCCGCTTCTCCATGGAGCAGCCCGGCGATGGCCGCGCCGGAGGATGCCGCCGTGCCCGGGCTCTCGCTCCGCCTCCCGGGGTCCGGCGGGGACGCAGCCCCGGCCGCCTGCGCTTCCGCACCGCCCGGCCCGGGAGGGCGGGCACGGCCCTCAGCACCGCCCTCTGCCCGCCCCTCATGGCCCGGGTCGCGGAACTCGGGATTACTTGGGGTGGGAAAGACTTCCGCGATCGGCAAGTCCAGGTCGTACCGATTAGTGGCAGCCCAGAAAGAAGCCTGGGGGTTGGCTTAGTACAGTTTAGTCAGGTTGGTTGCTGAAGGTTAAAACTGAGGAAAAAATCGAGGTAAGGCTTCTTCCCTCAAGGGGCTAAACCTCCAAGAAGAGGAGGCTCAGGGGGCACCTCATAGCTCTCTACAAGTACCTGAAAGGAGGCTGTGGCCAGGTGGGGGCCGGTCTCCTCTACCGGGCCTGCAGTGAGAGGGCAAGAGGGAATGGCCTTAAGGTGAGACAGCGGAGATTCAGATTACATATTAGAAAAAAAATTTTCAGTGTTAGTGTGGTCAGGCATTGGAATAGGGTGCCCAGGGAGGTGGTGGAGTCACTATCCCTGGGGTGTTTATGAGGCCTCTGACTCTGGATGATGTGGGTTAGGTGTTACAGTGGCAGTGCTGGAGGGACACTTGGACTGCATGATCCTAAAGGTCTCTTTCAACCTTGATGATGATTCTATGTCTTAGCATACCCTAGAAAGAAGGCAGTTCAAAGACTTGTCCAAGACCACAGGCAAATTTAGTATGAGAGAGAAAAAAAAAAATTAAAACTGTATCTTACTGCACTCACATAATGTTCCCTCTTTAACACCTTGGTTGTGATTCAATTCTGACTGCTTGGTAGCATTTGGTAGAGGCTGTACTCTTAATAATTAAGATTCTCTGTGGAAATTAGAGAAAGAGAATATCTTTGAAAGAACTATAAAAGAATAGTTCTTAAAGAAAATCTCATCACTAACACAGTACCCAGGGGCTCAAATTATAACAATAAAGCATGTAATCACATATTGTTTTTCAGCTTCAACAGAAGTGCTCTTATAGAAAATGAATACTGCAGGGAACACAGGATAAACTACAAGGAGCAATCCTTCTGGCAAAGGAGTGGTTTCTTATTAGTATTAGCCTGTAACTGACAGTTTACTATAATTTTAAAAAAGAAAAATACATGCATTATTGGCCATTATCTCCTGCAGTAATGAGATATCCCCCAAAAGATGCATGTGAGTGTTCAAGGTTCGTTATCATTTCATTCAGGAAGATGCAGTCTGGCATGACTCTTACTGTTATGGATTATGCATTATAGAAGCATCTCAGTGATACTACTGCGTAATGGTGGCTTATGGCTTCTCTGAATAGATCATTAGAATTTTTTTTTCTGCTTGAAATTCTGTTTCCTGGTAAAGCAATAAAAATGTTGAACTGACAGTATCAGTCTAGTCTAGGAAAATGAACTAGTTGTCATAATCTATGTTGTTTTCACAGTTCACACTGTGTGCACTTATGAGAAAGAAAGGCAAGTGAGAGCTGCCATGAAACAGCTCTCAGAAAAGTCTCAGAATTTTCCTAAGGGAATTTTCTTTCTCCATGCATAGCTAACAAATAGCAATGAAAACTCAGCCCTACAGTTCTTCTATTACTCAGAGACTTTGCTTAAGAACCACCAGCTATGTTATCATTACCATAGTAATAGTAATTTGTTAGTCATTCTTCAAGTCATAGCAATAAGGCAGAGTTCTCAGCTTATGTGCAGTGAGACTTCTGGAGATGGATAACCTTTCCCTGGGCAGTACAATTGTTTATGTCTAGAAGTAACACCAGAGCTAAGCAGTGCCCATGGCAACTGATAGCTCCCCTCTACTTGTTAGGTATAGCCCAGCTTCCTAAAGAACAAAGCTCTGAATTTGTGGAAACAAGCACGTGAATAAAAAATAAATGTCCTTTGATTTCTGTTGAAGAAAAGCATAGCTGAAACCCTGACATGGATCTCAGGTCTGTATTGAATTTCTTCTGGATGGCAAGCTCACTTCATGTTTGCAGTATGTTTTCTTTGAAGCTCTTATCCAAAATGAATGCAGTAATTTCCCTAGAAAGTTAAAATAATCTCTTTTTTTTGCAGTCAACAAGACCAAATGTAATTTGAATTGTACATTTAGTTGCATTAGGGCACCATGATGTAGGAGGCAGTGCTCCAAACAGGCTTCCCCATGGAAAATACTGTGTCTGATCCTGTGAGAATGATGGTGTCATTCTCATGAGATTGATAGGACTCTCAAGCATGCAAGCAAAAAGAGGGAGCTTGGATTGTTAGGGAGGTTTGCAGACACAAATGCAATGTATCTTCTCCTGCAACTTTAAAGAGGCTTAGATTTGGATGGCAGAAATATTTCCCTCTGATCCTGGCTGTTCTCCCCACACAAATAGTCTCTTGTTCTGACCACTGTTGACATTTTTACTGCCCCGGGGTCCCCGCTCACTTTGGCTGGAAGGGTTTGCAGACCTCTAACTCCTGCTTCTTCAGGTCAGATGAGACATGTTTGAAGAAGATAACTGGTCAGAATTGTTTCCTTAGAAAATATTGGTTGTGAGTAGTAAAGAGCTCTCTTCCAGTGGGTTGTGAGGGGAGCAGAGAGAAGCTTGAGACCCCAGGTGCAGCTGTTAATTATTTGTGAAGTAGACACTGCTCTTTGGGGCCCCTGATCCGAATGCTCCCCCTCCACGTAGCCATGAAAGGTGATGATTTTGTTTTTAATTTTGTGCTGTTTTTCTCAGAACCCCATTTCTGCCCTGGTGTCCTTTGTGGAGGCTCTGAAGGTTGGCAACAGCAAGCACAAAAACCCTTATCACAAGCTAATGCACACTGCAGGTGTGACATGGATGGTCTGTTATCTCCTTTTCTCCTTTTCAAGATTGACATAGCACTAAGTACAGGAGACAGCTAAAGCCAGACAACACTGACAGGAATGGATTGAAGGCTTAAACAAAAAGATATAATGAGCATATGGCACATTCCCACAGTGGTTGTCAAGACAGGCAACAAATATCTTTGAAGGTGGGCTAGAGAAATTGAAAGCAGACAGATTCCAGAATGATGATCAACCACTACAGTTTGGGTTTGGCTGGCAGCTCAGAAAGTTGCTGGTCCACTCAGCGGGGAGGGTAAATGGTAGTGAAGGCTCAAACCGTACAGGATACACATGTATCTCGTTCTGTTTCTTTTCTTACTCCTGGTTATTGCCACAGCCGGAAAAGGAAACAAAATGCTTTTTGGTCTGATCCTGTGTGACAGCTTTTTGGTGCCTGTTGTTAGTTTCATCTTTGCCCAGCATTCATTTGCCTTCGGTCCCTGCATTGGCAGAAGTGTAGGGGCAAAGGTGTCAGTGAAAGGGAGGTTCATCTGTTCAGTGTTTTGCCCTGTTCTTTTGTTACACTTGGCCATTCCGGGGTTGCTCTCTTTGTGGCTGGTACTTGAAAACATGCACTTCTGTTCTTTTGTGCTTCATTTCACTGGGGTCTCTTTGCTAATGAGTGTGCAGAAGCAGCCAAGGTAGGTACTTCCAGGTGCAGGGATCTTTGCAGTACAGAGCAGGCAGATGAACCCAGATTAGCAGAAGCTGAGGCTGTTACTGCAGCTCAAGCCTTCTTGAACGTTCAATCATTCCATTCATGCAGTCATTCTAAGCTCTGTAACTAGGAACTGTTGAAGAAGAGGAATGAAAGAAACCCATGGTTGAACATGTTTTGGCCCAACCAAGTGCCAACACTGTTTCTGATGCCGTGAGTACCTTAGATGGGCTATACAAAATCCCTATAAAAGTTGCCAGTCAAGATCACTGGTGGCAATGTGTCTTGGTAACACCTTCTTCTGCACAGCTTGGGGAGGAACCTGAAGAAGTGATGCTGCCAGTGTACTGTGTGGTGGAGCAGAGGACAAAGAGGTGCAAGCTCACAAGGCATAGCACAGCTCCTGCCAGGTCTTTTAGGCCAGTTTCAACTACTGCTTATGCTCAGGAACAACCTTTGTGCATATGGTCTGTCTTTCTGCACTCCCTTGATTGCCACATGGATGTTGTTTTCAGTTCTGAGGACAGACCTGGATGCCCTTCCCTGAAGGCATGCTCCAGGGCCTCCTGTAAACATGTCCTGAGTCTCCTGTCTTGAATGTAGACTCCACCTGTGACTTGTGTGTACTGAAACAGATTTGGAAGGAGTCGGGCTTTATCTGTCCCAAGAATTGATCCAGACAATTTTGATGGAATTTTGTCACTAGCTCCTGACTGCGTCTGAAGTAAATAGAAGTTAGGTTAGGTTTGCCACCAATACAGCTGCCTACTCAAAATCTCCCATTAATCCTAAATTGGTCACTGCTGCTTTTAGGGCCATTAGTTAATGAAAATGTACTGCAGGCTGTAGTCAGTAAGACAAATACAATGTTGAGGAATGGAAATTGCAATGGATCCCATTTTTCCCTCTCAAACTGTGGAAGAAGGGCAGTTTTCCCTTGGGGCTACTCTGCTCTGGAAAGTGCCTGGATGGAACATCTGCCCAAGTGCAGCAGCCCTCCTTGCCTGTGTGTGTTCTGAACAGCCTTTTCCCAGCTTGCTGCTTCCTGCTCTGTCATTTAGCTGTGTCATTGCAGTGCTCTGCTTTCACCACTTGTCTAGATATGGAAGGTGATACCGGCTTTTGAAGTGTCCACTGGTGTTATGGGAGAAGGCCATTACATCCCTTCTTCCCGTCTGTAATGGGACAGATTCGATGATCAACATTTCCTCTGTCTGTGGCTCACTAATATTGCATCTCTGCTGTGACACATCTGGTTTCCTTCTGCAGGCCTTGAGGACAATTAATGGACAAAATCCATAATTTCAGTTTACTTACTTTTACTCCTTTTAGTTACACTAGAAAATTCCAAGCTCTGTCAACATTACTTTCATCCTCTCCTTAGGTGCAATCACGTTTCACTACAACTGGGCTACCTGCAACGGGTTAGACTTTTTCCATACACTCAGCTGATGGATACCATGTTATTTTTCTGCATTTTATAAACTTTTTGGGTGACCCAGGTGAAAGACTCTGGTGACAGTTACCCCACCTGGAGTACTGCATCCAGCTCTGCAGTCTCCAGCACAGGAAAGACAAGGACCTGTAGGAGTGAGTTCAGAGGAGGCCCGCCAAGGTGATTAGAGGGATGGAGCACCTCTCCTATGAGGAAAGGCTGAAAGAAATTGGGTTACTCAGCCTGGAGAAGGCTTTGGGGTGCCCTAATTAGGGCCTTCCAGTATCTGAAGGGAGCCTACAAGTTCTTGTAGTGACAGGACAAGGGAGAATGAGTTCAAACTGAAAGAGAGTAGGTCTAGATTAGTTATTAGGAAAATATTCTTCACTGTGAGGGCGATGAGGCACTGGAACAGGTTGCCCAGAGAAGTTGTGGATGCCCCAATCCTGAGAGTGTTCAAAGCCAGATGGGGCTTTGAGTAACCTGGTCTAGTGAAAGGTGTCCCTGCCCATGCCAGGGGGGTGGAACTAGATGATCTCTAAGATCCCTGTCAACCGAAACTATTCTGTGGTTCTGAGTTGTCCTGCTGACATGCTAATGCTTTGCAAAAGTCCGTGTTCCGTGAAAAAGCCTTTGGGGAAAAATCTTAGGTGGTGTAAATAAACGTGGGATATTTCCCACCGCGCCTAACTGCCCCTACCGCTTGAGCAGCTCACTGCTACACGGTAGTTTTCCAAATTGCACCTGAGTACGTAGGAAATACAAAGGCAAAGTTAAAAAAAAACCAAACAAACAAACAAAAAAAAACTTTATCTGGTTCCGCGGCGCGAGGTCACGTGGGCGCGCCGCCGCCAATCGGAGCGCGTCGCGGGCGCTCGCGAGGCTTCAGTCTCCATGGCAACGCTGGGCCCGCAGCCGTCCGAGCGCCGGCGGAGCGGCCGCCATGGTGAGTAGCGGGAGGGGGCCCCGCCCGGCGTTCCCGCTGCATCCCGGCATCCCGGCACGGAGGCGCTCCGCCTCGGGCGGCCGGCCCGCAGGCGGGGCAGGGGTGCGGCCTGTCGTCATGCAGGAGCCGCTCGGGGCAGCTGCGGCCGCTACCTGCCCTTCTGGGCATCCCTGCCATCCCTGCGGAGTCTCCCAGGGCTTGGGGTTTTTGCGGGATCCGGTGGCCAGGTGGCTTATCTGCGGGGCTGACTCGGAGATCACGAGTGGCCTGTGCTTATGTGTTTATTTACTAGTATAATTTCCTTTCTGTCTGTAATGAATAGAAGCTTTTCAACTAAAAAAAAAAAAAAACAACAGCAAAGAGAACGTTAATTTAGCTTTCCGTATGATCCCTCATCTGCAATGTGTGAGACTTTGTGGGCAACATCGGCAGTGTTCAAAGCCAGGCTGGATGGAGCTCTGAGTAACCTGGTCTAGTGGTAGGTGTCCCTGCCCGTGGCAGGGAGTTGGAACTAGATAATCTTTAAGGTCCCTTCCAACACAAACGTTCTGTGATCCTATGATTCTGTGAGAAGTCTCAAGAGTTTACATGAAAGGTAACAAACATAACATACTTTCCTCTGGGTTTTTTGTTAGTACATCTGTGGAAGATACATCATTCAGCTACATTATGCATGTGTAATGTAATACCAAGATATATTTATCCAAGAGCTTCCTCTCCTGTACAGTCCTTCTGGTTCTGATCCTCTGATTGCCTCTGTCTTTCTGATTTTGTATGACTTTTTCGAGGTTACTTGAGCCCTTGCTTCCATGTTCTGGAGCTTTCTCACCCACTTTTGAGAGGTGTATAGGTATTAGACATACAAAAATATGTTTGTTTTTCACCATGCTAGTTAGCAAGCTAACCCTGTGAAAGCAGTCACAGAAACTAGTCAGAAGGCAAGTATTCACAGTAGTTATGCTCATTTTTCCTTATGTTTGTCTTTGTGCTTGTATCCCCCTCCGCAGGCAGAGCTGGGCGTTAATGAGCACCACCAGAACGAAGTGGTCAGCTACATGCGCTTTGCTCGTTTCAAGCGTGGCATGTGTCTCAAAACAGTGGATTCTTGTTTTCAGGACCTCAAGGACAGCAGGTGCTGTGTGGGGTGGTTCTGAGCAAGATTAAAGCAAAATATGCTAGCAGCTGTGGCAGGTTTGAATACTTTATGGGGCGACTTTTCTCTGTTTATGTTTGTATGTTCTTGTATTTTCCAGAAGTTACAAGTCAAATGCTTTTAAACCCAAGTTGGTCAAATTCTTAGGAATTAACAGAGATATTGACAGCATGACATTGCTTCATATCTTGCTTCGGATATGTTAATTCAATGCAAAGCTGTAGCTGAATTAATATTTGTGACTTTAATGATTTAAAGAGAAAATTCAAATACAATAACCAATTAGTAATGCTGTGATCGTCTGATAACGACTGACAGTGGATGTTTTTGGAAAATATTGCATTATATGAGTGGTACCTGTGTAGTGAGATCTCATAACGAGGCAGAATTGCTGCTTCTATCATATGTGACTCGTTTTGACCTCTCTGTTTAGACTTGTTGAAGAGACCTTCACAGTTGACGAGGTGATAGACATGCTGGATGGACTGCAGAGTGTTGTACACAGTGAAGTGGAGTCAGAGCTCATAAACACAACTTACACCAACGTTTTACTTCTGCGGCAGCTCTTTTCACAGGCTGAGAAATGGTACCTGAAGTTACAGACAGACGTCTCTGACTTGGAGAATCGGTAACAGCTCTTGGATTATACTTGAAACAATAAGAAAACTTCAAAGTGTTGACTATTTGCACTCTTTTCCTAACCATAGAAACCTATTCTTTTACTATTGTATCAATGATAGGTTAGCTTCAATGTTTCCATCTATAAAATAGCAAGATACAAAATAATTTCAAACTTGTGAGCAAGATGTTTTATTAGTAATATTCTCACTTAAATTAATCATTTAAGAGCAGATGACTGGGCTCAATTAAAAAGATTTTGTTGTTAGATTATATTTTAATTAAGGATGCTAAATCTATTGTAATGCATACATCACGCCCTCGCATGACATGATCTGTTGCATTTATGGTATTTGTGTAGGACTTCATCCTGTACTTCTAACAAGAATTTTACATGCAAGAAAAAGCTTAACACCAACCTGGTAAAATGTGTTTTGTAGTGTAGCTCTTAGTAAAGAAATGCCTCCTTATATTTTTCTTTGGTAAATAAATGCCTCTTTTTTTTTTTTTTCAAGAGAATTATTGGACCAGGTTGCTGAGTTTGAAAAGTCAGAATATACATCTTCAAACAAAAAGGTAGAATTTTATTTTAATCAAATCATAATCAGATGTCATGTGGAGTCATGACAGATGTTTAAAATGCTTTGTATTGACTCCTTGTGCTTAAGAGAAAAACAAAACCCCATCCATTTTTTTCAAAACAGTCTTTGAAACTCTCCAAAAAGTCATATTTTGCATTTTGGCACCAAGGCTCCCTCTGAAGTGCCTTGGTTGTTTCCAGAGTGCCTGTTCTGCACTTCTGGGGCGTGCCTCACACACCTCATCCCAAGGTCAGCCAGACCAGGGATGTGTTGAAGTGTCTGCTCCTGGGTTCCCTTCTCCAGGCAGCCGGGGTGAGACTGGGACATTCGTTTATCCCAACATTGACCCAAGAGCTGAGAAGATTGCACAGTACAGATATCACTCTAGCTTGTCTTGCATGAATATGGTTGCACCTTATTTGGTTTGTAGCATAAAGGTGTATTTATGTATATTATATTGTATATAGACATATATATATGTATGTATGTATGTTATTTTTAATACCTTAAATGAAAAAATTATTTGGAGCTTTGTAAATACTTTTTATTCTTACAATCACTCAAATATTATGTTCTCCTTACTCCTTTGTATTTTGGTTGTTGCAGGATTGTTAGTCTTCTGTAGAACCATGTTTGCAATACTTTTATGTCTCTATGCAGTATCTTTGTTTAACTTAAGCTCAAAGTGAAGTCCATAACTTAGGAGCCAAGGAAGCAGTAAAAAATGAACTTGAAATAAAAGGTTATTCATTTGCTTTGCAAAGGAAAGCTGAATTGACTATCAGTAGTTATTTTACATGCTAAAGGAGTACTTTTCTTCCCCCTATAAATCTGTATAATTTATTAATTAATTGTTATTATTTCTTTAGTCCACTGCAGATCCCATTAAACCAAAACTTGCTCCATTAAATGAAGGTGGGTCAGAGCTGCTAAACAAGGTAAGAACTTGACTGTTCATGCAGTTGTGGTCAGTGATCATTCTGCTTAAGCAAATTAAATGAATAATTGTACAGTAATATTTGTATAATGTGTCTGTCACTATACAGACATCATGGTAATATATCCCAGAATGTAAAGTAAAATACTAGTAAATTAATGAACATTGTAAAGCATCAGAAATTTATTGTGCTGTTATGATCTCTAACATGTATCGCAATATCAACCCTTCTTTTGCAAAGACATTTTGGCCTTTGTAGTAATTTTTTTTTCCATTTAATGGAGTAAAATAGTAAATTAGTTCCATGCAGATAGCTGATGCCTCAACAAAGAAGTAAATTAAAATATGCAGCTGGCTGAAATTACTAGGTTATTGAACATTTTTTATATCACTTGAAGTCAATCTTATTACATCCATTCTTTTTTGTTTTGTAAGTTGGTTAAATTCCTCCTGAAGAAACAGACACTTAAAGAATTTGGAATTTACTGGTTTTGAAAACATCTGATTTCTCACTTGCTAAACATTTTAAGAATTACAAAACACTTTCTAGTACTTAATATTATCAATAATTTTTATTAGGTATTGTACTCATTTCATTCAACTGAACTTTTCTAAAATGTCACACTTCTTACAATACCCTTTTAGGTTTCTGGTAATCAAGATAATTAACAAGGAGTTTTATTTTCTGTCTTCTGTCCTGCATTCCCAAAATGATGTGTTGAGTATAATGTCTGTCTCAAATTGTTGTTACTCACTACAATAATTAAAGCATTCAAGAATTCAGACTTGTATTTTGCTTATAGGCTAACATAGTTCTCTTTCAAAAGTAATTTCAAAATCATAACAGTTTTTCTTGAATATGTACATCTGTTGTCTTTTTTTCCCCCCCAAATTATTCAAAGTTCATGTGGTAAATCTACTCTGACTGATAAAGCATGGGTATTTCCTGTGACATAGAACAGGATATGCAGTAACCTGGTACTTATCTCTTTTGAAAAGGAAATGTGGATAAGTTCTTACTTGCCTGTTGATGGAAAATATGAATTACGAGCAACAATGAGATTTTCATCCCTAAACATGCAATTTTAAATCATTAATCTTGATACTAACAAGATAGTGATCTAAATAATCTCAGTGCAGTAAAGCATGTGTTTAAGTGAACAGCCCTATATTTTACAGTAGAATTGGAGACTTAAATTGCTTTCTCACTGAGGCAAAAAACCACAATAAATTAATGAACTGTTGATTTCTTATGAAGGCCATTTTTATAAGCATTTAGGATCTCTTTTGCTTTCCTAAGTTATGAAGTGTATTTTCTTCCCTGAAATATTTGCAAAATCCAAAATGGCACCAGGGTGTTCACAAACATTTTCTTGTTCTTTAACCCAAAGACAGTTGCTCATCTCCAAGAAGAAAATGAAAAATTGAAGACCAGACTCAGGACCATAGAAACACAGGTAAATTCCCTGTAATCTTGGATGCTTAATGTTAGTTACATATTTTAAAATATCTAAATAAGAATCCCATAGTTATTATTCTTATGTTTTCAGTTAAAATACGTTTCTGAGGTTTTAAATTTTCAATGTATTGCAGGCTACAGCTGCCCTAGATGAGAAGTCCAAGCTGGAGAAGTCACTGAGGGATTTACAGATGATCCAAGGAGATCAGAAGGTAAATATAATTACATCCCTCTGCTCCTGTTTAACACAACTGTTGCCAGTACATCCAAAATGTTGGTCTGTATGGTGTGTTTCTTTTCTGGCAAATGCAAGAGTTTGAGTTAGAGTTGTTCCTTCTGACATTGTCTGTTCCCGCTGGTCGGTCAGTCAGCAGGTAATCCATAACATTAGTTGATGTTATGTATTCGGGAACTATCAGGAAGTAGTATTCCAGAATTCATATTCCCAGGGCTGATATTTGTATTGACAGACACAAATCTATGTCTGTTTGTTTCTCCATGGTTACTAATGAAAGAATGATACCTAACCTGTTTTTAGAGCAACAGTAAAACACTCATTCTTTCACACATTTGTCACTTGATCTTGACACGAACAAGCCAGACTTGCTGCTTGTTTGATTTTATTTGTAGTTCTCCCTATATCAGCATACTGTTAAAAATGTTTCACTGTTTATTTTTATTACTTGAGGTTCTTAATCTGTTTTGTAAATGAGGACTCCAGCGTGGTGAGTTGTTGCTGGCAAAAAAGTGTAAGAAGCCTCAAGTCATGTTGACAGAAATAAATCTGTTCAGGTCACCTTAGTATTTTTTTAAGTTTCTACCTTTATTTGTCAATAATTAGAATTTTCCAAAGTTTGTTCATATGTAATTGTGTCTTAAATTTAAAACGTTTCAATTCAAGCTTTCAACAAAATTAGAACACTTTCATCCCATTATTTTGAGTAATTGACTTTAAAATTCCTGCAATATTTACAGATTTGGAAGTACGGTTCAAGGTAATAAAACATTTCTATTTTAATTTTCATATTTTAATCCTGATTTCTTTTTATTTTGCTTTCTACCTGGTTTATGGTATGTACTTGGTTTTCTTAATATGTTAAAAGTTTACTTAGTAGCTTTCAAAATTGTATTCAATAATATTTTTAATAAGGAACTTGATTAATCAGTCACGGCAAATATTTTCTTTCTTTGTTTTGTTAAACTTTAAGTTATTAAAGGTTTAAAATATTAAAGGGGTGTATTAAATCCTGGATAATACTGTTTGTAGTGTTAAAAGATTGGAACCAAATCTCATCCTGCTTTTCTGGTTAAATATGAATTGGCCTCAGTGTCAGGGCTGCTGAGTATCTTCAGCTTTCATGTCCTAATTTACTCTCTGTAATCTGTCACTTTCTCCCAGTTACTCATAAAGCAGTAGATTTCAAACTCTTTGAACAAATAAATGACTGCCAAACCACAGTTGGTTCTTAAGGATCAACTCATCGGATTGATTTTTTTTAAACTAATAGTTAATAGATGGCTCCACATAGAAAGTGTGATTTACGGTAACTGGGAGTAACTCCCAGCAGTAACTGGGAGTAACTGCTCTGTTGGATCAGTTTAATTTGAGGATTTAGAATTTTTTGCATAATTGACTTATGTCATGGTTAGAAAATAACAATTAAAACGTACAAAATGGATGTAGTGCTCTTCAGCACTGCAGCCTTGGACTCTGTATTGA
Organism: Promerops cafer; assembly: GCA_013398275.1. Classification (NCBI taxonomy): domain Eukaryota; kingdom Metazoa; phylum Chordata; class Aves; order Passeriformes; family Nectariniidae; genus Promerops; species Promerops cafer. Next base: position 93,353 of record VZSE01000364.1, read on the forward strand.
CTCAAAATAAGCTTTTCTTCTGTACAGGTACTACTGTCAAGTGGTTTCCTATTCTCAAGTCTTAAGTTCCAGATAGAAAAAGGAGCAGGGATTTCTTAGGTTTTAGATTTTGTTGTTTTAAAGTGCTTCTGGTTCAGCCTCATCCTGAGTCATTACACTTTTGAGTTTGAAACTGAGCTTTAAAACCTGAGAATGTTTTGTGTTTGGTTTTATTTAAATGAAAATCCACAGAACAGTTACGGGATTATAATGTTTTGTGACTCAGAACTGATGTTCAGAAAAGTTTGGGTTGATTCTTCTCGTAAGGAACCAGGAAAGTTGCTTTGCAACTTGGAGCCTCTTTGTGTAAGACACCTGAGAACGGTGCAGTGGGGGTACCTGACTGAGGGTCTGAGCCTTTCCTACTTTCCTCCACTTTCAGCCTTTCCTACCCATCCTGCACTAACAGCTTTGTAAATGTTTCAAAAATACATTGTAGCATAGACATTCAGATCTTAAATGGCAATTTACTGTTTCTGTATGATAAATAACTTCTTGTAATATGATTTATCCTCTACCTCTAACTAATTCCTAAAGAAGCAAAGTACAAGAACTTAAATCTCATCTTGGCTGAGAAGACATTCCAGCCATTTTTAAAAAGCACTTATTAACAATTTTTTAAGTTATAAATCAGTCCCTAGTCTAACTTTTTTAGTTGAAGCACTTCTCATTTAGGCTTTACAGGAGTAACTTTTACATCATTATTAAAAATGAAGACGTACCTACTTTGTGTGGAATTTTGCACTTAAAATTTTAATTATTTCTTCTCTTAAATTTGACATATTTTAAATATTTCTTATGTTGAAGAATAATGCAAACCAGGATATCACGGAACTGGAGAATAAAGTGGCAGCTTTGAAATCCCAGTTTGAGAAGACTTTGAATGACACTACTGCAAACCAAAAATTCTTGGAAGAAGACTTGGTGACAACAAAACATGACTTACTGAAGGTTCAGGATCAGCTATCCACAGCTGAAAAGGTTAGCATTTTATTGTAATGTGAAGATGAAATCCTTACTCACATTTTAACTGATTAGTAATTTAACAAGCACAAGCTACAGGATGCAGAGTTTACCAGGCCATACTTTTGCCCTTGTATTTTTGTTATTTCAGTGGAAAAGGACATTATACATAAAATAGCAAACCCACAACTAACTGCATGGTTATAACTAGATGAATATTAAAAAAATTGACTATTTGTCTGGCTAGAAATTTTTACATGAAAAGCGTATTCCCAGTCTTCTGAAGACTTTTAGCCTGATTTTGTTAGAAAATGAAGCTGGTGTTTCTATGGCTGCCCCAGTAATCTCATTTGAATCTACCAGCTGACTTTATCTAAATTTGAGTAAGTTACGGAAAACTAATATTATCAAACTTGAGGAGGAAAAGCAAGTCGTTTTTTAAAAAAAATATTTTTGTCTAGTCTTCATAATATGTAAATATTATGTTGATGTTATGATGTAGGAACTGGAGAAGAAATTTCAGCAAACAGCTGCCTATCGCAACATGAAAGAGATTCTCACCAAGAAGAATGAACAGATAAAGGATCTGCGTAGAAGACTTTCCAAGTAAGTGATGCTGCCCTGTCTGTCCCATAAAGATCCTTGTTCTGTATCCATGTTCTGCTCCCATTTTGTCTCTAAAACAGTCTATACATTTTCCCTTCAAAAGAACTTCTAAGAGGCTGTGCCCTGATTTTTGACAAACCTGTCCTTTGAATGGATATTTGGTGGGTTAGGGCTGGTGTGTGCAACAGCAGCTGCCATGTAGCAAGGGATGAGAGAATTTAGTGTGGAGAGGATACAGGATATTCATGGCTGTGGTAGACAAAGCCTCAGGTGCTACGCACAGAGATACAGGTGGGAGATGTTCCAGGTGCTTTAGGAATTGTTTGGATTTGTGGGTAGGTCGTTCTTTCATTATACTATTTGGTAAATTGGCCAGTTTTAAAAGGAGAAAATAGTCTAAAAAGTAAATGCAATTGTCTGTGGCTTAAGTCATACAGTAAAGCTTGACAGAAATGTGTCACTCTTGGGTGTAATTTATTGCTTTGGTTTCTTTAGACACAAAATGTCTTTGGGGTATTTTCTAGTCTGTTTTAATTATTTTTCTATTTATTCTTTTTTAATCCTCAGATATGAGTCAGAGGACTGAAATACCAAAAAGCATCTGATCTATCAGAAGTTGTCATGGAAAGAAAATATAGGCTGGTATTATTTTTCAATAATTTTTGTTTTGAATGGTGTATTCTTTGCTTCTAGTGTTTAAAATAATATTGGTATCAATTTCACACTGAAACTCTTACCTTACTTCCTTGTAAACCTACAATTTATAGATATTAGTTTCTGCAGTCATGTTTTTAATGGTTAACTATTGACATTCCCTGAGAAATAGCAAACAGGACCTTGTTGAAGAACTGAGAACATTCCCTACAAAAAAAAAGGAGTTTATTTTTGTTAAAAAAGGGGAAAAAAAGACCAAAAATATATGCATTAGAATTTTTGATGTCTTCAAGGTGGAAACTCCAGCTGTTAGTTTTGTGTAGTTAATGTAGTTATGAAGTAGCATTATATGTAAAAATTGCATCAGTGAAAGAGTAGGAGGAGCTGATTCTGTAATGTTACTTCACACTGGACATGTCATAGCTCAGCAAAGTGTGGTCAGTAGCATTTTTCTAGAGGGTGTTCATTAGATAATGAGATAAATATGCTTTATAGCCAAAGTGCTGGACCCTTTCAAATAAAGTTGTGCTTTTTCACTTGAATTGATTTAAAGCAAATTTGAACATCATAAGACAGATTCTGATTTTGCCAGTATTCTTAATATTGAGATGATAATCTAAATGTGCATAGGAAAGTTAGTGGAGCAATGTTTTTGGGAGAAAAGTTATTTTAGATGTTTTCATCTCCTTTCTTAGTGTAACCTCACCAGAAAACTGCTTACTTCTCTTGAGTCTTCTACTTGTAATTCTCTGCCTTGCATTTGTTTGTCAGTTGCTTAATAGTGCATTCTACTTGTTCATCTGTCCCTGTTCATATGTATCTTGTATTTTGCTTCAAATAAAATACTATGTTTTCAAACATTTAATCTTTAAGGAGCTGAGTTTTTTAATAGGAATGTTTTGTATAGCTATTTTTTTAATATCTGTGGGACTGGATGGCAGATCAGTAAAGAATCTTGCTAGAAATGAGAACATGTAAATTACAGATTCGTGCTCAAAGCCACGTCACATCAAACAGCTGTAAAAGAGAGTGCCAGTGACAGGGCTGAGGATGTTTGTGTTACAGAAACTGGCATTTAACAATGTTTTTCTCAGGAGCTGCTTGAACTGAAATGGATCTTTTTTCCTCATTATTTCTTTAACAAGCAAAGCTGTTAAAATTGCTTAACTCAAATCTGCCATACACTTGCAGTCTGAGTTCTTCTTTTTTGTCAAAGTTTAAGTTTCATGTTTTCTGTAAATTCTCCTGTCTTCTGCTTCCCACTGGTTAAGTGAGGCTGGTTTGAGGTAAAGTCCCGTGCCTGTGGCAGGATGTTATTGCTGTAGCACAATAGTAGTGTGTTATGGGATGGCATCCTCCTCATGCAGTGACAGTTAAGATAATGAAAGGTATTCTTTTGCCCCTTGTACAGTCACTAAAATGTTAAGTTCTTAACAGGCATGTGCCAAAGAGCTTTTTGGCCTGTGTTTGCTCAGAACAACACAAGTACTTGTCTGTATGAACGTTGTGGGTTTTTTCTTCGTAATAACTCTCACTTTAATGAGACCGATTACTATTTCTAAAATGGCAGGTAAAGGGTGAAGAAAGCCAGAGATTCTCATGATTCCTGCTGGTCTACTCATCAGTCTTTGACTCTAGAATATTGACTCTGTGATCAGCCTTCATTATCTGCTTAGAAACCATCTCAGCAAGAAAGTACATGGTCAGCTTCAGTATATGGCTAGGTCTCAGTGAAATAAGTTGGCTGTAGACCAGCAGTGTTACACACCTTGTTATCTCCTCAAATGAGTAAGGCAAATCTTGTAAAGAACAGTGCAGTGCAAAATTGGAACTCAGACTTTGATTTCCTGCCTTGTAGATTGCCAGTTTAGCAAGTGTGAGATCACTGTGATGCTCACTTTTTGTGCTGCAGAATGGCTAATTAAAAGTCTTGTGTAGAGCTCTTGATGAAAAATACATCATCTTTGACAGGTAATGTACCTGTCAAAGAAAACCTGGAGCATTATACAGTAACAATTTTTTTTTTCTTGAGATAGGTACAATATTTTGAAGATGGAGATGATATCTGAACCTCTCCTGACAGTGCTTGATGTTTCTAAAACTTCACTTCTTTCCCCGAGTTGTAAATTCTAATACTGCTTTTACCACCCTTTGTTCCTTGTACTGCTCAAATAGACATCATCAATTTCTTCCACTTCAGTTGTTAATTCCCTAATTATGCCTGAAGGGAATGTTTAAAAAAAAAAATTTTGTATGACTGGCTGGTCTGCAGAAATCAGATCTCTTTCAGGCTGCTTGGGGTTTGGTTTTTGGTTTTGTTTTGTTTTTTTTTTGCAGACTGAAGAATATGGGAGTGAAATCTAGGCATCTCAGATTTGCTAGTACTGACTCTGACAGCCAACAAACAGCCCTACACTCCAACAGTGACTTCAGTGGTTGTTAATAAATGAGCCAGCAGTCCTGCATATTGCCTTCTTAATGAGACCATATATTAACCAATGATCTTTAACTGTTCATAAAGTACTCATTAACCTGTTTTTCTCTTGTGGCTAATAGCCATTTTTAAAAATCTCCTAAAGTGAATACTAATACATACATTGACACTTAACCTGCAAGTGCACCTTTTTGTTTGATAGACTGATACTTAGAACAGCTGAAATTTGGACATTTCCAACATACCTTGCTTTTGGGAAACCCAGTCATCTGCCAGGAGCTTAGATTTCAGTCCAGCCAAAATGTTTGTAAGACTCCTTAGTTTGATTTCCCTTTTCTGGCATTATCAAGGACAGGTCTTGATGTCTGTGTGATATGAAATGCTGTGAAACCACAGTGAAATCTTTACTGCCTCAGGAAGCAAGTGTGAATCATGTTGGGCTATCAGGTGGCTGAATGGATCAAGCTTAAGAGGTTTGATCTGGTCTAGAAGGATGTGCCTTCTTAAACATTTTGAAGTAATTTGAAGGTAAGTTTGTATATGAGCAGGTAAGAATTGTTATTGTATTTGTTACCATAGTTATTTTTGTAACTGAGCAGAGAATGTGCCTAGGAGTTACCCTATGATTGTTAATTTTGACAAGGTCCCAGGGAAAGTGTTGTCCCAGAATTCCTGCCCTGCTCTGGCTGCCTACAGACTCTCCTGAAGATGTCTACCTGTGCCCTCCTTAGCAGGGTCTCCTCTCGGACATATCCTGACACATTAGGCAGCTTCTTTGGAGTCAACTCTTCTCCAAATAAAGGTGGGTAGATGTCACTCTGTTTCAACAGAAACTTTTGTTTGTTAATTATTTTTTAATTATTATTTTTAGGAACTTGTTGATGTAGTGCCTTGGAGTGTCTGTGGTAAGTCATGGTGATGCTAAATGCAGGACTGTGGCAGGGCAGCTCACGACTGACAGCTGCTGGTGAATAAGAGAGCTGCCTGGAGACCTCCCCAGACTGCAGGCAAGCTTTGACAGAGAAAGTGGCAACTGGCAGGTGACAAGCAGAAGAACTGACTGAGTAATCCAGCTATCTTTTAGTGACATGCCAGTTTCTGACTCTTATTTGACACAGGTCAGTTTTGAAGTCCAGGTGAATTAGGTGCAATTCTACAAATCCAAACTTCATTGAGTGCACCTTTATGGAGTGGGTACCCTAAAAAATCACAGTCAGAAGATGGATAGAGCTGTGATGTTAAGATGAAAGCAAGGAAAATAAAGAGAGAGACTGTTTTCAGGCATGCTTTTCTTGGGAGGTTGAGGTAAAGTGAAACAGTTTTAAGGGTGATTAAGAGGCTGGAAATTGCTTCAGGGTACAGAAAGGCATCATCTACAGTTTGGAACTAAGCAGCAAGTAGTAGTGATAAACTGGAAGGAATACTTGTAATCCTAGTAACTGCTTAGAGGGGTAACTGTAATCTCCAGTTACACATAGAGCAATTGCCCAACAGTTGTCATGGCCTATGAGTTGTCAAAGATCTGGAAATCCAGATGGATTCTTTCTTTCTCCTAAGGTAAGGAAATAGGCATCTTAGGGTAGCAACTGTCAACAGTGAATCCCAACAGAAAACCCATACATGGAAGTTGCTACTCCCTTGTCTGCATCCCTTGACCTCATCAGTGAATACACACAGAGGCTGTAGATACTCCATGGCTTTGCTTTGATAGTCATCTGACACACCAGCAGATACACACTAGCAGTGTTTGCATTTGGAAGTGGGTGCCTCCAGCAACTGAAGATACTAAACACCAGAGCTGCTGATGCTTTGTCCCCCTCCTGCATGTGTGGCTCATCAAGGAAAGCCCAGAGGGTTTATTTTTAAATCTAAGGGGTATAGTGATACATGTGGAGGTAGCATAATAAAGGTCCAGGCTACCTGGTAGAATTTCTTCCTTTGTTTCCATGACTTTTGCCAATCAAACTATTAAGCTTCTGTCACACCCTGAAATCATGGTCCCCAACCTGTTGTTAGAACCCCAGATTCCCTTTTTGTCTGCATTTTAGGTAGCTGGGAGAGGCATTTGGCTTTTTACTGTACAGGCATCTAGAGACACAAGACCAGGGTTTTTAGTTGATACCTTCGCCTAAGTACCTGAGGTTTTGCTTCAGTGAGAAATAGGATTCTTTGCTTTGTTTATCAGCTTCTGACTAGGTTTACATAGGCCAGTTCTCCTGGGCAGTCTCATCAGTCCCTGGTCTGCTATGGAGATGAACCCCTGCCCTTCTCAACCACTCTGCCAAACCCCACATCTCAAATTTATTAGGTACTGGGAGAAAAAATTATTTCTAATCCTTCTTTAACATGAGCAGTGACATGATCAAAATGTCCTGCATATGTCTGTTAGAGGCTTGTCTTTCTCCCTAAAGATAAAGCCCAAGCCCTTCCCTAACCCAAATGAAAACAGTTCAAAGGAGATAAAATCATGAACAGCATAAGAAATAGCATATTGATAGTCTGAGGTGTGTATAGAAAGTCCCACAGCAAGAATTCCTAAGTGTTGTCTGTTTGAATACATTTAAGTATATTTAAGGCGTGTGTCCCAAGGAGCCACTAGATGACAGGCACTTTGCTGGGTGCCTATGTGCATGACCACCTTTAAAAAAACTCACAGTAGTCTGTGATCCAAACTGCTGATGAGACTGATGTTTGTGAGAGAGGCGAGGATTCATCTCATCCACCTGAACTTCCTGATCTGGCCTGACCCGAGATGAGGACGTCACACCTCTCTGCCTGCACAATCTCCTCCAGTCCATTAGTAAACTAGTTTGAAATGTAATGGGAAGGAGGTACAGAGCCAAGGAAATCTTTAACTTGATGATGCTCATCAGTAGGAGTAATCTATTCACACAGAAGCATCCCAAGTGGTAGTGACGTGCTATTTTTAAGGCTGTCCTGTCAGCAAATTATTTAATACTGTAAGCTATTTATACGCATCATTTATAATAAATCCCACTGCCAGGGACAGACATTTGACTTTTTTATAATTTGCCAAAGTTTTCCTGATGTGGGACAACTCACATTCTCTGTGTGTATCTTTCAGTTTAACACCTTATGGACTTAAAATTACCTTGGATTATTCCTTCCAGCAGAATTCTCAGTTATACCCATGAGACATATTGCCAGGGCTAGCTGGCACGTTGCTGTTCTGCAGGCAAGACAAGAACTGCAAGGATACTGCAAAAAGTCACAAATTCCCTCAAAACTACAGGCATCTTTGGCAAACCCTGATGTTTTCCAATGGCAACTTACATCTCTAGCACCACTAAAACACACCCCAAAGAATGGATGCACTTAAGGGAAATGTGTAAACCTCTTGCCATCACCTGTTTTAGCAGACAGAAAAGTGGTGTCCCACTTTGTGACTTTGGTAATACAGGTGGCTGGTCAGCAGGTCCACCTGAGTGCTGCTGCTGGGCTCAGCAGCACTGCATGACACACTCTGCAGTTCGGGCTCCTGTCCAGAGGCCTCGGGGTTGGAGTTCTCACCCATATATCCACAGCTGGAGGCCTTGGCTCGGCCAGTGCCCAATGGGATGCTGGAGCAGCACTCACAGCATTGGCAGGGAGCAAATTCCTGGCACTGGAGGAATGAGACTGACAGCAGCTGAGCGAGTCTTACTTGTAAAAAGGTTCTGAAAGGTGCCCTGGAAAAAAACGGTTTAAACAGAGGAAGGAAGCTGAGTCCCTGGAGTTGCTCAGCTGCTTTTTATTGCTGCAGATACTGCTGGCAGCCTCCTTCACTGGGAGACCTGTCCAAAGTGGTTGAGCTCAAAGTGTACCTTGGCAGGGGCCCAAACACACAGGGTTCATGTTCAGACATGGCACCTCAGTGTGCCTTCAGGTGATCCAAAGGCCCCCCTAGATCCTTCTGCCTCCACAATGGCCACAGATGCCTTTCTCCACCAGCCTTTGTGTTTGGTCCCTGCTGCTTGAAAGTATTTTAAAATGTACAACCCCTCAGAAAAGTTCACCTGCAGCAGTGGGGTTTGAGGTGAAGGTAAGTGAAAAGAGACTGGCTGTTTCACACAGTCACACACATGAAGAATATGTAGAGGGAAGGCAATATTCCGGGAGGGTCAAACTTGAGTGTTGTCAAGTGTGTACCAGGCTGGAGACCTGTGTGGCTGATAGGACTGTTTCAAGGCCACTTTTGGAACTGGGGAGTGTGCTGGGTTGGTTGAGGTGGGTACCAGGGCACAGTGATAGGATGTCTGAGGATTCTGTTTATTCATACCCTAAAAGCACTGACAGTCTCTAAACCCAGTCCTAATCGTGTGGGAACCCCTCTTCTGTGCAATCAAATTCAAGCTGGTGCCTCATGCACACGAATGTCGCTCAGTAGGAAGGGAACCCTGTGGGGAAGTAGTGTCCCATTTCCAAAACCAAACTGCAGCCCCCATGTTATTTCCTTACAGCTTCAAGTTGGCATGTGAGTCGATAAAAATCCCTCAGCTCACATCCTTCCCAGAAATGCCAGTCAAAACCCAAGCAGCTATTCACTCAAAGTACCAATTTTATAGTTGTGTGTGTCTATAATCTATTTACCAGCATTCCTATTTCAGTATGTGCCTGTTAATAAGATTAGTAATTAAAAAGCTTGATAGGAATTGGCAAGCACAGCTCCTCCGCCTTTCCCTCCCCTCCAAGCCGTACTGGCGTGGAGTGTGAGGCACGGTTGGCAGAGTACCTGAGGGACTGAAGGCAGGAGGCTCTGCTGAAACCTCTGCCTGCAAGAAAGCAATGGAGAAATCCCGACCCTTATGGGACAATCCCCTGCAGTTTGTTTTCGCCTGCATTTCCTATGCTGTGGGGCTGGGAAATGTGTGGAGGTTTCCATACTTATGTCAGATGTACGGAGGAGGTAAGTGTGGCTTACATTTTCTTGCTTCCCTCGAGGAGGAGTGGGGCAAGCTTTAAGTCCAAAAGTATGTTGTCCACATTAATGCTCTGTCCACCCAGCAAGGTCCAGGGCAGAGTAGGAGATCTAGCTTTCTGTTGGTGTACAATCTGTTTTATTGTGGCTTTATTTTCTGTATTCTTTAGCATTAGGGTTTTACCTGACAGCTGCCCCAATACAGTGGCATTTGTTTCCTGTAAGTGCAATGAAACAGTGGGAAGGCCCATGTTTTCTGAAAAAAATGGAGGTAGAGTGAGAGATATAGATCCACATAGTATTCATTTATTGTATTTTTGCTCCACTGAATCACTCTGAAGGTGTCAGAAACTGGTTCATGTCCTTGTACGTTCACCTATGGGGACTTGGAAAATATTAAGAAGAGGAGATGATTACACTGATTTAACTTAAAGATCAGCTGTATTATTTCAAGTACCTGTCATTAATATCTTGTCTTTTATACAAAGCCTTACTTTAGGAGATGATAGCTTGGATGCAAATCTGCCTTGAAGTTGGCTGAAATGCCTTAACAGGAGTTCCACAGCTAAATCCTCCCAGGAACCTTTTAAAATAAGGAATAAATTGATTTGTCCTCCAAAAATAAATAAACCAACAAAAAAGACCCCCAAAACCCTCTTTGAAAGTTTATCCTCCTCTTGGGTCCAAACTGAAGGAAGAGGATGTTTGTGGCATATACGAGCTACAGCTGTTCTTCCTTAGAAATCAGAAGTCAGTTAATTAGATTAATTAAAGACCAGTATTCATAATCTCATCTACTATACACCTACCACTGTTTTGAAGAATGTGTAGAAACAGGCTCTCTATAAGACAACCAAGTTTTTTACTGCTTCTTATACTTCATCTATTGTCATAGTTTGGGACCCCTCTCAATCTTGCATTAGGGGACATGATGAGCATCTGCCTCATCTGCTTCTGGACTCCTTCTCTAACTCTGAGATGTAAACAACTTTTTGCTTTTATGCTTGTTTTGTTGGCTTGTAGCTTACTTCTGAAGGCACTTGTGGTGGTAGGAGTTGGTTTATGCTGCTGTTTGAAAAGCTGTCTCAGTGCTGAGACTGCATCAGAGCTATCCTGTGGGATCAGGTCAGAAAAATCCAGATAATATGGTGGGTGAAGTGTCAGTAGAAGATAGATGCTGCAGTGGCTGAAGCTTTCTTAGACAGTTCAGATAGCAGAAATGATAGATGCTTTAAGGGTCCAGACTTCATATCTGACACTGAACTCTAGCACAAAGCTTAAAATGTGTTTTTGTACGCAGTCAAACTGCACGTGATCAGTTCACTAGCAGCCCATCATTGCAGACATCCTGAAGGACAGCAAAACTCAAACATTTTGGGGGCTTTGTGTCGTTCTTTTAACCAGCCATCTGTATTGTAGTAGGTGGTGAAAGTTCTCTGAAATGTAAACAAAACTAGAACATTTGGTTAACCTGAACAGAAGCTTAAATAAGCTTCCCTGCTCATTGCACGGGCTTTGGACTGGATGACCTTTAAAAGATGCCTTCCAACTCAAACTATTCTATGATTCTGTGACACAAGTATTTTCTGAAAAGCATGTTTTATAAGAATGTTTTTCCATTATTTTTCACTATATTTTCCATTATTTTTCTCTTCACCACTTATATTTATGTGGAGAAAGGCAGCTCTTTCTACTGTGAAATTAAAACTCCTGACAGGAGGTTTTGCTCTTCTTAATTGTTTTATTCACTGCCCCCTTAAAGAGGATTCTGTGGCTTTCCAGGGGTTCGCAAAACCCACGCATACAGAACATCATTTCAGGAACTTAAAAGCTGGATATGCCAGGCACTGGGATTAGGGGGGATGCCAGCTTGTTTGGCATCTTCCTTGCAGTAAAGCACAGAGCCAGTCGCTGTCCTGCCCAGCAGGGCAATAGGGCCCTTATCGCGGATGATACTGAGTATTTGTAACCCGAGTATTTGCAGACTTTGTAACCTGTCATTCTGTCCATCAGCAGTTTGCCGCCTTCTCCTCCTTCTCCTTGCTTTCCTGCAGAGAGCGTGACCTGAGCAGAGCAGGGCGGGCTCAAGCCTCGTAGGTGCAGTTCCTCTGTCCCTAGGCAGGCTGGGCCAGGCTCGAACGAGGCTCAGCTGGGTCTGCACAGGGGCTGGTGCTCAGCAGCGCTCAGCCCTGGGCGAAGAAGCCCCTGAGCACCAGGCAGGAGACTGAGCAGGGCCGAGGGTGCCACCGGCCAGTGCCTTGAGCAGAGCCAGGGGACACTCCGCGCGTGTTGCCAGCTACAGGGATCTGGCCTGGGGGCTGGTTTTTGCAGACAGCTGGCACCGGAGGGAGCACCCGGTGTCAACGAGCAGGGAGTTGAGTAGATCTGTGCTGATTCACAGCTGACAAGGACCTGGTTTATCGGCTGCCCAGAGTCGCTTGCGTGAGGCGTTTTGGTTCTACTCTTTGGGAAGCGTAGCACTAGGAACGAGATGTGTGTGCAAACAGGATGCAGAGCAAGGGGCAGGGGCTTAGCCCCGGTACCCCCAGCTGCGGGAGGACATTGGGGTGAAGAACAAGCCTGAAGGCATTTCTCCTCCTTGCCAGGTGGCGCAGGCAATGCCAAACATGCGGCAGCGCTGCTGGGAGGGTGGAAAACCCTTGCAAGGGCCCAATGCTGATTCCCTTGGTACATGGCAGAACTCCCTCAGTGGCTGCTGGGGCAGCTCGCACCCCACCGGCACGGAGCGGCTGCGGGAGCCCTTAAACCCCCGACAGCTCCCTTGCGGCATAGGAAGTTATCTAACAGACCAACAAAGGGGTTGTTAATAACAAGAGAGCTGGGAGGTGGGAAATTAATTCCCAGAATAAACCGGATTATTGCTTTGTGTTTATTTCCAGGTCTTTGCCTCAGTCGCTGCACAGAGTTCATTCCTCCACAGCGCTGCACAAAGCCCATTGCAAGGAATGTTAATGCCACAGATTAAATCCTAAATAAGAGATATTTACGTAAATATTTTGGCTTGCTGTAAAAAGGGAAGCAGGGAAGCCTTCACAAAAATCCAGCTTTTGACTCAGTCAGCAGCTCTTTCTGAAGTGAGCCTCATGTCGAATACAAGGATTTTATTTTTTTTCCCGGCAGAAATTTAAGTCAAAGTACGTCCTGGTTGCCAGGCGGGAAGGTCCTTTTCCTTTCCTCGCTGTCAACCTTCCCATTCCTGCTGTTCCTCTTCCACAGGAGCATCTCTGTGGCTCTGCAGGTGGAGGGAAGCAGGGACGAGCAGCCCCATGCAGGAGGAGACTCTGTGCCTCTGTCCCAGGGTCTGCTCCCACAGGTGGGGCCCTGGGGGGAAAGCCTTCATTGATTTGCTGGCGCTTGTGGGCTCAGTGTGGGAATCTGGGAGCTTTTATTTTGGTTTTTTGTTTGTTTGTTTTTTATTTTTAAGCAAGTCCAGGCTTCAGTATGGAACTCAAAACTCTCTGTTTGACACAGACCTTGCTGTTACCTTTTCCTTGAGCACTTTGGCTGTGTGGCAGAGCACCCCGTGCTGAAGTAAACCTTTCCCTCGCTCTCTTTGTCTCATTATCAGTTACCAGGTTTGGCGGGTGGCTGGTTACCCTTTAACAGCCCCAGCCCCCAGCATTGCTCAAACCGCCCGGACGCATCTGGGCAGCGCTGCCACACCACAGGGCCGGCCAACACAGTTTAACAGCAGAAATCCCAGCCCTGCCAAGTACCTGTGGAAAATTCCCTGCGGCCAGGCAGTCAGCGCCCACCAGCCTCTGGGACACTGCCTGAAACCTCTGTGAGATGTCCTCCAGGACTGGGCTGTGCCCACAGTACTCAAGGTACCTGGACAGGACCAGGACCCACCCAGCCAGCCTCTGGGACACTGACAGCATGACTTGAACACAAATAGGGCAATGTGGTGGTTATCTTGCTGCTGATCTGATGAAGGCTGACTGTTGGGTTTGTTCTCACAGGTGGCTTTTTGATCCCGTACCTGATCATGCTGATTGCCGAGGGCATGCCGCTGCTGTACTTGGAGCTGGCCGTGGGGCAGCGTATGCGGCAGGGCAGCATCGGCGCCTGGAAAATAATAAGCCCCTACCTCTGCGGTGTTGGTATGTTCTCAGTTTCCATCTTTATTTTCCAGCACGCAGGGAACATGGGTGGTTTTAGATTGGAGAGCTTTGTCTTTCAGAGAAGACCCAGGTGGGAGTTCAGGCTTTACTGGGTCTCACCAGGCTGAGCAAAGCAAGACACCTCATGGCATGCATTTGTCCTGTCCCTTCTTGCGCACTGGGGCCAGACCCCAGCGTGCTGTGTTGGGTCTGGATTCAGAGGTGTGAGTCCCCCTGCTCTCGGGCAGACTGCCAAAATCATGGTGTCAAGGCCAGTGCTGAACACAGCCCTTGGGGCTGCCTACACTGGGCTTTGACCCCAAGAGCACCTTCCCAATAAGCTCAACATGAGTGATAAAACGGTGCCTTAATTTCCTGCTGTTCCAATCTACCATTTACCAGTGTCAGCTCTTAGCTACATTTTTATGTTATGAAATTACCCTGAAAACCCAAGCTATCATTAATTTGCATGAGCACACATTTTATTTTTATTGATACATTGAATATTCACTCCCCAGGGCCGAGAGTATCAAGTCCAGTTCAGGATAGTCCCGATGGGAGGAGGAGGCAGTGACTACAGGGACAGGGACATACCCTGTGCACATAGCTGTGCAGGGACAAAGCCTCTCCTGTGTCAGCCATGGTGGTGCTCCTCCCACACACCACAGATGTTATGGAGCCCTGAGAATTTTGGGATTTTCTGCTGACCAAGTGTCTCCCTCCATACCCACAGGAGTTGCCAGTGTTGTTGTCTCCTTCTTCCTCTCCATGTACTACAATGTGATAAATGCCTGGGCCTTCTGGTACCTCTTCCACTCCTTCCAGGTGTGTGGGCTCCCAACAGCCCAGTTTGGCCCCACTGTGGCTGCAGCGGGTCACGGTGGCTTTGCATTGGGGCTGAATGTTACATGTCACCATTGTCAGCTGGGAATGGGGAGGTGGAGGGGTGTCAAAAGCTTCAGAAACACAGGGCTTTGCTGGAGGGAAAAGTGAGGCAGTGATGTCCCCCTCCATGGTCTTCCCAGAGACACTGGCCATTGTCTTCTTCTCACCATGGAATTCAGTTCAAGGCCAGGCTTGTGACACTTTGGGTGTCCTGCATCCTGGGATGGGCCTGTCTGATGGCAGGGGAGAGGTTTGGTCCCACGGTAGAGGCTTGGAGAGTGTCATCCCCAGGGGACAGTTAAAGTGGCTCAGTCCTTGGGGAGAGAATCAGTCTGGTCATCCCCAAGGAAGAGTGACAGAGCTCATCTGTCCTTGGGTGGGGGTTCAGAAAGGGCCATCCCCAGGGGAGAGGATCAGAAAGCATCAGTCCTCGGGGAGACGGTCATTCCCAAGGGAGATCGTCAAAAGAGATCATCCCCAGGGGAGAGGGTCATCCCCAGCCCCGGGCAGCACCATGCAGAGAGAAGCAAGCCGGGGCAGAAAGCCGCCCTTGCCATCGTCCTCCCGTTCCCCGCTGGCACCGCGGCTCTCCCTGCCATGCCGACAGCCCGCACTCACTCCATGCCCCTTCCTCCCAGGACCCCCTGCCATGGGCCACCTGCCCCCTCAACAGCAACCGCACGGGCTACGAGGAGGAGTGTGAGAAGTCATCGTCCACGCAGTACTTCTGGTACCGGCAGACCCTGAACATCTCCCCGTCGCTGGAGGCCGGCGGGAGCGTGCAGTGGGAGCAGGCGCTGTGCCTGACGCTGGCCTGGCTCGTGGTTTACCTCTGCATCCTCCGCGGCACCGCCTCCACCGGCAAGGTGAGAGCGGGGCACAGCCCTGCCGAGCCCGGGCGGGCCGTGGGGAGGGGAAACGAGCGCTGGCAGGCAGCGAGGAACGGCTGCTGATCCTTGGGGTCGCGGCATCGCCCCCGGAGCACCGAGCTCTGCTGCCTCTGCTGCCCTGTACAGTTGCAGCTGAAGCAGGGTCAATCAAAACACTGAGTGATACTGAAAAAATAATCCAGAGAAGTCCTTTAAACACAGCCAGCTCTCTCTCATGGCCAGTTATCAAGCTGCTAGCCATGAGGAAAGCCATCTGCCCCAGCAGAGTCGTGTCAGGAGATGTCTATTCCTTGGTCTATGCATGAAAAACAAGACATCTACTAGACATTTTTTGCTGGCTTTTTTTCACAGCAGAAGTTATGAGGAAGTGGGGAGAAAAACCCCAATGTCCTGGCTGAGCCTGCACTAAGCAGCAAGCTGAGGGCTGTAATCCCCAAATCGTCTTAGCCAAATACAGAAAGCCAAGAGACTGTAAACTAGGGATAACCTCTTAAACTTGCTGCAACTGATTCAATTAAATTTTGATTCAATTTTATTAAATTCAAGTTTGATTTTGACCTTTTATGAGCTCTGCTTGCCTTCCTTGTAGACCAAACGATGAATGACCTTTGCCTAATGAGTTTTTGATAGATGGTTGTGAACTGGTGTTATGTCATCAACTGATGCAGAGCTGAGTTTGCAAACGCTGCAAATATTTAAGATCTTTTTTGATTTCCAGTCTAAGAGAAGATGCTTGGAACAGTAGTGCAGGTCTTCAATATTATTAAAAACTTGTTTCCCTAAAATGTAAATCTAAAGTTAGATTTGTCTGATAATATTTCTTTAAAGATTAATAACGATAACAAACACATTAATGGAAATTATTTATGTGAAGTGAGACTAACAGAAGATTAGCTTTGTCTTACATATTCTTTAGACCAAGGTCTTTACCCTCTTTCCCCAGGTTGTCTATGTGACAGCCTCTTTGCCATACTGTGTTCTCATCATATACCTCATCAGAGGATTAACACTTCATGGAGCTGTGAATGGGCTCGTCTACATGTTCACACCAAAGGTACAGAGAAACTGTGCTGACTTTTTCAGGAAACGTTATCAGTTACTGAGCATGTAAGTTTTTAAAAGGTCTTGGCCCTCCTTTTTTTAATACTGAATTTTTGCAGCAGAAACATAGGTCTGGCAGCTGGAAACCTCAGCTGGGAGTGGCTGGTGGCTGCCCATAAGCTGCCTGCCTTTTCCTGCAGAAAAAGACCTTTCCATTCTAAGAATAATAGCATAACCTATTACTTTCAGTCCTAGCAGTAACCCTGCCCAAAAACACCCCTGACCTGTAATGAGTGCACAAAGGGCCCCGTCCCTGCCCTTGTCCCCGTCCCTGCAGGCTGGAAGGGGCAGTGCTGAGCACTTCATGGAACTTCATGGCCCTGCTCTCTCGTCTGGCTTTTGCAGCTGGAGCAGCTGTCGAACCCCAAGACCTGGATCAGCGCTGCCACGCAGATCTTCTTCTCGCTGGGCCTTGGCTTCGGCAGCCTCATTGCCTTTGCCAGCTACAACGAGCCCAGCAACAACTGCCAGAGCCACGCCATCATCGTGTCCCTCATCAACAGCACCACCTCCATATTTGCCAGCATTGTCACTTTCTCCATCTACGGCTTCAAGGCGACCTTTAACTATGAGAGCTGCATCAACAAGTAAGAGCCCGGTGTTTCACTGGTTTTCTGCTGCGAGCTCTTCTGGGGCAGGTGAGGGGGGAGGTGAATAAATAACAGCATGCAGCACTGCCAGCACTGCCCCAAGACCAGAGCTGATACTGCTCTAATAAAGCTAAAGGAGCTATTCAAAGCAATGAAGCCTCAGAAGAAAGGTTGGAGAGCTTTGCCTTTTGACACCTGGGTGCTGCTTCCAGGCACAGACCTGGTCAAGAGGATGAGTTTGCCTGGGCCAGTCACAGAGGCACTTTCCCCTGTGCTCTTTTCCTGGCCTATGCTCCAGGGAGTGTGGGGGAGCTGATTAATAAATGCAGTGATGCTCACATCCCCCTTTTTAAGACTAAACCTTTAAGTTCCAGGACCTCAGCCTCCTTGGCTGTGATGCTCTGCAAGTGCCCAGCAGCCTGAAGGGTTGTGTCCTGTAGCTGCAAGCTTGTGTGCAGTCCCTGGCACAGGGCCCACGGCAGTTATACATTTACCCATATTTTAGAGCTGCTGATCAGAGAGGAAACCAAGCTGCTAGTCCTTGCTTGTTGACAAAAGACTTTAAAGTTGGTGGGGTGTGGATGTGAGACCACAGGGCAAAGGGGAAGAGACACCAGCCAGCACTGACCAACACCCAAAATACCTGCCTGGGAGCAGCAGTGTGGGCACAGGAGCTGCTCCCTCCAAGGCACAAATGAGCACAAGGTTGCCCGTGTCCCGACACTGAGCTGGAAGTGCTGCTCTCACCCGGGGACACTGAAGCCCTGGGGCCAGCAAAAGCATGGGATGAGGTGCCCTGGCCTTGAAAGCCATTAAATTCCTGTTATCCTTCCCAGGGTGATCCTGCTGCTGCTGAATGCTTTTGACCTGGAGGAAGGCTCTTTAACAGCAGACAACCTCAATGAGATGAAAGATTACCTCATGGCCACCTACCCACAGGAATATGCCCAATTAGCACCACAGATTAAAAACTGCAGCTTGGAAGCTGAGCTAGACACGGTGAGTTGCCACTTTGTGGTGTCTCCTCTGCTCCCACTGAGCCCAGGCAGCCCATGTGAGCCCAGGAGCTGCCTGGCCAGGGCTGGGGATCAGTTCTACACCTCAGGATGGGGCAGGGGCTCGTTTGGGTCATTAGCATCCAGTGTCGGTGCAGCTGGGATAAAACTGTGAAGACCTCACCTGCCTTTGCTGTGCAAAGCCACACCTCAGGTGTACTTTGTCATGACACAGAGTCACTCTCTTTTGTCTTATGTTCTTTATCGAGCTGAGGAGCTGCCTGTAGCTCAATTTTCTCCCCTTGTCTCTCCTTCAGGCTGTCCAGGGGACGGGACTGGCATTTATAGTCTATTCGGAAGCCATCAAAAACATGGAGGTGCCCCAGCTGTACTCTGTGCTCTACTTCTTCATGCTGCTGATGCTGGGCATTGGCAGCATGCTGGGGAACACGGCTGCCATCCTCACGCCACTGACCGACAGCAGGGTCATTGCCTCCCGCTTTCCCAAGGAGGTGATCTCAGGTAAGCACCTGCCAGGCTGCAGCAGAGGCCCCACGGTGAGCACGTGTCTGTGTGTCTGTGTGTCTGTGTGCCTGTGTGTCTGTCTGTGCGTGTGTGCAGAAGCTGTGGTGTCCCACTGCTGTTGAGTGGACTGCCACTCCACTCTCTGACCTCGGGTGGAGCAGGGAATAGCAAATATGCTGCTGGAAGGGTTTGCCTGCCCTTGTGAAATCCCACCCATCTGTGCAGCCCTTTCCCCTGGGAGCTCCCAAAGCACAGGGCAGTCGTGGCTGTGTATTTCCAGGCTTCCCCACACAGCCCAGCTCCTTCAGACTCCTGTCTCCCGACTGGTGAAACTCAAAGGGAGGGTACAAATGGCAACATAGTTGCAGTAAATAGCTGTTCAGTCACATGGCCAGTATCCCAACTATGAACCACCTCAGGCATTGGTCAAAAGAAATACCTGCTCCTGTCTGGGCATGGAAATCAGTTGTCCTACCTTGAAACCTGTTTTAGCTGGATGCCCAGTGGCAACAGCAGATGCTGCATGCTTGTGTGACAAGGCTATAGAAGACTTGGTTGTCTTGACCATGTCTGGGGTGATGTGCTGTGACTGTGCAGGTCTAAGGAGCAGCAGTTTAATGACAGTCACACGTGCAAAGGGGAAGGTTTTTTCCACAGGGGAAAAGAAAATTCTTCTCCTCAGAGAAAGCTGCTCAGCAGAAATCCCACCAGCTTGTTAGTCACAAGAAGTGTGGCATTTTCCCAACACAAACTTCCAGGTGTAATGGCAGGATCCCTGTTTTGTCCACGCAGGTGTTGTGTGTTTCATGAACTGTATAATTGGCCTGATCTTCACCCTGGAGTCTGGAAATTACTGGTTTGACATCTTCAACGACTACGCAGCCACCCTCTCACTGCTGCTCATCGTGCTGGTGGAAACCATCGCTGTGTGTTACATCTACGGGATAAGGAGGTAAAAGCTTGAGCCCTGCTTCCTTCCGACTGCGACAGCTGGGGGAGCGGCCCCGGGCCAGGAATAAAAATACTGCCTTGGGATAAATGTTTCTCCTGTGCTGTAGGACCAGCAAGGGGATGGGGGTCTCCCCTGCCCTGCACACCCCTTCCAGGGCCTTGGCTCAGGGCTGTGAGGGGCCAGGCTGGGCTGCCACGGTCTCTGCTGGCAGGGGAGCACTAAGGAGCTGTACACAGCTCCCTGCTCTTGTCTTTGGTCTCAGGAGCAACTTCTGCCAAAACTCTGCTCCTCCCATGACAGGAATTCAGCACGAGCACAAGAGTGCCAGTAAGTCTGGCTTCAGAGGTGGTCACCTCGCACATTGTTTGTCTCCCAAGTCAATCCTTGTGGGTAAAAGGAAGCTCTGGAATCAGGAGAAGTTTTGAACAGCAAAGGCGTTTGAAAATAGCTGAAAGGAAAGGCTTCAGCATTTGCTTTGTTAGTCTGCCAGCACAGAGGGTGTCCAGGCACAGATGTGGGTATTTCTTTCCTGATGAGTTCAAGGCCTTCAAGTCAGATCCAGGTCTCCTGTGAGATTTTAGGTACCATTCCCAGTGTCAGTACTTCCTCAAAGACAGTCAGGTAACACCACTGAGAACACCCAGCTACACAAACCCAGCTGTTTTCTCCACATTGGTTCTCTCTGTCAGCTGACACCAGTGACAGCCCGAGCTTACGCTTCAGGCAGAACTTTCTTGCTGTATCTATTTCTGGCTACTCTCTGCAACTTGGGACTCTCTTGAAAGCCTCACTATCTTTTTTGATTTGCCCCTCACCGTGATTCTGGTGAGCCAGCTTTTCAGACAATAATTCTCTGCTCATTTGTGGTCAGCTGTACTCCCCTTTCTCATCTGACATACTTGATTCTGTAGGTGGTTTTCGAAGTAACTCAGAACAAGGTATTCATCGAGTATCTGTAGCCAGTCTCAAAAATATGAGTTTGGTTTTCTTCACAAAAATGTTTGGTTTTCTTTTGAACAGGTTTGAGAAAGATCTTTACACCATGATTGGACGCAAGCCAAACTGGTATTGGAAAATTATGTGGGCTTTTGTTAGTCCACTGCTAATTATAAGCCTATTTATTTTTTATCTCACCGACTATATCCTCACAGGAACACTGCAATACCAAGCATGGGATGCCACACAGGTAAAAGGGTTTTGGGTTTGGGCTTTTTTTTCTGTTTTAAACTTTTCCTTTGTTCCTGCAGGGATACAAGCTTCCTTCCTAACTACACTGTTCCACAAAATGGCCTTCTGAAAGCGAGTAGCTGGAATCAGGGCCATCCCTTAATTTTGTGAAAAGGAAAACCAGGGAAAACTTGGCTTAGTGATGATGCAATGATTCTGTAAAATCAACTAATTTCCCTCTATGATTCTTAATCAACTCTTCAAAGAATTAAATTTCATTCATGTTGAAGACCCAAATATAATCTTTAAAAATACACTTAAAACTCCCCTACTTTCAAAGCGTATTGACTTTGAACAAAATTAGTGTTACTTTAACAGAACTGAGCAGCTGCTGGAATAGTTTTCATAATTTCCATATACATTTTTCTTCATGGCCAGAACACTTTCTTAAGAATACTGGACTGTGCATTTATCATAGTGCAATTACTACTGGATAAGTAATCACCGGTTTCATAAGCTTTTGTGGAAATGTTTCCGTCATGCAGGAACAAAGCACACAGTTGTTTTCATGTCATGGCCAATTTGGGACTCATGGTGGGCCTGGCCTGTTGACTGGGTATCAGCATGAGCCCAGGAGATGAACAGAGACCTGACAGAGGTTAGGGTCCAGCCACCTCATTAAGAAACACTAATCAAGCCAAAATCTGCTCTTTACCAAAGCTTGCAGAAGTTTCCCCCAATCCTGTTGTCAGCAGCTCTGTTCTTGTCAGTTCTGTGTGTGCGGTCGGACAGAGAACACGGAGGGCACCTGTGGGCTGCCACAGACTGAAAATGCTTCTCAGAGGTCCTGCTCAGATCCCTATACACAGCTTTGCTCCTGGCCTGGCTCTGGGACAGATCCCACAGATCCAACACTGCCTTTCTCCCTTGCAGGGGCAGCTGGTGACCAAAGACTACCCGGGCTATGCCCTGGCGGTGATCGGGCTGCTGGTGGCATCATCCACCATGTGCATACCCCTGGGAGCTCTAGTGACTTTTATAAGGAAGAGACTGAAGAGGGAACGAGTTTCAACTGTTGCATGAACGCCGACAGCTGGATTTGGGAAGACCTTACCCCCGTCACCAGTGACTGGGCACTTCTGGAAGACAGCAGCAACCATTATTTGTAGCAGCTACTTATAGAGTTGAGAATGGTGGGTGCTATATTGACCAAAAAGTGCTCTTGGGAGGTTCCACAATGGTTTTGGGGGAAAAAAGCTCTTCTGTAACAAGATGAAGCTTTAAAGTGGCCTCTGTAAGAGGTGAGTAGGAGAAGAGCAGCTCACAAAATGCCAGCTAGCACCAATTAACCACATCAGCCCATTACACAACATTAGGTGATTCTTTTCCACTGTTGTAGCACTGCCTGTGTGGAAACACGACCAACCAAGCATGTTTCTGCACCAACATGCCAGCAAATACCCCCAAACCATTCAAGACACTGAAGTGTACTCATTGTTGGAGATGATATCTGTATTTCATCAACAGGTGAAATTGCTGAAGTCTGGCAATGAGAACGTGACAACTGCTTTCCTACATATCAGCAGGATGGCACTGGGAGATAAATGTGGCCAACACAGCTTCTTTTATACTTGTGTCCAGCAAAGCAGTGAATATATATATTCATATATGCACATATCTATATATATGCACACATGTGTCAGCTGCACAAGTTCTCCCACCTCCAGAAGTAAGTTTCCAATTCCAGTATGCAACTGTGCACTGTGCTGTACTTTGTATTTTCTAGGGATGTACTTCAAGTACACTAGAAGGTATCTGTGATAAAGCTGCTTTACGAGCCCCACCCAAACAAAAGTATGCCATATAATTAGCTTTGACAAAGTTCATATCCAGGTATTCTTTAATCATCAGATGTAACAATCCAGCAGTTCCATGGACCTGGTTAATTTCCCTGTGTAAATGTTTTATAAAGAAAGCAACATGTTTAAATTGCAAGCTTCATGTAATAGAAAACATTAAAATTATATCTATGAACTTTAGAAAAGGTCGCTCTGAAGAACAATATTAGAGACACACTCACGGGACAGGGGTTCTTAATACAGTGTCTTAACTATGGAACCATTAGAAGAGGGCAAGTGCCTTAAAAAAGAGGGCAAAAACATTGTTAAAGCACAACACAAGTCTCTCTTGTTCTGGGGCAAAAAGCAAGAGGAATTGTACAGCCCCAAGGGCAGGCAAGATCTCAACAGTGACAACCAAGAGCATTGTAGTCTGCAACAGCCCTAGAAACAGGACACACCTGCCTCCCTCTCCAGGCTTTGCTAACAAAGGAAAGACACCTTTTCACATTTCAGTTTATTAAAAATGGATAGCCTAAACAACACCTGTACAAAATATAGCTGAAATTGCCCAGAATTTGGTAAGAGTTGCATGGTGAGAAGTTATCGTCTTGGGCCTCCTCTTCCTCTTCCACGACCTCGGCCTCTGCCACGGCCTCTTCCACGGCCTCTTCCAGCAACTTGGCAGGTAAAAGAAAAAGGGTAAATAAAGTGAGACCAAGGAATACTTTCATTTAGATTAAAACATTCTGTATTGAGCATAATCACCACACTGCTTCCCTGTGATAAGACCTTAAGTTAGGTATTAAGTCTGTTAATGCTCAGTAGGTTTCAGGCAATATTTTCACCTTTTGTGTTAGTTCTTCCAGTATACAACTTCTACAGACCACTGTCTGTCCTTGGCCTCACTGCAGAAAACAAGGGCATAAAACAGATGGCTGCTCCCAATTGACTGGGTAATCTGACAGGAAACCAGGATTCCTCTTTTTTCTATATATATACAGTCTAGTTTTTTAGAGAGAAATGCAAATTTTGACATGCTGTGAGATTCCCAAACCCATCCTGTCTCAGGCACCATGTGGAAGATCAGCATTTTGAAAGGATCCCAGCATCCAACAGCTCCTACTAGTCTCAGTGATGCCTCTGCCAATTGCAGATGTGATTCTAAGGCAAAGGTCTTGATTGTGTGCTCCCAGTTTTAATTACTGCTATTTAATTGTAAAGGGAAGACAGAATCCTAGGATAGTGCAGGCCACAAGCAACTGCTGAATGCCATATGATCCATAAAGTGAAAACGTGCCTTTGCATCTCTCTCCCCCAAAGAAATGCGACCCACCAGGTTGCAAGGACACACTGCAAACTTTAGATTATTGGTTCCTTCCAAACGTGTTTGTGAGTGCAGGGCTCAAAAAGATCCAGAAAATTCTGTGGAAGTGGGTGGCTCTCTAAGAGATACCCACTGGCACCCACATTCAAGGAGCAGGCTGTGACAATTATTCTGGGACGTAGATTGGGAGGTTCAGGAAAAAAGCAATCCAACCACACTCATTTCTGTGTGGTCAGATTGTTTTTAATGAAGTTGAGAGGAGCAAAGCCCCTTTGGGAGCTTTATCCTTATTCCCTATCAAGGCAGCAGCCGCAGCGCTCACACTCGGTGCTGCACAGCCAAGGTTCTTCACCAATGCAGAACACCCTGCACACCCACATACTTCAACACTAATTACAGGAGAAATGGTAAAACATGATTTTAGAGCACAATTAGCTTTCACTTACAGCTCACTGTTTTTAAACCACACATATTAACTGGTGGGCAAAATATATACTGATTTCCTGGGGTTTACTGGAGACTTATCTTCAATAGTGTGGATTAAACTTGAGTTATTGTCTATACTGTTAGGCTTCTAAGGAAAAGGATTTTTATTCAGCAGCACTTTGAAAAAAAAAGGCAGAGCAGGAGAGCTGAGACTGGAACACTACTGGGAGCCAAAGCTGGAGATGTGCTCACTGGAATACAGCCTCAATTCTCTCAGGTTCTCAAGTCTCTCAAATTGATAGATACCATTTTTATCCTCCACCAAATTTCAGTGAACCATTCAACACCATTTGAGATACTGTCCCATATTTATTATCTGTGTGAAGCTCCCCATACAAACTGGGGAAACACAGACATCTGGAAAAGAGGAAGTGTATATCTCTTTGGGTGCCAACTGTAAGACTCAGATAGGTTAATATTTACTCAAGCTGATAAACATTTGCATTTTTAAAAATAGATGCACGAAAAGCCGTAACACAACTTCATGTGAATGAAGCTCTGCAGATGCCAAGGAGGTGGGCAAGGCAGACTGAGCCAGTGCTGTGCCAAACCCTCAGTGATGAAGGAATTCAAGGCCAAATGCAGACCTTCACACACTCAAACAGACACCTTCAGACTCACAGTACTAAAATGCACACAAAGGCAGAACAAACAGACTAGGAAAGCACAAACTCACCCGCTTCTCTTTTCTTGGATTTGACTTTTGGTTCAACGTCCACTAGCAAAGTATCCAGGGGCAAACTGTCTGGCAGAATGAAGTAGCGGATGTTGTTCCCTCGAATACTCAGTGTCTCCAGCTGTACGGGCTCTCTGTTCTTCAGTGTCATTTTCACTGCTTTGAGATGCGTGTTCATACTGACATCCACTCCTGAAACAACACAAGCCTGATTTCAGGGATAAGGTCTCTTGTTGCCTGTTTTTAAGTATGCACATGAAATGAGATTTATCCTGTTCACCAACACCTGCTCCTACCACTCAAGAGTTACTTCAGCCTCACAGAATGAAACTACAGCTCTCTTCTCTCTTGAACTATACCAGTTACCATGAGGGGCCTTTAGTGCCTCATGGTTAGAGATCTTTATCCAGGTCCTGGTAATAGCTGCTTCATAAATGGTTAAAATAACTCCCCTGAACAACAAATAAACTACTGCTTATTACAGAAGGCTAATACTAATCTTTAGTCCTTTAAAAAGAAGTAAAACAAACCTTGTAGGAGGAAAAATAACTTGGATAATTTCCTTTTTCTGTAAGCCTCAGGAAAATCCAACTACAAAAGCAACATTTACCCTCTGATAAAATACATTCAACAACAGATGAATTTTCTATGAAAGTACATAAAATACCCCACTGCAATGAAGAACCACTGTGGTTACAAACTCTGAGAACAGCCAGTACGTAAGATTGTATGGAATCAGTACTGAGCACACTGTGCTGTGTTATGCATAATTCCCAACTGGAAAAAACATCTCAGTTGGATGCATGTACTGTGTAACAGCCGTGAGAAGAAATAAAAAAAACCCCAGAAGTTATTCTGCATGTCCAGAGCTTCAGGTGGGATCTGATCTCCAGCTATGAAGATCAAAATGACAGTGACTTTATTTTTCTGTCTTCTCCCCCTTCCTCTAGATTTTACAGAGCTCCACCTGACCCAGTCCCTTGGTTGGTGTGAGGGGCATTACACAAAATGTGCCCCTTCATCCCTGCTCCTGCCCTGGCACGGGGAGGAAGAGGACATTGTGCAATGGTTTTACAGTTTCTTAGCAGAAAATGAGAGAGGCTTTGCTCGACAATTAAGCCTGAAAGAGCAGCGAGGTCAGGAGCCCAGCAGTGCTTGCTTCCCATCTGGCTGGGTTCAGCAGAGCGTGCTGCAATCGGGCACCGAAGTGGCTCGCTCAGCTCTAATCAAAGCTGATGGACTTGGCTGCAAAATGATGCCAGTTTTGAACGCTGCCAAATCCCCACAGACTGCTACTGGCCAAAGAAGCACCTCAGTAATTCTCTGGAATAAAATTCAAACTTAACAAGAGTTGTATCTCTTTTTTTTCCCAAGAGTGCCTGGGCAGAAGAGCTTCTGAAAGCCGCCTGGGGGTGAGTTTAGGAAGGGAGATGCAGCAGCTTCCTCAGCTCAGCCGCCAGGGTTTGCCTCATTAAACACAACGTGCCCCACCTACATCATACCTGCCCACAGGAACACTCTCAGAGCAACGTCCCTCCCTGCGGTTATTAAAGCAAACAAAATAGCTTGCACATGTTTTAATATGAGAGAAACACATAATTAACCGGACAGAACTCCCTGCAACTTTCAGGTCAGTGATATGAGGAAGCACCTGGTAATCAGGAACTCCCACCAACCCACGGGACAGACCTCTGGCAGCAATGGGAGAACAGACTCTCTTGGCCAGGATTCCTCTTTGTCCTGTATCCCACACCCAGCTCTGCGTTTTCAAACCTGCCTCTCACACAATTAAACATATGCAAATATGCATTTCCATCTAGATTCGCCTTAACCATAACCATGCTCAACAGAAATAATTAACTTTATTTTTTAGATCAGAACTGCCTACATGCAAAATGTAACCAATTTCAGACCACATCAGCTGGAAAAAGTTGCCCAGAGCAGCTGTGGATGCCCCATCCCTGGCAGTGTTCTAGGCCAGGCTGGATGGGGCTTTGAGCAACCTGGTCTAGTGGAAGGTGTCCCTCCGCATGGCAGGGGGTTAGAACTGGATGATCTTTAATGTCTCTTCCAACCCAAACTATTTTGTGACTCTGTGACTGTGCTACTAAACTTCTAAGAGACTACCAAGCAAGGTTTGGAAGAGTCTCCTTCCTTCCCCCCGAGCCTGTCTGCAGGCAAAGCTGCAGCGGGGCTCAGAGGCACCCAGTGCTACAGCGAATTTACAGCTCCCAGCAGAACCTTTAAAACAAAGAAATCTCTGACCACGGACGGACTCACCCACTACTACACATCAAAGACGATCCGTGACCCACTGAAATTCCCAAGCACTTTCGTGGTTGCCTATGGAGAGCTGGCTGGTCACAGCTCCCCACTGTTCCCAGCAACTCCCGACAATACCCAGACGCTTTTACAACACAAACACACCTCGCGCTTGCACACAAAGATACGAATTACAAAGCTCATCTCCTGTATTGCCCTGCGCCGGTCCCCGCAAGAGGGAGCACAGGACAAAAAACTCATTCAAGCCGCGGCTGCCAGTTGTCTGCCGAAAGGCAACGGGGAATATTTTGCTGTATCCTCCCATCCTACCGTACCTGTGATCGTTCCATGCACCTGCGTCCCATTCTTCAGCTCAATGGTCACAGTCTCATGGCTCAGCTTCATTAGAAACCTAGGAATTAAACACGCATTTAAAAAAATCCAAACCCGTTCACTTCCACATAAAGCCGTACGTGTTCGACAGCAGCACCAAGCAGTTCCGCATCCTGAGCTCCCAAAGACGGCGCTCACGGATTCTGCGGGGGATGTTCAGTGACACACTGCACGTCCTGCCCAGCCACCGGGAGCTGGGACGCTTGAGTGGCACACTGCCGGATCCAGCATCTACTTCCAGGCGAAACGGCCATTATTGCACAAATCGTTACAATCCCGGGAGAGCAACTCTAACCCAGTTCGGGGGGTTTCTCTCAAAAAATTGGGAGAGAGGCTTTGCCTAGCGACCCGCGCAGGCCCCGGAGCGGGAGCGCGGCCCGGCCCGGCCCCC
>VZSE01000364.1:121694-186359 GCA_013398275.1 Promerops cafer
CGAGCGGAGCCCCGAGCACGGCGGGGCGGAGGCGCCTCTCGGTCACGCCGCCGCCGCGACAGCGCCCCCTAGCGGCCCGGGGGACCCGCCGCGAGCGCCCGTGAGGGGAGAGGGCGGGAAAAAGCGGATGCGGGAAAGGTGAGGATGGGGGATGGAAAAGAGGGATGGGCATGGTACGAGGGAGGTGTGGATAAAAGTGAGGGGGCTTGGTCTATAAAAGCCTGGCTTGTTGAAAGGTTTTACAATTACCAGCTTACCTTCCATAATTAAAAATAAATGTTAGAAAAGAAAAAAATTAGACTACTTCATTTTAAAACTGCTCTGAGCTTTACCCAAGGCCTAGAACCTGAATGTGTAAAGAACTAATTTATTGTGAAAAAAGCTACAGCTTCAGAATCCAGAACTGTAATAGCAACAATTTTCTCTGTGCGCGTCAGTCTCTTCACCTAGTCAAGGTAAAGGGAAAGGAAGAAGACACCTTGAATTTTCACCTATGGGCATGGTCAATAAGACACTGAAGTGCCTTTGTGAGGAAAGAGGCAACATCGGCCCGGAGCAGAGGTGACACAGGGGATGCAGCACTGGAGCACTCCAGCCACAGCAGCTCCTGAGCGAGATGCAGCCGTGGCAGAGAGGAGCGGAACATCACACAGCACAGACTGACCTCAGCACTGCGTGACATCATCCCTGTTTGACTGACCATCCCCACCTGCAATGAGCACACACAGCACTGAAGCATCCTTCAGGCACAAAACAGCTCCTAAGGAACGATTTGGGAACAACAAAATGCAGTGCAGACAGTACCTCTAGAAAAGTCGAACATTTTATTGTCATTTAGGAGTAGTACACCATTTGTGATTTTAGAAATACAGACTCTTTGCAAAGCACTGAAATACAGGTGCCTTCCAACTTCTAAAACCTACACTATGTTTTACAAACCTTCTATATTAGCAATTCAAGTTTGGTCTTTGCGGCAACAAGTTCTTCACCCAAGATGCAACAACTTAGTTCTAGACTGCAAGACAACTGAGCCAAGTTTCAAACTCCACCTGCCAGTGAGCCACCAGAACCACTGCTTTCAAATATTGAGTCTATGATGTTCTTGTACTTTGTGCCCATGAGGGAGTTCACCTTTAAAAATTTTAAGTTAGGAGGATTTTCCAGTTAGCCACCAACTGGTGTTTTTCCATTACAGCATCTAGAAGCAAATGGATACTTTGCAAGTACTAGTGCTCATAAACAGGTTATGTTTACACAGAACCCAGAGAGGCCTCCAGAAACATTCAAGGTTAAAATGAACAGTTGCAAGAGGAAAAAAAAAAGAAGAATCTGTACATATTTTCAGTCATAACACAAGGGAACACTGGAGTATCAGTGTTTTGTGTTCTAGCTTCAATAGTGACACCTGTGCTAGTCCTAGTAGTATTCTACATGTTTGTCCCTTCCCCCCATTTAAATTTTATACTCGCAATCTGAATATACAGCTGTACTTACAGGAAATATTAAACAATGCACAGCGCCTTAAGCAAGTTCCATGTCTGGTTTTGAAGAAACCATATAAAATAAGTGACAAAATAGTTTAAAATTGGTCCTTATTTTTATACAGCTTGGAAGCACTAAATTTAAAGACACACATTAACCAGCACAAATTATTCTGTAGCTTTTTTTTTTTCTCCTTTTTTTTTTTCTTAAAAGAGTGTGTTACAGTATCATGCATGAAAAGCAAGCTGCTGCTCCCAAGCAGAAATACAGAGTTTAGACTTACTGCTTTCTCCTCAGGCTGTTAGTCCTTCTTTCATAAATTATTTCAACATAACCAAGGGTAGAAGCAGCTGACTAGCAAAACAATATGAAGTTCATCTTTTACGTTGTGACCCATTCTTGAAGTAATGAAGTACTTTGGAACTTTAGCATAAGGAAGGTTGAATAAACACTGCAAAGGACTTTTACATTCTTTGATTTTGTTTACATCTTCAGAAAGAAAATCCTACATTTTAACTTGCTAACTACTGGATTTTCATATGGAGACTGTAGTATTGAAACAGTGCAAGACATTTGCAACTTCAGGAACATCCAATTACACTGCCCTTTCACCCGAACAATGATTAGCAGAATATTGCATCAGTTCTAGATAAACAAGACAGGACAAAAACCTCATTTTAGAATAGCATTAGGATTCAAAAATCTTTCATATTTAGTGAAAAGAATCCACACACGAATATGCACGAAGGACTCCTTAACACAGACTTTATCACAACAAACGTAATCCAGCTGTAAGTCTGGACCAAGACTTTTTATTGGTATGAAGCCATATTTGTTCAGAGACCACTATCAGATGTTCCATTATTAACGCTTCAACATTTGGGTATTTTGAGACACAAACAGCATCAGAGTTCTCTCCTGACAAGACTAAAAAACCAGCTGAAACAACCCAGGTGGAGCATGAGCTTAAGCATTCCAGACACCAAAAAGCTGGCTTTTGTCCTTGCATTACCCCAGTAGGAGTGGAGCCCTGTCCACTAATGCAATATTCCAAAGACCATTGTAACTAAGACTGTCAAGTCAGGTCTCAGCTGAAAGCTATCACCACCACAGGACACCGTTTCCTTACCCCTGACCCCCCCATTGCCAAGGAAGAATGTCCATAAGAGCATTTTTTGGTGTGGAAAGCAGGTCAGTAGAGACTCCAAGTGTGGCTTAAAGAATCCTCAGTACCAAGCCGCTTTCCACACACACAAATTCAGTCCATCTTCTCCTTCTGGACCAGCTTGGGTGCATCTACAAAATCCTTGCCGTTGTAAAGGATGATAGCAAAAGTTCCAAAGCTGGCACTTCCCCAGAAAAGCACATAGGCCAGTGTCTCAGTCCATGTATCACCTGAGAAGAAGAGTCAGAGAAACCTTTTAGCTCATTATCTCCAATTAGCAGACAGTTTTACTTTAGGACAAATGCAAATATTTCAAGCTCTCCCTCAGAGATCTGTTGTCAAATGAAATCAGAAGTCTTTCACAGATCTTTTTCCTTACCTTGGAAAATCTGTACTTGCCACAAAGTTCTTGGAACACATTGAACAGAGATCTATGGAAGTCAGTCAAGAACTCTACTGGCAGTGATGTTAGAAAATTCAAGGCAAAAGCAGAAGGCAAAAACCTTTGCCACTCCCAACACAGATTTAGATTGAAGGGAAATCCATCAGAACCAGGCTTATGCCTGTCTCTGACAGTTCTCAATTGTCTTTCTGCCCAAAATTAGACAGGTATTCATTCCTCTGGGGCTTCATCCAGCCTACAATAAAGGTACAGGTCTACCAAGGTGCATCTATATTTGGGGATAATTAACTGTCCCTTAATTGACTTCGACATGAGTTTTAACATTGTTTTCTATAGCACCTCAGTTTTTTCCACATTAATGAGACAGTGCTAAACCTCAATCTCCAGGGCCATGTTCAAGCACCTTTTAGAATGACTGAGAAGCAATGCTATACTGAACAGTTACTGGTAACCATTTACACAAAGTTCACAGAGAAACAAGCTAGTTTTATAAAATTAAACTCAACAGTGACTTACCAGCCATTAGCAAACAAATAATGCACATGGAGAAAGCAACCACCATAATAATAGGCAACTGAGGAAAGAGAAACAGAATAATCACTTGATACAGCATTACATATGTTCCTTAATTTCCTTTAAGATGGGTTGTACTGTAAAGCTATTTACTTGCTTTGCTTCTCAATTCACCTGCATTCAGGTACAAATAAAAGCTTGGACAGCTGCAAAATTTGGAAGATTGTATTCAATAATTATGTTTAGAACTGAAATACATCTCCTGTGCATTAAAACAGAGGTTGAGGTTTATGCTTTGTTTAAAAAAAAATACACCAGTTAAACCCATTATGTTCCCAAATCCCATTTCAAAATGGAAAGGGAAGGGTGAAAAAAATGAAAAAAGTGAGGGTTTTGTGTTACAGTTTATGCTTCTGCATGAAGTGTGAGAAAAGAACTCCACAAGATTCTTCTGCAGAATGAAACAGTCATTAATAGTGACTAGTAGAATTTTCCCCCTTCCACCTGGTGAAGCATATTTTTAAAAAAGCAAGCAGCAGTTTTTCCAATACCTCAAGGACACTCCATTTTCTGTCAAGGGAACAGTCTGGGTTTAATCCTATAAGCAGGTATCACAGAAACATTACCAGATGACAGGGATGCTTCATGACTAACAGACAAGTCCTACTCAGGCATAATGAAGCCAGTGACTGAATGGTTGTGTTTCTCTTACCACAAATAAAACCCATACTCACAGCTAAGAACTTCCAATCTTTCTTGACATGTAAAGGACTAGCAGGTTCTACTTCATCCACTGAATAATTTCCAAGAAAAAGATCAATTGCATCCTGGAAGACAAAGAGGGGGCAAGAGTTAGAATGCACAGCAATGTTTATCAAATCCACTTCCCCATGGTTAAAAGCTTAACTTACTTGTCTAAATCCATCAGAAAAGTTGTTTTTGTAGTACCGTATTAATGAGTTCCAGCCATCCATTATTAAGCCCCACTGAGTTCTCTTCCCAGTTCTGCAAAAAGAAATTGTGAAAAAATATTTAAAATAGATGTATAAACTCAGGACTATAATTTCAGATTTACATTCTGTCATTATCCAGCTGTGTACTACATTAAATCAACACCTGCACACGAGTACATTTATCTAGTGCTGCCACTGCATTATTCCCACACATACTTGTAACAAAATTGGAAAATAAAATGACACTTCTTTCCATCAGACAATATAAATGTGCATCTTCATGGCACACTGCCTTGGTTTTCATTTCCAGATAGCCTTTACTTTCATGTAAACACAGCAAAGAATATGGAGATTTTAGTCTGACTTTTTACCAACTGAATCATTGCAAAAAACTCATTTATACCCTAAGCCCCAGATTAATAACCTTCTCAGATATGAGGACTGGAAGAAAATCCCAAACATGCTCAAAAACCCAGAAGGCCCTTACAAGAAAGGCTGACTTGCCTTGTGTAATCGGTCTTTAAGGCACCAGTTCCAGCATATTGTTTGGCACAAGCATTAGCATTATCAGCCCATGCTGTGAACAGGAAAACAATAAGAAATATTAAGGAAGTTATATACTGTCTTCAGACAAAAAGTAATTGTTTGAACTCTATAAACAGCCTACCATTTTTGTAGATTTTCTCAAAGTCTGCCTGCTCTTCAATTCTCTGTCCCACATGCAGAACACCTAGTCTCTAGAATAAAAAGCACACTGAGGTTTGCTAGAAGTTTGATAGAAAACTTAGGATTTGCTTTCAAAAAAAGCTGTATTTATCAAACTTGAGTCTACTCATTGCAGCTCAAGTAAGTAGTACAGTAACTCCACTATGCAAGCTCTTACTGGGGCATTCAAATTACATTTCTATTCCAAATGGAAAGCCTCTCTCCTCTCCCAGCTTGTCAAAGAAGAGTAAAACACTAACCTGAAGCTGGGCCTGGAGAGACCTGCGTGCTAACAAGCTCTGGATCACGTTAGTCCGATCCAGGCAGTCCATGCAGTTACTGCGGAAAGTTCCTTCCTGCTGAGTCACAGTTTTGCCCTCCGAGTCAACTAGAAAGTAACTAACACATACAATAC
The DNA here is from genome assembly GCA_013398275.1 of Promerops cafer. Lineage (NCBI taxonomy): Eukaryota > Metazoa > Chordata > Aves > Passeriformes > Nectariniidae > Promerops > Promerops cafer. The sequence continues at coordinate 127,331 of VZSE01000364.1, forward strand.
ATGTTTTTAGAGATAACAGTCCATGTAATCCACATGTTTTTACAAGCAAATATCCTAGCAACCAAAACACAATTGTCCTGAGCATTTGATGAGTGCTCAGCCATGTCTTCAAACTTTGATGCCTCCCTGAATTCTTGCCATGCTGAAAAACAGCACCAATGTATGAACATTTGGCAATCTCAGGGCAGTATTCACTCTCACCATTCAGAAAATCTATCAGCAATATTGAGTTATATGCCACTGGGAAGAGCAACTTCTGAAGCAAAATCAGGGACCTGTGGTTTTTTTTTTTTTCCCAGTTATTTTAGTGTTCCAGCCCCACAGATAATGAAAATCATTTGCAGAGCCTAACAGCAGAAGTAACCAGATCCGTTGTTAAAGGGTCACCAGTTCAATCCAGTCACCAATTTATAAAAAATCATCTAAGTTGGCAGGCACACTTCTTCCAGAAAGGTACTCAGATATTTTAAGGGTGCTTGCAAAATATGGAAAAATCTGCTACTTGTCACATGCCATTCTTTCAATTATGTGAACATGTGGGAACCAGATATTCCCCCCCTTGCATATGCTAATTATTACCTCAATCTTTAAAATCCACTAGACCAGGTGTTTCCAGTAGTTGATAACAAAAAGCTCATTTTAAATACCTAATTGGGCACGTGCATTCCAATGCTGAGGTGGTAGAACAAATATTCCAAACTACTTATCAGCTGGATGTGTGAATGGGACAGAACTATGCCTGTCCTGCCACAGCATGAAACTTCCAGTTGTCTACAGGTTTACAGATTATAATCTATAGATTAAGTTACTCCAATATGTAATTATGAACTCTGGACTAGGATATCCACTGTCACTGTAGAGCATTTTTATCGAGTCTAGAGTGGTGCAGTACTACAATCAGGAGCCTTAGAAGCACCTGAATTTACTTGCATTAACCTTGTGTTTTCTTTTAAGAGCCACTTTCATCATTCTTGAACTAGCTTTGTTAAACCATGTTTTACACTGTTGAAGACTAAAGCAGACAATAATACCTGTGAAATCTTCCTTTCCCTCCCAAGTTTTGCCTACAACTGATATTAGGATAAGATAGTTTGTTATTATCCTAATTAACTAGAAATGTATATTCTTAAATGCTGCATCTTCTATAGCTGCTCTAAAAAATTTAAAACCTAACAAAAACATCTTCACGAACCCAGCTTTCCTTTCTGACAGATCTTGACTATTTGATTTAGCCTGCAGAAAATAATAGTTGTTTACCTCCCTAGGGGTTGCAAAACTATTTTCTATGAAGATCAGAACTCAAGACTTTTCTGTTCCTACTTAAGCAGTAGTCATTACAAATGAAATAAAATAAGTTAAGTTAGAGCTAGCCTAATCTCGAGAAAGTCTTCAATTTTGTATCTTGTTTTAGAGATGGCTTTTTTCCCCCTTCATTTCAAGGAAATCTAGTTATTTTCTATGCCTCCAATGGCAGCCGACAGTAAACAAGTTAAGGGATTCAGTATTAATTCTAAGAATAAAGGATCCTTGCTGTATAGGAAAAACCTACAATCTTATTTCTCCTTATTTGAGGTGCTCAAAATCAATTTATTCATTAGGTCTTGAGTTTTTAAGGCTTTTTTTTGTGGTGACAGAGAATATTAACTATAATCTGATTAATTTGTATCACTCCTGTAGCCATCACTCCAGGCAAGAGACTTTATTAACAAGACTCTTGTTCTAGTCCACACCTTACCTCATTTTATTTTGTCAGGATAGACTATACCACTGTTAGTTTTGTAATGTTTTAGCTGATCTACTTTGTGCTTTAGTCACAAGGCTTCAGGAACAGGAAGCAATCAGAAAAGCAGAACGAACTACTTCCCTAGCAATCTACAGGTCTACAAGTAGCTACGACCAAAAACACACTTGTGGGACTAAAGATTTAAATTGATTTGGACATTTTGCGTTTTTTTATATGACTAAAGAAAATAAGAATCTGTTTCCCTGTGGTTTACTTATATTAGCAAGGGCTAGCAACCAATTCCAGTGCAAGGTTTGGAGCCACAACAATGTGTGTTAGAGAAAATACTTTTACGAATGCCTGTGGAAGGAACACCCAGTGTTTTACACTATGTGGCAGAACAGTTTGCTGTCAACACAACCTGGAATTACTATGGATGAAAAAAATATAATCTAAGGAGACTTTCTTTTAAATAGCTCCAGTTGTGTGCACGTTCATTTCTTTGTCTAACCTTTCACCTAACCTTACAAAGGCAGCTTTTGTCACAAGTCAAGGTTGCTACAATTCTCAGACCCACTTTATTGAGAGGTAACACGGGCTCTACATCTTACCCTCCACCAGGCCTCTAAACTTGCACATGGTGCCAGCAAGACACCAGAGATATGGACACACTAATGCACACAAATGCATCTTCTTCATAGAAGATGACAGAAGGTCTGTATAACTGTTCCTTAATGCAACACAATAGAAACTATGAGGAAGTGGTCTCATTTTAACAGCACAGAGGTGAAGGAACTGCAGAGCCCTACCTGAACTCATCTTGCTGGTCTGCCAGTTGATCCATCAAAATCTGAAGCCGATCCCACCTCATCCGGCTGCACTCTTTATGGAAGTCAAACGCGACGTATCTGTTCACAGAGAGAAGCATTTTTTCAGATTACATATGTACTGCAGTGAAGGTTACAGAAAACCCTACAGCAAAAGGCTGATCTATAAAACAGGTAGTGACAGAGGATTTGTTTTTCTGTAGAGATTGCTTTCAGCACAACTGCAGATTTTGTCAGTGCTCTGTAATCTTCCTGATGCTGCACCCTTAGTGTGAATGGTGATACCATTTAAAATTCTTTACAAAATGCCACTAGCCTGGGGAAGCACACATTGAGTTCCAAGTTCTATGTATGTTCCATTCTATGTTCTGGCTAATATTTTTCTTCCAGAAAGTACAGAAGGGATACAAATCCTATTTAATGTCTTTTTTTTCCCCTACCAGGGTTCTTTTGTTCTCTGTTCACTTTGAACTAGACAGAGGTGTTGAAATACAACATTTTTTATTGGCATAACTCCCTCAGTAAGTCTAACCTAAGACAGGTTCTGTTTAAGCAGCTAACCCAACTGTCACAAGAAAAATTAAGCAGCTACTGACTTGGAACAAAATTTTAACTGCCAATTTCTGGCAAGAAGTGCTCTAATTGAGTGGTGCTTGATTAATTAAACATTTGTATGTATATGTTTGTTGTGAATTACAGGGCATTATATTCCTCCCCTCAAGCTTTCATAACCCGAAAGTTATTTGACAAGATTTCAGGACTATGTACGAAGAAAAATGGTCTGTACACACTGAAAGAAGTAACTGAAGTCTTGAGTTTGACTCTGTCAGGTAAACACCATCAAAAACAATTAACCAAGAAAGTGCATTTTGATAGCAGTAGTAAAACAGGGCTGCCAAACACCACTTTTGAACATACACAGAACATCACCAAAATGCACCTTCACGTAATTTCACATCTTGGTTTCCACCGATGAGTTTATAGCAAATATGCATAGAATAAACAAAACATGGCACAGTAATTTCAAGGATAAGGCAGAGGGGCAAATACCTGTGTGAGTTGGATACAAGCCCTCCCTCCAGAAGTTAATGAAAGCAAGCACAGACAGGTTGTAAAATTGCATACCACACTCCACATTCCCACAGAGAGATGGAATTTCTCATAATCCAAGTGCATTCTCCATTCTTGGCCCATTGTTACACTGAGCTCCAGGCATTTAAATTACTTGTTCCCCTTACTGTTCTATCCTGTTTTGCTCATGCTCAGCACTCCCTCACTAAGTTAGCAATGTAACCAAGCCCCTTTGCCAGAAGCTAGTTCTATGGGGCATGATTTTCTTTTTCCTAAAATACAGAAGACCTCCACTGCATACTATGACTCCAATACTGCAATTACCGTTGCCTCTGAATTTCCTCCTTTATTCTGCCCGCCTCCTCTCTTAGAAAGTTACTTCATAACCATAAAATGTAAACAAATCACAGGGTTGGTGAAGGCCCCCAAAGAGCTGACCACTCTGTGGGTCTCAGAGGCAATGCCTAACTTGTAACACAAAATGTATCACTTCATGTCACATGTACCTGACCATTCCATTTGCCATGCTGTTGACCATTTTTGAAAAGGTTTGCTCAAGAGGCTTCTCTGAGCCTTTTTGGTTAACCTGGGAAAAGGGAAAACAGAGACAGAATTACTCAAAAGCCTGCTTAAAAGAACAACAACTTTTTCAGGAAGAACAAGTGAAAGCATACCAAGTTGACAATCATTTGCTTTCCATAGCTAATTATTTGTGAGTCAAAATGTCTTTGGAAGCCATCCATCTAGAAGAGAAAGGAAATGTGTTGACAGATGTACACTACTTTTAAGATCTGTGCTTTACAAGAAACTTCCATTTTAATCTCTTTGATGATTCTTATAACTAAGTGTTTGATGTTCTCTATTGTGCCAATACATTCCCACTTCCCCCCTCCCAGACCACTCAGCTCTCCTTATTAAACATGGTACAGATAAGGAGTATTGTACAGCTACTAAAATGACTGCAAACTGGATCCAAAGAGAAACTGCCTCCACTGATGTCTGCAGTTTTTTTGGCCTTTGAATTCATGATAAGAAGTACAAGGTTTCTTGCTATTACTTTTAAAAAATAATGCTCAACCCAGTATTGCTGATTTTTGTTCCCCTATCACACAAACATGAGCCCAGTAACATGTTAAAACCCCAAGACACAAACACTCACATACATGGTTTACTGACTTGCTGATCTGTGGCTTTGGTTTATACTTGAGGTTTGGTCTTTGAGACCAGAAAAAAGGAATAGATCCACGGGTCTGCAAAAGAATGGTAATGGTCTTAAACAGCAGAATTTACAAAACCCACTCGATACTTAAAAATAAAGCAGACAGGTTTATTTTGTTAAACTAATTCAGTCAGTTTGTTTAGCTTTATTTGCATATCTTATATACAATCTATATTTAAAAGCATAGAGCTATCTATGTATCTAACGTTCCTTACAGTGACTTTACCTGAACAAACGATGCTTTGCTACCCTTGTAATGCACAATTTGTTCTGTCTCAACAAAGTTAGCAGCATGCCCCTCTGAATCAATTCCTGTATAGGAAAAAGATGGTGTTAGCCAGCCTGCAGAACAGTGACAGTACATCAGCAAAAGGCTTCCTTCCTCTCCCTTTTAAGTCCTCACAGGAAACAGAGCTGCCTGACAACGTAAAATTAAACACAACTTTGGTAAAAGTTTAACATGATCTGCATCAAATTTAAGGAGAACTGTGCTTCTTCAAGTTAACACATTTTGATATTTCTAGCACTAGAAATTATAATTTAATATGAAATAAAATACCAGTGCTCTGACACCAAAATATTCACAATTCTGTAACAATGGTACTGCAGAAACGGACTAATTTCTTCAAAAGCATGTATGTTGGGACTGAAAACAGAGAAAGTAATTTAGGTTAATTTCCCTGTTTGCTTTTTAACTTGAAACAATTAGAGAACATCACTCAGGGCTCCCCTGCCAGCACCAGTGATGCTCTTAGTTGGATTTACTGCTAGACCAAAAGGGCTATTACACACTTGCATTTAGCACCAATGAAAACAGCCATGTGTTAAAAATCACTACAAAACTTTTGCAGTTATGTCTTAAAGACATGAAGAAGAGTCAGTTTTAATAAATATCAAAAAATGCTTCAGTTCCTAATATTTTCTTTGGAGGAAGAACCTCAAGACAAACTAAACAATGTTTTTTTGCAAGCCATTATACAGCAATTACTCTTAAAGGTAACTCACATGTGCAGATGAAATACATACTATTTTTGAAATAAATCAGTTTTTTCTTTTACCTCTTACATAGTAGCGTACACCAGCCCTGAAACAGCTTCTTCTGGAAACAAGCAGCCAGTCAAAACACTTGCCATTAATAGAACAAGAGTGCATAGTGATAACTGATGAACAACACTCAGGAAAAACCCCAGTATTTCATTAGGAATTTTTTACATATCAACAGGTAGGAAACATCAAGGAACCAAGATAAGTACTCAAATCTGTAAACATTTGTCACCCCAACAACAGTTGAACATTAAACTTAAGAAACAGTAATAATATTAGGATCAATATGCACATTGCAAAACAATGCTGTATTGTGATGCCACTGATGAACAAACATTAAAAGGGCTGTAATTTTGAGAAAATGTGATTCTAAAGAAGTTTATTCTGGGTCTTATGGTCCTAATTAAAAATTAAGAATCCATCTCATCCATAATTTTATTGGACTACCTCAACAGTTTATTGCCCTGATTGCTTTTAAAAATTAACAACTACTTCAAAAATACCTCTTCAAAATTTTTTCTAGGCTTTAAGAAGATTAAATATCTTGGGGTATACATTTTGCACTCCTAAGTGCAGCATACATCACATCTACAAATGCCAGAACTAGCAGTAAAATAGACTGGCTTTCAAATCTGTGTGAAGAAAGAGAATGAACGCACACCGAGACTCCAGTGTGAGCTTCTCACACAAGAATGGTTTCCTGCCTGGGCTACATACTCAAAGTGCCAAATGCACCTGGGACTAACCAAAAAAGGGGCAATGACAACTAGTTTCAGCTTTAATCTTGTTTTGTGCTACACCAGCACTCATGAAAAATTTCTCCAGGTAGACTCACCAACTTGCATGCTTTGCCCCTAAAAACTGAAACGTATCACTTTAAAGCAAGCAAAAGATCAAAATGGCTAATTTTTAAATTACTGCAGTCTTCTCCTCTTTGAAGAATCTAGATACCTGGTCACAAGTGAAATTGGGACATAAAGCAGCTGTGTCACCCATGAGCACCTCAGCTATGTTAAAGAACACACTGATTTCATACATGAGTCATCTTGATCTGTTTGTATTTTTGCCAATACTGTTTGTAAACAACCCCCAAAAATATAATACAAATTGGCCCCATCCAGAATATTCTCACAATTCAAAAATTAAGGCCCAAAAATACCCCTTCCTTTGCTTTCCTGGAAAATTACTGCCAGGTCCTCCACCATTTAATTCAACATTTGTACAGCCAACAGTATTCTGCAAGAAAGGTTACCTCTAACCTTAGCTGCTTAGCAATTGTCAGCCTATTTTCTGTTGGCAATCTGTCCGCACTTAAAATGAAAACTTGCTCTTAGCAACTTCCAGATATACAGATACAAGACAGAATTTACTGTTCTTTAGAAGGGCTTTGGTTTGGAACAGCACAGGAAATACTAAACGTAGTTTAGGGCTTTCAGGTGATGAAAATCTCAACTATCCAAGTCCATTACTTCTCATCACTGCAAGACTAGAAGCCCAGCACATGTGGTTGAAAAAATATATTTGGGTTTATATGAGAAAAAAAAAAGAACCTTTGATATTATTGAAGTACTACTAGAGGCACTGTAACAATTCTGCTGAGGTGTCTTCCTAGCGTTTTTACCGCTAGAAATTCCATTTATTCAAATTCCTGAGTTCCCTAAGGTTTTGCTGTAATTCTAATTTAAACAAACATTACTTATGCTAATTATTTATACAATGAAAAAACAGGATTGAGGAAGGTGTTAATTGCAGTCTGTCAGTTGTTAATTGCAATATACCCAGCACCAGGAGGACAAGGATTAGGGGTTTCGATGGTTCCTTTTGCTATCTTTCCTTTGTCTGGCTGCTACTCCCACAACATTTTCCATTAAATGAAGCGACAGGAAAGGACTGGAGATCTGCCAGCTGCTGACAGTCCTATCAGATCAACCAATTCCATCTGGAAGCCATTCCCTGCACACACCTGAGAGGACTTTGCAATGGAGGAATAAAGCAGAACATGGCATGAGTTGCTCCATCCAGTCTTGCCAGTCTTTTTCATGCTGTCAGTCTAGGAGCAACTACCTGGGACTTACTGTTTATCACACACTGCCTCCAGAAAGTGTCCAGCTTCCTTGCACATTCATCCCTTCTCAAAAATAAACTCATGACTGCTTTGCTAAAAAGGCTGTTTTCCAAAGCGTTGGTGCAGGAAAAGCAGCTGCCCAGGAAAAGCATTCCAGGAGCCTTCAGCAGAACTTACCCTTTTATTCATCAACATGCATAAGCACTCCAAGTCAGAACTGTTCTCCCTTATTTTGTATCTAAAGTAAATGCATCCTTGTAGCAAGATAAAAAAGTACTAAAGCTGATGAAAGAGCATTTGCCATATTAATCTTAACCTTCCCACTGAAAGACAGTTATGCAAACCATGGCTGTAAAATGAAATATATTAAGCCTTCAAAGCAGAATATTCAAGGGAGTTAACACATGAGTGGGCTATCAAACAATATGTAACACCCATATATGAGCAAACTATAACTTATTTCTGACAACGTGCTCTATGTTATAATTGCCAGTGTAACCATACAGCAGCCTCATCAGCAGCCATTTTGCTGCTGGACTACCCACACCCAGCACTCAGATTTACAACACGAAAGGATACATCCATGCATCACTGGCGTAGCAAACCTATGGATCTGAAACACACAAATACATGTTAAAAATATTAAACACTAGTAGCCAAAAAGGGTGAGTGACTCTGCTTTGCCCAAGGATTTTGTGGTAGTTTTATGTACTTTATATAATTTACTTTTTGTTTAGGGTGAAACATTCCTTTCTGAGAAAAGAAGTTCACGGAAAACAGCAACATATGTAATCCTCATCAGCAGGAGGAAAAAAGTGAAAGTCTAATTGTAATTAAGCAGCCTGGACAAAAAGCAAGATGCTTTGTCCTCCCTATACACAGCATTTACTCTCCTATAAACATGCCAGATATAAAGCAACACTTGCTGAAAATCTTTTGGCATGGTGTGTTTGCTTTATCTCCATAGCAGGACATATGCAGAGATAGTAGTTACAGAAGCCTTCACTAAGATGTACTTTTATGTGATTAATACTCAAAATGCTTGTTCCAGGGTTTTTCCTATCCTGCCATTCCCGAATAACTTAATCTTTCCAGAAAACTTTAAAGTTCAATACTAGAAGTCAGAAATCCCACACTTCATTACCTAAAACTGTTCCTGCATCAAGCCACCTGTAATCAATATGAGGGGAAAAGCAGCATAAAAATATCAGTTATCTCCCTTTTCAGCTTCTGTGTTTTGCCCCCTACATCTGTTTTCACTAGCCAGCCACACCTGGCTTTCCTTTGCTGTTCCCACCACAGCTTCTCCCTCATTTCCCAAGCTTTATTTGCATAGCACTGTGCAAACTTTACACTCAGTCACATGCCCCTGGAATATGCACAACAGCCCTTCTCTAATTCGTATCTTCACATTCCAGAAGCACAGCACAATCCAGCCTTTTGGAACAGCGCTGTCTAATGCAACAGCACATCTCCACAGGTTACCGAGGCAGAAATAGAAGCCGTGCGTCACTTGCTTTGATAAATGCAAAGTACTGATGGAGAGAGGAGGCTGCTGTAGTGCAGGCAATCCAAGGGGTTTAACAGACAGAGGATGTCTCCTCTGGAGAAGGAGGAAGGAGTTTAGACAGTCTGGCCATTAAGGTGCCATAGATGTGGCTCATGGTCATGCACTTGTATTTGCTGGACTAAGTGAATTCAAAGGTTACACTGTGTTAGTCTTCATTTGAAATAAACTGGAAGAATCTAAACTGTCAGTCTTACTCTTAATTACCAGCTTTACAATCTATTCACGAGGAAAATGGAATTTATACTGCACTCATGGAGAATGATGTGACACAGTCTTAGGAAAAAAAGTGATTAACTGGACCTCACCTATACCCAAAGAAAAAAAATCAGCTAAACTTCAAAATGCTTCAGAAGCATACGCTGCATAGCATAACCTCCCCTTTGGTTTATATGAGCAGCTATCTTCACAGCACAGTATCTTCAAATACAGACACTTCCAAAAAAATTAGCTTTCTAGAAGTACTACTTGAGGACATTGACAAAGTTGGAAGTTTGAAAGCAGAAGACTCACTGTGCTAAACTAGCTGATGATTAGTCATGTTATATTAGATTTCTGGCTGTCTGAAAGAGACAGAATCACAAAAAGCTGTTGCATACTTATAGCAAAAGTATATTTGTTCTCTATTAACAGAATCATTAAGTGTTTACCTCTGGTTGAGCAATAAATTCTCTCAGAAGGTGTCCATTCCATACAAACCGTGGATCTGCCTGCAGCAAGAAAAAAGCCAACAAGCTTTTAGAGACTGTCAGTTCTGTTTCATTCAACATAAAGGCAGTATCATAGTATCCATGTGTCATGTAAGTTTAGGTGAACAGGTACAAATGCAGATGAAGTTCCCTGCTTTCACCAGTAGCCTTCATATCCTCAACTAGAAATCTAAATAAAGATTGGGGAGAGCTATTTTTTTAACTACTCTTAAGGGTGCTGCCTGGCACTTCTAAACCATTAACAACTGAGCTGCAGAACGTAATGCATTGGTGCCCCTATGCTGGGGTTGAGTCCTTCTACCAGTACTGTTAAAACAACAAACACAAATATCAAACAAAAACACCCTCACTCCAAACACAGACCAGACTTCACTCGCAGAGGCAAACTGGAGAGGTTCAAAATTGCCACCATCCTTTTGATAAGCCATTATACTGCAGCCATGGGCATATGAAATTATGCTGCAATAATTTTAACCATCCAAGATCTGAATTTACTTGAAACTGATGTTTTTTACTGTACTTTGCCTTTCAAACAACCTTCTGAAGTGACACAATTTTAAGGCAAACCAATCCTTTTGTGTTCTTGCCCTCCCCGGCAAGAGCACTGCCACAGCAGCATTTGATGATGCAAAACACTCCCCAAATGTAAACAGTTTTTTCAATATTAATAACCAAACCAAAACAAAAACCCATCAATTGCAAAGTTCAAATTGCATTTGGCTGTTGTCTTTAAGACAAAAGCAGCATACTAAACTAATACTTCACACAAAGAATTGGAATACTTTACACAGAATACAACATCCCAAGACTGACAGCCATAAAACTGCAGATCTATTCCAAGTTATCCTGGAAAAGAATATGAACCCAAGTACAATTTATTCCACTTTGGATTCCTTCTCCCCACTCCAGGTCAAAGGAATTACTTGCTTTCTCAGTTCTTCGGCTTAGCTCCTTCTTGTAATTAGAAGTGTTCAATATTAGAGGAAAAGTTTAATTTATTTTGGATTTTTCAAAACCCATTTAAAGCATACTTCAGGAAGTACTTCCAACTGCTGATCTGGAAGCATGACATCAGAACAGATCCCTAGAATGCTGTGCTGCTCACACGCTATGAAGACTTGCGTGGACCAGCGTGTTCAGATACAACCCCTAACAGCTTGGATAAAACACCAGCATCATTTAAACATCATCTGCATTAAACTGACTGACAATTTGCATGGCACAGACACGAAGCAAACTCAAATCCTTACCCTCTCTAGAAGGCTCATCTCCTGGAACTCTGGGCTCGTGTTGGCCAACCGTTGCAGGGTGTGTGTTAGGTCATAGGTTGTTGAGAAGTAAAACCCGTCCACGCTCAAGACATGGTTAAGCATTGATAAAAATACTTTATTGTCCTGCAACTGTTGAGATGAGGAAAGAACAGAAGAGCTCATATACTACTATCAAAATACTTAACTCTTGTAAGCTACCACTACTTTTTGAAGTGATGAGATGAATTTTGCTAGAGCTCTAGCAATACATGACATCATCCAGAGATTACCATGCAAGAAGGAAAGCATGAGAGTGCAACTCTGATACCAGTTCACTGGTAACTTGCAGCGAGCACACTGCAACCAAATTCTGCAACAACAGTGGAGAGCAGAGAACAGTATTCCTGTGAGGTAAATAGCTACTGATATTAAACAACTTCTAACAACTTCCAAGCAAAAGGGAAGCTGCTAAGTTTCCCTGAAAACCATTCAGTCAGAAATAAAAACAAACAAACAAAAAGATGGCAAGACAAGACTATAGTTAAAATCTGTATTCTGGTTCAAGTTCTGACTAACCTCATTCCTTTCCTGAAAAGGCATCAGATTCCCTTCCAGCTCCATTGGTTAGACATCCTGAGCTGCTCTTTATCAATCCACTACCCATTTGTTTTAAAAAATCTTCCACCTATCCCTCCCTCAAAAAAATGAAAGTCAATTCTTCCCTGCTGGGTAACTATGTAATTGAACAATTCCATAAGAAAGCAAGACAGATGACAGCAATGCAGTTTATTGTAGGGGCTGTCACAAGAGTAAACCTGTGAGAAAGACTTAACAGAAGCATTAGGAAGGGTGCACCATCTCAATAGAAGCAAAAATGCTCATCCATAAACAGCAGATGATATTCTAAGTTGCACCATGTGAGTTTATCATCTTGAATGCCATGATTTTATATACATGTATACACAAATATTACAGCCATTCTAGTAACGTTAACAAATCAGAAAAAAGGTATTGTTCAAAGAGCTTCTTAAAAAAAAAAAATCACATTTTCATCAAATTAGGTCCTGTGGCAATGAGCATTAACATACACTAAAGTCCTCCACGCTCCTCTAATCAGTGTACCTACCTGAATATCAGTTAAGTGCAGCATGGTCTTTTTGTAGGAGAGGATGTCAAAGTCTGTCGCTTTCCAGATTGCATGACTGAAAATCTCACCTGCTTTTTTCTTTTTTGTTATTACAATAAGATAGGTGCCTGTAAATCAGAAACAACAAAGTTAAAAAAAAAAAAAAAAAAAAAAAGGCGGATCTTTATAAAAAAAAAGANAGAGCTGCATGTATTAAGAAAAGCAGCCTACAGCCATATCAGAAAACTGAAACCAACAGGACTTTATGTTCTTAAGTGTAGCAAAAGCACACAGGGCTGGAGCACAAGCAAAATGTACTTGCTAAGCTACCCACTTCTCTATGCTCAGAGATCTTGAGCTACTCATAAAGTTTAAAGAATTTTTTAAAAAGTGGGCAAAATAAAGTGTCACTTACTCTAACTTCTGATCAGAGACAGTCTGAAAGTCTTCAGGTTTGTAAACTCAGAAAGAGGCCAATGCTCTTGAATGTGGTTTGAAAAGCACAGAGCAAGTCCAAAATGCAAGAAAGGAGGCATGCCTCAAAAGCCAAAAAGACTATTCAACTTATAATGAAAAAATATTCCTCCTAACAGATTCAAAACAGTGCAAAGAGATTTGGGTTTCTTTTAGCAATTTAAGACAGGAAGTTTGCTGTTTCCCTGGTTGCATAAGTAACGAAGCAAAAAACCCGTCCCATAATCATGGGCAGTCCACTCAGAGCAATTAATTTACACTTGCTGGTGAACACAACACAACCATATTTCTAGGCATAGTGTATTTCAGTGTCATCTTATTTTTGAAGAAAAAGTTTACTCTTAATGCTGCAATAGGCAAGGAATATTTATATTTTTAAAGATGCTACTTTGCTAGACACAGGGCCAGTTTTACAATTAACAACAGTGAACTGCCTAGTAACACTTAGCTAAACATTTAATTTAACTGATAACAGCTGTATACTGACATTCAGTGCAAAGTTCGGGAGGATAGAATGAAAAAAACCCAAGCTTTTAAGAGACTTAACATATTCTATATTTTATTTAATATTCTGGCAGATGAATAGTAGTCATTATCAAGTCTGTAAGTGGTGAAAATTCCCCTTTGGGGCAGTTCAGTTTTAAAACAGTCAGCACTCCTCAAGGTCCTAAGACACATGTATTCATTACACTGCTCTTACTCTACAAGACCCACAATTCTTTAAAATATGGGCATCGAAAGTTCAGCAGTTTTAAGATCCTGTAGAAGTCACTGCATTCAACACAAACACCCTTTGCCTCACTTGGGAATACTGCAATGAGTAATCTTTAATCCTTTCAACATATAGGAATTTTATTAAGTATGTATGCTGCTTATTGCATCATTTTTCAGAGTATTTCAGTCTCAAACTCTACCAAATTCTACAAAAAGGATTGTTGGAGCAGCAATGCTTACTTTCCCATAAGCTTACATTTTATACACCAGGTGTATTCATGACACTGGCTGCTTACACCTGACCACTGAGACACTTAGAAAAACTGGACAACCTATTCTTACATTATCCTAAAACTCCCTAAACTTAGAATTGTTCCAGTCTGCCCCTTTCTTTTTCATGTTGGATTTTCTTTGTATTTGTAGGGCAGCTGCAACACAATCACTGCTTGAACAGCTGCATCTACTTGTCTACCATCCAGTCACTCTCAGCTATTTGTGCACCATGATTATTGATCAAGCTTCACAATGCAACATTTGACTGTTGCATCAAATCCTGCAGCTAAGATTAAATAGTTACAAAGAGTAAGTAGATGAGGTTCTTTGCACTCATTTGAAATGCATTCCCTATAACTCAAACAACTGCCAGTTAACTCTGCCTTTAGAGTACTTCCTGGTTTAAGAGTTACACAAACATTCATGATAAAGTAGATTTGGATGCCTCCATCCTCTAGAAGCCACAAGGAAAGCCTATCATACTGATGAAAGTGCAGCCCCAGATACCTGCAAATACTATTTCTGCCTTTAAAGCTTCTTTAGCCATCTATTTTGTCTGAGTATTTTTAAAGAGCACAGTTCTGTTCTCCTTACCTGCCACCAATCGGATCGTTCCCAAAATACCAAATATAGGCCTTGTAACAGCTGAAGGGGGAACATCTTTTTTAACTGAAAAGCAGAAGAAAAGAACATCAGAATTTCAGACTGCTTCTTTCATGACCATATTGGAACACTATCAGAACTAGGTTTCTCCAGCCTTCCTGGTCAAATCAAGTTTTGCTACAGTGTTAAATATAAGAAATAAACCATCTAAACCAATAAAGTTCAATAAACCAGAATTTCAAAGCCTGAGGGAGGCTTTTGGAGGAGGATCTGGGATTCTAAATCACTTTCTAACCAACTTCCCATGTTTAATCAAAGTAGTCATTCAACTGAATAAATTCAAGCTTTTTTCATTATAGTATAGCAAGCAGACCCCTCAATAATGTCCTCTCCTGCCAGCTTCCAGAAGCTTTGTTTTGAAGCCATCAAGACAAAGAACAACCAAACCATAAGTGCTTGTGCCTCCCAGGTCTGTTTGCTTCTTCTGAGCCTTAGTCTATTTCTGTCTCAGAAGACCTAAGCTGTCTCTGCAAAACTACCAACAGCAGCATATATGTGACAAGGGACACAAACAACAAGTATCCCAAACAACATACCAAGAGATCCAAAAAGTATGCAAAGATCAATTAAAAGTCTTAGCATGTGTAAGTTTCATCTATCTACATTTCTAAAACAACAGAAGGCATTTTAGAGAAATCTAAAGAAACCCAAACCATTCCCCAAAATGAAGCATTTTCCCAGAACTCAGAAAACTGAGAAAGGTAACCCTTGAATCTTCCTTTGCTTTAAACACCTTACAGGTTCATCTGATAGAAGAGCAGCAGTGAGAGAGATGTAGACTGACAGAACACTTGGGATAACTATCTTGACAGTTTTGAAGAAGAAATTGAAATAATATATTACAATACCAAAAGTATCAGTGGGATGGGCACACTGCTCTTACATGAAGTATGCAAGAAACCTAATGAAAGAGAGAGAATGACTGCTTTTATATTACTGTTACTGTAGCATTTCTGTCTGTTTGGAGATCAGTAATACTGTGGTACCAAACTCTTGAAGTATCAAAATGGAAGTCTCCCAGTGCCTTCATTTTACTGTTATGTAATCAAAGTTCTTTGTTCCATATTCTTTAAAACATGTAACAAAAATTTTCAAGACATCAACAGGCTTAAGACTATTACCACTGACATTGGAATCTGGATTTGCAACACAGAATGAAAATTCTGTGTAAGGGTTTTTTTACTGTTGCTGTTTCTGAAAAGTCAGAAAAGTCAGTTGCTTTATGAAAAGTCAGGTTTCAGTTTTACATAAAAGACAGCACTGGGACAATTTGTAAAAGCTGCAGAACCCCCGTGTCCAATCCTCTCCCTGTTTGATCTTGTACTTCTAGCACCAACCCTAACTAGCCTGGATGAGTCAGCTTCCCCTGTTGTGATGGACAGTCTTACCAAAAAACAGGCAAGCATTATCACCCTGGTAACCTGGTAACAGCATCAAACCCACAGCCAAAAGGGATTTGAAACAAAGCTCTGCAGATCAGAATACAAAGCATTGCTTTAAACTGTAACTAAAAATAAAAACAATTATGTCAGTATCATCTCAGTAAGGTTCTGAAGATCTTCTTGGACTCCTAGAGCAAAACAGACAAAAAAGTACAGAGAAGACTGTATTGAGAAATACTGGTGAGGAGAGTCACCTGTAAGAGTGACTTCTGTGGAGACTCTGTCAATAGCAAGCACATCATCTGCTCCATCATCACAGGCTTCCACATAGAACTTCTCTGGCGTTACATGCCTTTAAGGGAATAGAAAGAGAAAAAAGGAATTAGTTTAGCAAAACTTACTTTGGGTTTGTTTATTCTTCACCATGTGAAGACAGAGCAATCAATTTTACACCTTATTTCAGCTGCAAAATAACAAAATTCTCACTGGATTGCTTCCCAACAGCCACTTATGTTGACAGTGTGGAAAAAAAAAAAAAAACAGAACAAAAACCACAAAACCCCCCCACCGAGTGCAGGTCATCAGTTATTGCAAAATTCATGGTCTGCTTAACAACCTTAATCCTTTTATATTACCATAAGGTAAAGACATGAAAGTGAATTTGTATATGTAGTGATCCACTCTCATTCCTGTAAGCTTCAACCATATCTGATAAGCCAAAACCCAACATGAAATCAGAAGTTTTTAAACCAAAAACTTTTTAACAGATCAGACCACATCCCTAATGCAAGTCTAATAAATATAAACGTAATGTATGAAATGAGAAACACACCTGTTTCACATTAGTGTTGTAAGTATTTCAAGAATCCACTGGAAACAACACAGTAGAAATGTAAAAGTTCAAGTGGCACACTAATTTATTGAAGCAGGTGTCTCAACACCACCATTTCCCAGATGTGTTAGCCAGGTCTACATAACACACATGGCATTAACATATATCCCCACACCAGACAGACAAGTCACACACTGATTTCCTGTTCAGACTTCATTGCCATCTTTCCCTTCCTTCCCCTCAAAACGAGCACAAAACCCAATGCTAGTCATAAACAGTTCTTAGAAGTCTTCCTTAAAAATACACCAACTGTGATATTTGCAAGAACCCAGACACGTTATACTGTGCATCAATAGGAGGGTTATGCAGAAGTGACTTGTAGCCATACGCAGGAAATGCTCAGCAAACAAACAAAACACCCCAAACACTCTTAAACTATGGTTCCTGACTCTCACAGTGATTTTTCTTAGTTTAATACTTGACAATACTTGACAGGGTAGGTATTTTTAGACTCCTTCTCCCTAAATAGATCTTGCATTTCTATGCATCTTCTTTTTTTTTTTTTTTTTTAATCCTTCAGAAAGCTGAATTAGAATCCTAATTTAGATCAGAGGAGTCTGATGGTCAGGTTTGGTAGTGGGGCGGGGCTACAGAACTGGCTCCTGTGAGAAGCTGCTGGAAGCTTCCTGTGTCTGACAGAGCCAACCCCAGCCAGCTCCAAGATGGACCCACTGCTGGCCAAGGCCCAACCCATCAGTGATGGTGGCAGCACCTCTGGGATAACATTTAAGAAGGGGGGAAAACACTCCTGTGTAACAGCAGCAGGGGAGAGGAGAGAGAACATGTGACAGAAACAACTGTGCAGACACCGAGGTCAGTGCAGAAAAGGGGGCAGCAGGTGCTCCAGGAGCTGGAGCAGAGATTCCCCTGCAGCCCCTGGTGAAGGCCAGTGAGGCAAAGCTGTCCCTCAGCAGCTCATGGAGGTCCATGGCAGAGCAGAGATCCACCTGCAGCCTTTGGAGGGCTGCAACAGCACAGGGTGATGCTGGTCAGAACAGGGTGCTAACAATACCAGTGTTGTGGATTTGATCCTCATGTGGGCCGTTCACTTCACAGCTGAACTTGATGATCCTTGGGAGTCCCTTCTAACTCAGAGTATCCCGTGATTCTGTGAGGTTGTGACCCCATGGGAAGCCTGTGCTGGAACAAGCTGCTGGCAGGACTTATGACCCTGCTGGGAAACCATGCTGGAAGAACCTGTTCCTGAAAGACTGCAAAGGGACCCACGCTAGAATAGCTCATGAAGAACTGCAACCTGTGGAAAGGACTCACTGTGGACAGATTTGTGGAGAGTTGTCTCTGGGAGAGGGACCCCATGCTAGAGCAGGGGAAAGAGTCCTTCCACTGGGGAAGCAGCAACAGAGACAAAGTGAGATGAACTGACCACAAACCCCATTGCCAGTCTCCCTCTGCTGCTGGGGGAGACAAAGGAAGTAGACAGAATTAGGAGTGGAGTTGAGATGGGGATGAAGGCAGGGGTGAGGGGAAGGTGATAAGATTTGGCTTTATTTCTCATTATCCTATCCCAATTTGATTGTTCCTAAATTAATTTCCCCAAGTTCACTCTGTTTTGCCAGTGACTGTAACTGCTGAGTGATCTCTCCCTGCCCTTATCTTGACCCAAAGGTCGTTCCTTTTATTTTCTCTCCCCTATCCAGGTGAGGAGGGGAGTGATAGAGCCACTCCAGTGTGCACACAGGATCAACTCACCAGAGTCCTTAAAAAGAGGTCTCGAAGACCCCACTTTCCACTCACTTAAAGCAGGACCAACTTCAAAGTTTATTCAACTTCTAAGTAAAAGCCTGTTTCCTAGGGTGTGTTTTGACTCTCCCAAAGGATGGTGATTCCACAACCTCACTGTGAAATGAGAGGAAAGCCGGAGGACTGCAAATACTGAACTGAAAAAATCCACCAAACAACATAATAAAACCAACTGTAAAGCAATTAACAGTTAAGTGTTCATCAGATAACTTCATTATAGTCTTTGGGTCCTAAAATGGGAAACATATCTACAGTATTTCCTTTGTAAATCAGCATCCTTAAATCTTTCATGTACACATATTAAATGCTTAATCTTTGCAAATAAAAACATCAGAGGAAGAAATACAAGCATGCAGTTTGCTGGAACACTGAAGCCTTAAAACACCTACTTGCTTCCATTACTCTTGTTTGTGATGAAGTGCACACACGTACCCCCAGCTCTTTAGGGGAGTTTCACAGCAATAATGGGAACTGTTTTTATGGCAAAAAGCAAACAAACTTACACAGTTAGAACAGGCGCAAGAACAAGCTTAAAGACATCTACAAACCCTCACTTTGTTAAAGAATCTAAAAAGAAAAGAGGATATACTATTTAAGATGCAGTCAGAAACCTACTGCTAATGGGCAGGAGGCAGCAGGAGGCATTTTTTCCACAAGAGAAAGCTGCAGCTTACCTTCCACTGTTTTTGATGAACGCTCATCTTTCCCTGAGATGTCAGTTGACACACAAGATTCCAGCTAAAACAACAACTGGGACGAGACTCTACAAAGTTTAATATTGGACCTGTTGTGCCATTAACACAGATGCTTATGGACTTACTCATCTGAGCATCTCAAGCAAAGTAAGTTGAAAAAATACGTTAACTTATCAGGTCATAAACAAAGTGTTGAGAACTATAGTTTCAGTTTTTTAATACTCTGTATGAAGAGCATAACACGGACAAGACAGACATACTGACCGTACAGAGCACAAAAAGCATTTCCATCCATGATCAGTATTTTTAAAAGCTGCTCCTTACATACTAAAGTGTAACATGGCCATGACACTATTACAGTCTCAGAACAGAGATTCACATGCATATTGGTTAAAACCTGGTTTTAACCAACTCAGAAGAAGCTTACAAATCTCAAATAATTTTCATATAAACAAATGTTTTCTTTACTGCATGCAAGAATAACAATTTCTCCCTGAAGAACAAGAAGTCTTTTATCTCGATATCCCCAAACTGAAAAGAAAACAGAGAGAATTAGGGCTGCCACTACAAATGATGCTTGGTCTCTCAGTGTGTGTCATATGCTCCGCTTTGCTAGATCAGATCCCAGCATTTCTCTCTCTCAAATCCTAGATCACATTATTTCCTGCCACTGACATTGCTCTTTTAACAATTTTATCATCTTCATTTCCTCTTACACAATGTCCATAGTTTAAGCAAAGCTAGAAATTTATGTTTCACATTTATTCAAAGTCCTCCTTCCCATGGGCCTCTCCAGGACCAAATTTGGTGATAAAAGTGTCATGGGGAATGTAAGGCAAGTCATCCCTGTTTTCAGCTCAATGGACCAAAAAAGTTTCAGCAGCCTGCAGCAGTTTGAAACAGAAATGTTGTTGACTCTTCAGTGAGGGGGGAAACAGGGGTAAGAGGAAATGAAGTTACCAATCTACAAAGTTGACAGAACTTGAACAAATACTACACTGTTGGGATCACCTTTAAAAACTACCTTAAATACAGCTGTGCAACACAAACTGAAAAGCCTAAGGCCCTGCAAGATATTAAATTTGTGCTTCGGAAGAAGTGGGATAATTAGTGATCTACAAAATTTTCAACAGAAAGATGATTCACTTAGTCCTTGCTTCATTTGTGCAAGAAGTTCAACATTTCCTAAACTAAACATAGTTGAGGAAGAGGCCAAGACTCCAAGCAGTTCCAGCCCGCGTGCTGATTTACAGCTTTACTAATTACCAGAACTAGGCTAGGAGTCTCATTCACACTTAGATGAAATTTTCTATCGTAAAATTGCTATAGTCAAGATGATTGCCTCTCACTTGTCTTTTAAAGGAAGTTAATGAACATTGCATGCAAGAATAGGTTCATCTCCAAACTGGACTCACCAGCAAGCCTGTATGTCTATCACAAGCTTAGACAGATAGCACACATGCTAATTTTACTCATCTGACAGGGAGATATTAAATGGTGAAGAAATGATCATTCACAACTAGAAACTGCAGATTCATTCTATTTTTTAATGAAATAAGGACAAATGAAAGTCCAAGTGCCAGTATTATACCAAAAATAACAATCAGGAAAGCAGTATTTTGTGGAAGCTCATAGTGTCTGTACTTATGTTTAAACTGGTTTTCATACACCCAGCCACATTCTGTTTTTGTATAAACTTCGTATTTGACAGTGGAGCCTGCCTTCTCCTACACTGTCACTGCTGTCTAGAACCATATAAGACATCAAGAGCTCTCACTACCTTGCTTCATCACCATCTTGCTTCCCTTACAACTTAACAGCA
Organism: Promerops cafer; assembly: GCA_013398275.1. Classification (NCBI taxonomy): domain Eukaryota; kingdom Metazoa; phylum Chordata; class Aves; order Passeriformes; family Nectariniidae; genus Promerops; species Promerops cafer. The sequence goes on from VZSE01000364.1 coordinate 148,609, forward strand.
TGTCAAATCTTCACAAAATTGGAGTCCTTCTATTTCCTTTTTTTTAACTAAGAGAAAACTGACCACCATTATAATGAACTATTTCTCAGTATTGCTAAAGAACAAAGGAAGTGATAAGTGCAAATATTTGACATTTTTAGTATAACTCACATTACTCATGAGAGGAAGTATTGAAGAACTGCAATCACCAAATTCCCATTTCAAATATTACTGAAGGTGACTTGGATTTCATTTTGATCATCTTCTCCAACTGAAACTGTGTGGATTGATGCCAAGAGATAAAGCAACTCAGGAGATTTCATTCCTACAATTCAAAGTTGCAGGGAAAAATATTGATTCCCAACATAACAGAAACATTAAAAAAACCCTAAAAAAAGAACAAACCATTTCTTGCTTACAGCAAGTATAAAGTCAGACTCATTTACAGTTAAGTGAGATAGTATTTCTTTCATTTGTGTATTTGGTGTGAAGTTTCACTTCCTTAGTTACATTATAAAGCAGCATTGTGTATCATACAGATGATGCACAGTTGCATACCACATTTTAATTAGGCTGATCTTACAGATAGGAATATTCCTGTGTTCAGATACAGCATGAAAGAAGACCCAGCAAGTTCTAATGGCCACTAAAGATAGTACTTCACTCAATATCACTTAAGCCTTCTAGGCCTCAACAGTCAAACCCTTACTTCAGTAATTGATTATTTCACCATAAATACTTAACATTGCTCTAATGCAGGAAGCTCTTTGATGTCAGCCTCTGAATACTGTAATAAAGCAAGCCAGAAGCACACTCTGTACTGCACAGAGATGCATTTGGGATCTTGAGCACAGCAAACTGCTCTGCAGTGAGATACAGGAAAGATGTTAGTTTATGCAGAGTCCCAACAGTATGTTAAGTAACAGGGCTAACACACTAGTGGTTTCAGCACTCCAGAGATTCCAGATTTTCTAGGTGAGCAGGTGTGCTAATTATATGTCTCCCATAAATATTACTCCTCGAGCAGAAACAGCTCAAGGAATTGGAACATCTCTCATACAGCAGTAATGGCTATTTCCAGTGAAGTTTCACTCTAGATGAAAATAATTTACTGCATGAGTTAATGTCCTGCTCAACCAACATCCCTGAGCTTTACCACGACAGCCACTTAGATGGAGCAGGAAGAAATGGATTTGTAGCTGTTCTTTCTGGAAGTGTCATTCAAACCAAAATGCCCTTTTAGACCTCCCCCCAAACACACACAGGAGTGGAAGGCACTGTGTTCAAGTGCAGTAGCTACCAAAGACTGAAAAGTACTTTCACAAAGCATGTGAGGCAAAATAACTATGGGCAGGGAGTTAAATCTGAAACACTGATGGACCCAAAGGATACTGAGAAGGCTATCAGCAAGATAAGTCCTCCTCCAAGCACAAAGAAAACAAAGTTACTTTAACCGAGCCAAAGCAACAGCCAGAATTTTCTCTATTCTGCAGACACTGTTAACAATGAGTTTTTATATATCAACTGGACTGGCAACTCCACTGCCAGTTGTGGATGCAATAGCTGCAATAGCTGTTTGAATTTTACAATTTATTCCTGAGGCTATCAGAAGTTAATTAAATACAGCAATGATAGGTGACAACTATGGACAGCAGTTTTCAGGTTCATAGTTTTCCTGGTAACTGTTGGTGTAACTCACTAAGTTCCACAAGCAGCACTAATACCAGACATCAGCACTCCTACTGTTACCACCTGAACTTTACTGATGACACTGTTCAAAGCACAAAGGGGGTGAACCACTACTTTTGATAAGGTGGAGAATACAAGGGGCTTGTGTTGAGAGCTAGAACCTGTGGCTGGATGTACAGAATGGGGCCCTGCAGAGCACTGCAATCAGGGAAGCTCTGTACAGGGCCTGCAGACTACCCAGAAAAGGTACAGTTGCAGAATCTGACCTTGCCATCTTGAGAGTCAGTAATCAGTTAAAAATCCAAATCCAAACACTGCCACCACTAAACCCCCAAACTGAAGTCTAGCCTGGATTTTTCATAAGAACATTCTCCTTTGACCTTGACAAGCTGGTAGGTTTGACTCATCACCCAAGTTATTGCCCTATATCTTCAAATACTTGGTAAAACGGCTGCAGCCATTATCACAACTTGGTGTAATGACAAGAAAAGAAAATAAGCTCATTTTTCAGAACACAAAACAGTTCTGTTTTATGAAAAAACTCACGTTAAACTACATCTGAGACAGTCTTGTTCTAAAAAGATCAAAGCTTGCTTTTAGCCAAGATTAAACTTTGAATGAGAGAATTCTTTACTAAACTGTATCCAGAAAAGTGCTTTTACTTGAAACAATTCTCAGTAAGAACAACCATGCGCTACAAGTCACACAGCTGCTACTCACACAACTCACCTTTGCTCCTCTGCAGCCAAAAAGATCACAAGATCAGCATAAAGAAAAATAAATACTGCTAAGGTGACAAGAGAAGAAAAAAAAGAAAAGAAAAGAAAAAAAAATAGAAGAAAGTTTTCTGCCAAGTAAAGTCTTTCAGCCACCACTGATGTTACTGTTCAGCAATACTCAATTATCTCCAGGGTTGGTGTACCCTCATATAACTACCTAACCAAAATAAGAAGCCTGGTGACTTTCAAACATGTAAGAGCATTATGGCAAACTGTTTATACAAACCTCCAAAAGATCTGAATCCAAAAGATGACTGTCAAATGAAATTTAACAGAGCATAAAGTACAGTTAAATCAGGCTTAAGAGTCAGTTTCAGATACTGCTGCCTGAAAATGGCATCGGTAAGTCAATAATGGAGTTTCCAGCTACTGCTTAGAGGTCAAAAGCCTGGGAACGCCTTTAGGACACACAAAGACATTTCACTTTTGGCTTCAGACAGTCATGAAGAGTCTCATGCTCAGAGCAATATCCTTGGGAGTTTGAACCGGTTGGTGTGAGGGTTTATAATGGAGATGCCTCTTGCAGTGTTAACTTTGCACTGCTTTTGGTTATGCAATTTCTGCTGCTGTATTAAAGGCAGCAAAAAAACATGTGGCATACACACACGTTCAAAGGGTTACAGTCTCCCCCCCAAAAGTCTGTTTGAGTAATAAAATTACACTGGGTAGTTAGAAAAATTTATTTGGAAAAGTCACAGCCGGCACTGCACAGGAGAGTCCCGGAAGTTCAAAGCCCTCAAAGTTCAGTCATCGACTGGCATCAAAACCATCACACACCACAAAAAAAGCCCATCTGTGTCACGAGAGACCGATGGACAAGCACGCCTAGGGAACCTTCTGCTGGCAAGCGGCGCTGCACACACACAGCCTTACACCAGTGCCCAAACCCCTACAGCAGCCACCTACCAGCACGAAGGCAGAATCACAGAATTTTTAGGGCTGGAAGGGATCTCCGGAGTTCACCTGGTCCAACCCCCCTACCAAGGCAGGGTCACGCAGAGCAGGTGACGCGGGAACGCGTCCAAGTGGGTTTGGAATGGCTCCAGAGAGGGAGCCTCCACACGCTCCCCAGGCAGCCCTAGCTCCTCACAGCAAGGGAAGCCCCGCCGGCACTGACCTCCTGGACACGCGGGAGGGCAGCGAAACAAGCACGGGAGCCGCCCGCCCGCAGCGCTGTCGGACGGACGGCGACAGGGGACCCGTGTCCGCGGCCAAAGTCCTCCCTCGTCGTCCTCCCGCCCTCCCGCACGCAGCCGCCACCTCAAGCCAAGCCCTTCGCGGTCACCCGGGTGAGCGAAGGAGCCGAGATAGGCAGAAAGGGCAGAGGACAGACCGGGGGAGGGCAGGAGACAGCAAGGGACGGGTGACCGTCGCTCCACCGGCGGCGGCTCCTCCCTTCCCTTTCCCTCCTCTTCAGCAGGTGCCAGAGCCGCGTCAACCCCGTCCCAACGGGTCACTCACAGCTTCAGGCTGGCGTAGGCCGCCGCTGCCGTGGTTCCCACCGGTGCCGCCGTCGCCATCCGTCCCCTCGGGCTGTCCCCGGCCGCCGGCTCCGCTCCGACCCGGCCGCTCCCTCCCTGCCCGACTGACGCGTCCCTGGGCCGGAGCGACGGGGCCCCGCTCGGGACAAACCTCCGCGGGCGCGCTGGCGAGCGCAGGGCGGGGCACCGCCTATGGCAGGAGGGGGCGGGGACAGGCGGGCTCGCCAACGCCGCCATTGGCTGAGGCAGCGCGAGAGAATTATGGTGAAGTGCGCGGGGGCAGCATCGAGTTTCCGAGCAGGGCCAGTGGCGCAATGGATAACGCGTCTGACTACGGATCAGAAGATTCTAGGTTCGACTCCTGGCTGGCTCGGCTGCTCCTTTTTTCATCCTGTCTCATATTTTTCTTTTTTTTCCTCTTGTACTTCCAACCGAGGGTGCCGCCTAGAGCCCCCCCCCCCCCCCCCCCCCCCNNCCCCCGACACTTCTGTACAGGCCCACCGCTGCCACTTTCTTGCCCCCAATGTGGGGGTCTCCAAACCTCCCAGGGCTGGGTGGTGTTACAGGCCTTCCTGCACTTGGCAGCCCCCAGCTCGGGGACAGCTGCTGTCCACCTGGCCACCCTTTCTGATCCTGTAGGCTATGCGGTTTGGCAAGGAGCAAACCTGGGGCACCTCCTGGCCAGTTTCCCAGAGAATGCAGATCTCTGGGTGTCGTGCCCCAGGTTTGGGCAGCTTCTTGCCCCAAGGAGGGGGAACTATAATTAGTTATCCTATTTATTTGCTTCATTTTAGTGGATAGCTCCAAGCTGCTGTGGTGTCTTCGGGCGTGAGGCATCTGGTAGCTGATAGCAGGGGCACCATGGGGCTGCCTGACTCCCAGAGCCATGGGAACACTACCCAAAACCCTCAAGGAACCCATCCCCACCAACGCTGCAAAGGAGACTCCCATGCTGGGGTCAGAGCCTGCTCCCATCCTGCACATCCCTCCCCAACTCCTCACCCTGGGACCTGGGCCTCCCCAGAAGGATGCCAGAGCAGGACAGCCTCCGATGGAGCTGCAGCAAGTACCAGCTGCCTGCAAAGGACTGGAAATTCCCAGTGAACCCCACTGAGGTGGTTCTCCCCACCCTCAGCCACTGAGGTGGGGGGACAGGAGTAAGGAAGAGGTTGGGAATCATTTCACAGCATAATTTGCCCCACTATAGACTCTGGCCAATGACAATCATTGTAAATTTAGGAAAGACTTGACTCTGAGAGTTGCTTAAGATACTGTTTTTAATCACTGAAATCACAACAGGCCAGTGGCTTCGTTCTGCTGCCGGCCCTCATTCTTTATAAATACTTAACAGCACAGAAGAAAAGAGGGCTGTGTTCACAGGAGGCTAAGGTTAGTTACACCAGCACAAATCCTAAAATACTCTCTCCAGGAGCCGAGCTTTGAAGGAAACATAAAATAACTAGTACCATTCAGTATCGTTAGCCAGGCTCTGGATTTGCTTTCCGGATGCAGAAAGCCAGAGCCTGGGTGTGTGAGCCTGGGTCCCTGCCTGGCCACGCTCCGCAGACCTGCTGCGTGGGGAGGGCTGGTGCCGGCAGGGCTGGGAACTGCAGCCCAGTCATCCTTCTACCGGGGCTGCAGGGCATTCCTGCCTTTACAGGACTCTTTGCCACGTATTTGCACGTGGGGACATTTTCTTCCCATCTCCTGTCACGTCTGAGTGGGTTGCAGATGCATTGCCACACCAACTTCTGGCTGCCCTGGAAGAAAGCAGGGTAAGGATTTTTATTGCTCAGGGAAGCTTTGCTTCTCCTTAGGAAAAGGGTGGGTGAGCAGTTCCAAGCTCTCTCTGGGCTCGTGACAGGAAGATGTCTGCCCAGTCAGCTTCAGTAAGTACAGCCAGGGCCACTGCAGCCAGCGAGCGGCGGGACACAGAAATGGAAAAGAAAAATGGACGCGCAAATGCTGTGTGACGATGAGAGACACAATCCCCTTTCCAGCTTCTCCCCGTGGCACTCACAGCATGGGGGAAAGGGATGTGTATCTGTCATAGCCCTTCCCTGCCTGCAGGTAATACTCCAGGGGGATTTCCCAGTGCTGAAGCCTGGGTCAACTTGTCGTTACATTAATGCACAGGAAGTTGCTTAAAAGGCACCTATAAGCACTTGGCAGAGGTGTGAAAGGCAGGCGTGTCAGAGGCAGCATCTGCCACATCCATGTGCACAGACACAACTGCACACATCACCCCAAAAGTGAGCACATGGCAAGCGGTCAAGGCCCACATGGGATTTTTTTCCAAAAAAAAGATAATCCTTTCTTTGGAATGGCCAGCCAGACCCATGCCAGCTCTTGGAAGCCCAGTTTCCCCCTTTCAAGGCTGCCACATCACACCTGATTGCTGATGAAACTCCATCATTTACAGACTAAGCAGCTATTCACTTCGTAGTAAAAAGATCTACCAAAAAAAAAAAAAAAAAAAAAAGCATTTAAACCTTGAAAGACTGGGAAAATGTTTTAAAAGCCCCCAAATGAAATTCAGAAAGTGAAGAGCCACAGATCTTTTCAAATGCTCTTTACCAGAGTGTTAGAAACTGCTGTTCCCTGTGTTTTAACATCAGGGCAGTTTCCCAAATTGCTTTGATCACAGATGCTTCTTACACTTTAAATTACACAAAAATATCTGCTGCTTCTGTAGCTGGGGCTTTCCCCCAGCTCATATGCAAAAATCCCTATTTAAATGAGTTTCTGTATTTTAAGCAATAGAAATTTAACAGCATGATCTGAATGAAAAAATCTTTTAAGCTCTGATTCCTGAAAGCAGGCCTCAGGGAATTCACTTGAATAACTATTTGCATGAGAGTTACTCATTAACAGCACAATGGGACTTCCAAGGGTCTCTTACTTTAAAACCAGTCAGAAGAACTTGCTGGGGGAGGAATCAAGACTAACTTTCCATAGTATGTTTTCATAGCTTCTTTATAAATTCATAGGCAACAAACTTCATGTGAACAGCAAAACCCAATGTGCATCAGCCAGGAGATAGGTGGAATTTAACATGTTTTTTGAAATTCTTCTGCAGAGGACACAAAGCCTCACGCCTCCAGCTCCAGAGCTATTTTTCCCTTTGGGGGAGCTGCCTGAAGGCAGGGAGTGAGGGCTTGCAGCTCCACAGATGCCTGGTGGAGGGTCAGGAGGAGAAGGTTCCCCTGTGCAGGATGCCTCTGCCTCCCCCTGTGCCAGACCCACTGTCAGGCAGCTGCAGAGCTGGGGACAAGCTGGGGAAAATCAACAGGGACTCAAGACACTCACAGCCTGGGAGAAATAATACTGAGCTTAAATGAATTTGAACTCCCAGAGACAGAAGCAGTGCAAGTCAGCACACACAGGGGTGCAGGACAGTGCAGTAGATGCTTTAGCTTCAAAACCACAAGCTCACAGGCTCCTTTTCCAAGAGCTTCACACTGTCACCTCCAGCTCTTTGTAAATATAGGAGAGTGTTAACATTTAATAATTTATAGGGGACCTCAAAAATGGAAGTAGGGCAGCCTTCATTTCCCCAGCGCTGAGGAATACAGGATGGCTGACAGGAGTAAGAAGACACTGTATGGGAGCAGAGGCCAAACTCTCTGGTGATGCAAAGAGGGCTCCTGCAAGACATCTTGCCACAAACTCCTGCCCTTGAGGCTTTCCATGAAGGAAAATTGTGCTTCTCCACATCCCGTTCTCTCCTGCTTATTTTGAGGTTGTGGGGAAGGCTGCAAGGGTGAGACAGAAGTTTAAACTGCAGTTTAAAAACAAAATACCAGTCCCACTAGTGTTTTCAGATATTTACAAAATGAAGGCCAAAAAGTGAGCACAAGGGCTTGATCTAAAAAATCAAGAGGTAGCAAAAGCATGAACTACACAGCAGCTGATCTTTCAGAGACAGCAACAGATGACCAAGGCTGGTGTTTCCAGCTCACTTCAAAAAACCACTTTGATATCCTCATTGCCTTCACTGCCAAAAGCAGCCCAGGGCACAGAACCACCTGCCCCGGACTATTTGAATTATTTACTAGGGATTGTGAGCTGGTGTTATTTTCCATCTCAGTCCCTTCAGACAGTCCTAAGATCACAGTCAAACCTTGAGCACCCCCTCCCTGCTCCAGCCTAGCTGTGCTGCAGGACACAAGCTGATGGGATGCACTGGGGTGAGAGAACTGTGGGATCTGCCCTGGCTGTTGCTGCCCTCAATCCATCCTGCCCGGATGCAGCACTGCTTACATTTCGTGTCAGCTCCCATCCCTTTCTAACCAGCATTTGGAGGTGAAATTTAAGACTCTAGGAGGGCTCACATATTTGGGGTCAATTTTACCTTCTCTAAACTCACAGGTAAAACTCTCAGAAGATACATTTCACAGTGCTAAAGTGCCCTCCCTTGAGCTTTCAGTCACTCACTGAAGGGATGCATGTCCCCAGGAAAAATGGTGCTGCAGAGCCATGCTACACCGAAGCTCTGGATGGCTTCCAGGCAGGACCAGCCTCCAGCCCCAAGCTGCCATCCCCTTCCTGAAGAGCAGTGGAAACAGGCAGAGGCACTTGCAGCTGAATGGGGCAGAGGGCTGGATGGTCAGCTGGCACCATGAAACTCCATGCCAAGCCCACCAAGATCCTGAGGCTGGGGCAATTTCACATTTCAGCCACGGCACGATGATTTACTAGCACAGGCAGAGACAGGTAACTTGCTGCTACCCGATGCCTGTGCTGCTCCAGATGGGTACACGTTGCTGTCTGACTACATCAAGTGAAGTTCTAGCTACATCCATGCTATTGGAAAAGAGGTTTGGTTGAACTGTAAGGGGTTTTTGGCATGGGCACATTTTGGGAGTCCCAGTGCCACGGCTCAGCTAATTTATTGTCATTTCCACACTGCAAAGATCTTCAAGAATGTCATCTCATCCTTTGCCAGTCAGAACTAAATTTACATCTTCAGCATAGATACATGAGGATTTAACTAATTTTCCACACAAAGAAAAAGTAGTTAAGATCCCCAACTGCATCTAAGGCTTTAAATTGTGAACTTTTTGTTAAACAAAAGTACCAGTACATGAGGGGCTGCACAGCTTTGGTAGGTACAGAGCATGCACTGCAGGCACACCTATCATACACGCAACACATATGAGGAGAACAGATTTCTTTGACAATAAAGCAGGGGGAGGGGGCAAGAAAAGAAATAACTTGCCTTCCTGCTTTCCCAGCAGAACAGAAAGTAAGGGCCAAGCTCTCTAACCCCTTGCTCAGATAAGCTGTTATTATTCATAGGAGCAAATCTATTTATGCCAACATACTCATCTGAGTTCAGGTTGTGGAGCTTGGCTCTAAATCCCTGCGTAACAAAGCCTTCATAACAATCTCAAGTTCGCTCCCAGAGCTCTAAATAAGCACCACTATGAAATGACTTTGTGCTGGGTAAACACCATGAAAAGGAATACCCAGGATGAAGGCTGAGCTGTGAGGACAAACTGGAAAACTCAGGCAACTGTCTGTGTATGGACAGCTTTTTCCCAAAGCGAGCTCTGCAACCAAGAATGAGGGTGGGTGGATTTCCCCCATGTCCACACTTTCAGCATCCCGACCTTTCCTTTCCAAATATGATCCACTGTTCGGACTCTAACACAGCAGACTGGCCCCTATGTGTCATGCTGACACACAAGCCTGGGCCCCAAGTCATTGCAGTAGCTTAGTCTAGCTTGTTCCAGTTTTTTGTTCTGTTTGAAATGGATGTTGGCCTCCAGTGGCCAGACAGCATTGCCTGGTTTGTGCTTGGAGAGTTGGTAATTTTACAGCCAGACTTGATACTGGAGTTCAGGGAATGAACTGAAAGGTCTGAGTATGTCATTTTGCACAGACCCCTTTTTTTTCTTTTCCTAAAGAATTAACAAAAAGAGAGAGTGTCTAAAAAGTTGGTACTAATGGGTTGGTGTCCTTCAGGGAACTTGATGAAATGTGCTTTCAGGAAACAGTAAACTTATGGGATGCCCCTGGCAGGCAGGCAGGCAGGCAAACCAGCCTCTGGCTTTTTAATTGTGCATGGCACGATCTGAGTTCATAGGCATGACAGCAAATTGTGCTTTCACTGAAGAATCTTCCAAAATGAGCCCAGAGGAATCTCCAGGCAGAAAAAGGCATGTAAAAGTAAACTGATCAGTTTAGGTAACATGCCACATTCTTGGTCAAGTAGACATGGTTCGATGCAGCTGAAACCCACAAGGTTACAAACTTGGGGAATCCAGCAAAAATCTCTCACATCCTTTGACAGGAACATTGCTGACTGGCGAAAAACATGCACAGGAAATCAGCTGAAGGTGGGGAGAGGGAGATCATGTAACAAGTCTTCTGTCCCAGCCTTCCAACGCTGGCCACGCTGACTAGTAGTGGTGCTGGTAGGCAGCTGCTGGGGTTGTGCCATTCTCTATGTGTTTCAGGTGACAGGAGTGACAAAGCAAATGTTCATCCAGTGGGTAGCAGCGATGTCCGTCTTCGTCGTTCAGTTCCATCCCACAGTCCTGCAAAGAGAGGCCGTGCAAATTATTAGAGCTTGTGTCCATCTTCCAGTGTCAGCTGGGGTCTGGCTTCTAGGAAAGTGATTTTGTGACAAGGACAGAAGACACCCAGCCAACAGCTCCTTCCTAATAGGTCCAGCATGTACCACAAGAAGAAAAACATCTGACATAGGCATTTTGATGGGCAGCCTCATACGAATTTGTTTAAAGCAGTTTTATTGAATAAGCTTTATCTTGTGGTAAGGTGCAACCCTCTGTATTTTAAACATGCTCGTGTCTCCTTACACTGTCAGGTAAGATTCACCTCTTCACATTACAGTTGTACTGATGTGAAATCAGCTTGTGGAGTCAGGGCCTCTTTTCACTGCATTATAAGCACAGTGAGAAAAGACAACTATTTATTTTAATTCTCAATGCAGAAGTATGGCAGCTTTCTGAGAAGCCCTGCACAGAGACTAAATGGTTTTTAAGAGCTGGCATCTCCTGGAACTTTTTCTTGTGCAGTCATATCCCTTTTCTCCAGCCCCAAAGACACATTCATTTCCCATGAGAGTGAAGGTAACTTACACCCCACAGGATCAGTCACCACCTTAGCATTTTTCAACAATCTGACTTGGAAATCAGATACACTGATGTGATCTGGAGCTCAAGGCTTCTGAAAGGCAGCAACAGACCTTACTAAGACACCATGCTTAACATTAACGAATAAACTGCCAAGTTTGAAAAGCAATAATTAACTTGTTGCCCGTAACTTTACGGATAGCAAATGAAATTAGAACTGAAACACATTGCTGCAAAAGCTTTTGTCCTCAATTTGGAAACTTCTCAGTCACTGACAGAAAGGGTCTCACACTGCATTGAATTCTCACTGAATTGCTCAGCTACTGCTGCTGTAAAGCAGGAGATTTACTTCCATCTTAAAAATAATAGCTGTTACGACTACTAAGTGCCCACTCCCTGAGAAAGCTGCTGACCTACCTCACAGTGATAACATTCCACATGGTAATCCTTGTCCATGGACACAACCCGAATGGTCTCATCAGACCCCTGTGAGCATTTGAGCAAAGCAGAAATGACAAAGGATTACAGCAGGATCAGACACATGCACTCTGTAGATTGCTTCCTGCAACAAAATGAATGTTGAGGAAATGCATTTGGGCAGCTGGTTGGAGATCACAAATAAATCCTGCCACTTGCAGTTATTTTTACAGTAAAGCTTCATCATTGACTGACTGCAGATATCCTCTAAAATGTGACACCAGAAATGTAAAAGTGTTCTCCGTTTAACAGTAACATCTATCAGAAATCACAAATTAATGACTTGGTAATTTCAGTAGATCACATTTTTCAGCATTGTAAATTAGTTTTGCCCAAGATTCATCTCCAAGTATTAAAATGTGTTAGTCCCAGAGTGGTCATACAGAGGACATTCATGAGTACCACCAGCATCTATTGACAAAAAAGAAAATTCTCCTGAACATAAAACTAGCAGCAACATAATCCTGCAGGAGATGAAAAAAGCAGCCTGGCCAAGGAAGAATAAGCTTCACCATTGAACAAAAGAAGGGTCACATCTCAAGAACAGTGCATGAGCTTAGACCAAAGGGTTGCACTCCAGAGGAAGAGCCCATCTCCCCCCATGCACAAGCACATTCGCCTTGACACATGGTCACGTGTGCAAGAGAGCAAGGCCTGACACTCCTCCCCCAGGGGGATATGGAATAAAAGACTCTCACCTCAGAGGGCAGAATGGGAAGTCCACACGCTGCACACTTTGGAGCTAAAACTCTGGAAGAGCAACGAGAAATTGAGGGTAAGTTATGGATCAACATAAAAAGAGAGGCCTGTATGTTCTCAGTGATAACATGAAAAGCTGCAGCTGTAAATCACTTGCCCACAGGAAAGCTTTGCATCCTGAGATCATAAATTCATTTTAGCATTTATTTTAAGTAATGCTTGGCACACGTTGCTCAATCAGGCAAAAAGAGACCTTGTATTTTACACTTAGTGCCAGAAAAATACAAAATTCCCTATAAAATTCTTGGCTGCTACTGAGAGATTTGGAAAAGAAAATGAGGAGGAACTGAGCAGGACTGTCCCCAGAAAAATACATTAAAAGAAGTGGCAGCCTCTGGGCAGAAAGCTTCTGAGAAAATACCACAGCTTCTTAAGGCCTTATAACACAATAATTAATTAAATTAAATTGCAAGGAAATATGAATTATTTCAGAATAATGATGGCATACAAGGGCACTAATCTTGGCAACAGGATTGTAACAACTCTGGTCTTGGCACAACACAGAAGAGTTCCAAGGGCTGCCTGAACAACACTTAATACTCTCCCTGCTCAGAAAATGGAGCAAGGACCAAAGCAAGCCAGAAGGACACACAAAATGTGTGTAGCTCTAATACCATAACTACCAGCCAAGAGCACAGCCATTTGATTTTACTGTCTAAATAGGAAGTGATTTTTAAAGTGGATTTATCAGTTGTTTAATTTAGAACTGGTTAAAAGGTTTGCTTTGCAGATTCAGTGGGAATTCTTTAAAAGTCAAATTCAGCCCTTCAACTACTCAAAAAGTAAATCACCTTGATTTCCACAGGCATTCACAGGCTTACCTTAAAGCAGACTAATTTTGTATATCATGGAACACTTCAGGAGCACTATTTCTCACTGCCTCTGCTTTGCAGAAGGGGCAGCTGAAGCCCAGAGGTTATTTGACTTCATCAGAGTTATACAGGCTGGGTCAACGGCTGGGTAAGAGGAGAGAGGAGGAATTTCTAGGGTCTAGCCCCATCCTCAGACTTCTAACCCTGTCTCTGTTTTACTAATCTGCACTCCTAACTAGCTGAAGAGCTAAATTAGAGGCTTGCTGCTTGGAACATCTCTGTTGTTTATTTTGCCCTTACTTGTGGTAATCTCTGACACAGTAGATTTTGTTTTCAGAGTCTACAGTGAATGGCACACCATCCAGACACTCGTTGCAGATGACGCATCGGAAGCAGCCCGGATGATATGATTTCCCTAGAGCCTGCAGGATCTGCAACAGAGCAAGAGAAAGGAAAAGGGCACATGAAGAGCCAATAAAGGTGAAAATAGTAAACATGCAGCTTTACACCAGATAATGCTGCATATTCATCAGCAGGGCTGTGTCTTTTTTCCCCCCCGTCTCATCTGAAAAATCAGTTAACAAGGATGGAAAGGGCAGCTGGAATCAATATATAGCACCTGACTCTAGAGATATTAATTATTACCAAGGATAAGAAAACAATTTAGAGACTCAGTCAAGGTATTTAGCATGAAAAAGGATAGAAGTGACAGAATTTAAAGGAAAGAAAATAATTTCTGAAGTCAACAAGTAGAGAATACTTAGCAAGATCACAAGGCAAGATGTACCAGCCGAACAAAGGAAATACACTTTTACATTCTCCATGAGAAGCTGAAACTAGTATTATTGCTAGGTTCTCATAATTCCTTAGGTATTGAAGGGCTTTGTACTCGCTTGCCTGGCTTTCTAATTAGCACAGACTATGGAAACTGTGTTGAACTCAACAGCTGCAATTCACTACCTGGAACACCATGGTCCGTCAGTAGAAGGATCAGACTTCTGAGTAGGAAACAGCTTCCAATTGTAATGCTTTCCAGTGTAAGCAGGCAAACAAAGATAATTAATGATAAGCATTAGAAAATGTTGGGAGGCATGCTGTGAACCAGAAATTCCTAATTTCTTTGCCTCAGCTGTAGTCTTACACCACCAGCTATACCAGTCTCCCTCTGAATGTCCTATAACTGAATGCTGACCCCCTGAGCGTCCCCCACCCCATGCACATCTGGAACATATGGTACCTGCTGTAGGCTAATCCTGCTTCACAGATCTAAACTGAGGTCTGGATCACACACTCTGGGTCAAACCTGCTCCCCAGAGTATCAGTACCCACAAGAAACGACAAGGAAGTGACTTAATCCAGAAGCCACAGCTCGACTGCGGGAAGGAGAGGCTGAGAGAGCTGCACTGATGCCTCACAGCAAGGGAGCACTGCAGAGCCACGGCACTGCTGAGCAGGAAGCATCAACAGGATTACAAACACACTGCCCAGAGAAGTCCAAAAAGGGATGAAAGACCTGGAGGCTCTGCTTTTCAACATCCACTGAAAACACGCAGAGCAGTGTCTCTGCAATATGTACACTAGGGTGCCAGCTTCACTAGGGTGCTCAGTGGATTTTCCTTCTGATACCAATCTCGCACTAGGCAAACTACCAGATGACAACAGACAGCATTGGATATGAATATATTTTGCTTTTGATGCATTCTTCTAAAAAGCTGTGGGAGTTTTTTCTCCTAAAGCAATTATCACTTACCATGTCCATTATCAAATGACCACAAATGAAACACTTGTCAGCCGACTGCTGGAAACCAGAATACTGCAAGGACAAAAAAGAATTCACTTAAAATTTCACAAGGGCACTCAAGCATAAACAACAGTGTACTGTGGAGTGTTATTTGCATATTTGTCACTGGTCCTTTTTCTGTGCTCCTTACACAGAAAAGCTAAACTTTCCAATGCTTTTTTTATATAAAGGTGTGGATGGGTTTCCAGATGATATTCTATCTATACTTCTGACTGCCCAGTTTCACAAAGAGTACAAATTCCTGTAACTTCCAAGTCCAAAAGTTAACTTTAATTTAAAGTATAAAAAGAAATACCATAAATACACATGCAAATAAGGCAGTTACTAATAAGACTTATTTACATGCTTATTTGACCACATTAATCTACAAGACAAGAACCCACTTGTGTTTATCACATATTTATGTCACAATATCTGTGTATATATAGGCCTGGAAAGACAAATTTTTCTTTGGTTACATGGTTATTATTCTGCTGAAGCTTCTCTGAGGTCAGTGGTATTGTTCCAGTTCCCCGTTAGGATAGCAATCAAGTCTGGCCCAGAGCAACTTGTTTGCTGTTTTTGCTGAGATCTATTGGTAAGGAACTGTCTGTCATGTCCATGACATGCACTTTGGGCACAGCACATCATCTGTCTGAATGAAGGAAATGCAAACTTGGAATATGAAATATTTTAGGTGCATTTAATCCTTTTATTTTCATGCTATGTAGAACATACTGAGGAGGACAAAGAAGATGACCTTACCTCTCTCTGACAGAAATCACTAGGATTTACCAGTAAGCAAATACAACTTCTTCAAGTCTCAAGGAAGGCTTAATCTACCAGGACTCAGGGGCAGAAGGGTGTATGGATTTTTATCTGACCCAGCCAAGGAGAGGACTGTGGGGTTGCTTCATGCTTAGGTACACGCACACAAAATCCATTGAGGGCAACAGAAAGATTTCCATTAAGATATCCATTAGGTGAAAAAGGAAATTCACCCATTCTGTCTTCTGCAGCTGTTCATCTCACTCCTGCCTCCTCAGTATGGCCAGAGAGACAATGCTTTGAAGGAGCCATCACAACATGGCTTCCACTTGGAGTCTGTGCCACAAAACCACCTCCAGCACCACATGTGGACAGCCACTATGAATGGGGCTGGCCCCAGGAAAATGTTGGAGCAGAAGGGCCAGGCAGGATGCTGGACCAGAAGTGTGTGAAACACAGGCAAAGCTGACAGGCAGAAAGGCTGTGAGTGTGCTGGTGACACTGAGGTGTCTTGTTACAAGAGTCAGCTGGGTGCTTACCAGGAAGTCTTCTTCACAGAACACCTTTCCATTGACAAAATAAAAGGCTTTTCCTCTCAGCTTTCGACCTAAGGAAAAAAACACAGAGGTAAGAAAAAGATCAGCAGAGAGCAAGGAGAAAATGTGACCAAACGTGGCTGCTGAGAAGCAAACAACAGTGAAGACATCCAAGGACAGATGTCACACAGCTGGAAAAGAGCATCTAACCGCAGCATAGGTCTTCCCAGACTCCAGCCTGCCAAACCCTCTTCCACTGGTGGTTACTGATGAATGCCAGTTGGTGGATCTGGACAGAAGTCCCACCTTTGGGTAGGAGGTAGTAGCTTTGCAGGCCTGGACCACCTTCTGGCAGATTACCACATGTTGTAACTCTGCAAAAAGTGAGGAAGGATACACTGACTCATGCTGGAAAACACCCCAGGAAAGGAGCAAGGAGGAAAGAAGAAAGGGCATACAGAGAGTGACCCACACTTGACTTAATTCCTCAAAATGTCACGACCTTGCTGTTTTGCTATGAGCAGCAGCTGCCAGACAAGGCACTGCAATACCCGAGCACTCGCTCTGCCCCAGCAGAGTGCAACATCAGAGCACTCAACAAGCTTCTCTGCTACCTACCAGTACATTTGTTACAGCAGCTGCCAACAAAAAGCTTTGAAACTATTTAAAAAAAAAAATTTATAAAATCCAAATGTCGTAATCAAGACAAGATGACAAAGTTTTTCCAAGAAAGGACTCTACATATGGAGAAGATTTGTATTTACTGCAGCTTTTGTGTTGATGCCTCTCATTCACCGTCTGTTTTCAGTTCCATGTAATCATGGCAATGTTTGCTCACACGGTCACCACCCCTAAACGCCCTGCCTTCCCCCAAGAAAAAAGGGCTAGGTTTTGTTTGTTTATAAAAAGCTGGTCCTACCTCTTCACAGCCTGGTTTCCCTATTGAGCCCAGGGTTTGAAATGCAAGCCTGGCACTGGAATGGTTCTGCACTGGAGCCCCAAGCGTGTGCCAGGAGACAGTGCCCAGGGCAGGGGGAGCAGCAGGACCTGCTGCAGGCTAGTTTTGGACACCTACCAGGCACTGCTGGAAGGACATTGGGTCTGAGACACTGGGGCCCAGAAGCCTCCTGCGTGACATGCTGAATGTGGCCAGTATCATTAAAAAAGTGATTGTCAGCTGCCTGGGTGTATAAATGTGAACAACACACGGGACTGGCCTGGGGGTCACCTTATGGTATGCACCCACCCGGCAGCCTTCAGCGAAGAACCACGCAAGGCTTTAGGGCAAGGAGGCAGCCAAGTAAACCCACTCCAAGAAACAAGTGTTACAGCCTCCTGCACACGCCAGAGGGCACCCTCAGGCTGGGAAACAACTGCTGCCCATTTCTTCCCTGCTGCTCTCAGCTTCTCCCTGCCCACTTCTGGGGTGGACTGCTCCGAGTGTCTCTCCGAGGTGAGGAAGCACTTTCTCATCACACAATTGGGAAGGCAAGATGCAGGAAAAGCTCACTTCCCCAGGCTGCACTGGGAACTGTCCCCGTGGAGCACCTTGCAAAATGGAGAGGCTCCAGGGAAGCTCCAAAGTTTTGCCAGTGAATTGAGCCAGACCAGCATTTCATCAGCAGCCCTTAGTGCCCTGTCCAGGTCTCAGGCAGCAGGGCAGGTGGAGGACAGTGTGCTTTCTCAAGGAACAAGCCTCGGTTTGCATGTGCAGGAACTCCGTGGTTAAACTGTGGGCATTGATGAGCTCCGTGTTCTCTGCACCAGTGCAGGAGCCAAAAGCACATGGCCCCATCACAATCACTGTCCCCCATTTTCTTCTAATCCCTGCCAGGGACAACCACGTAACCTGAAGGTCAGAGATGACCCAGGGCACCAGCCCATCCTTACACCAATGCAGACATTGGATAGGACATGGAAGAAAACCTGACAATCCTGAAAGCATCCCACTTTGATTTTTCTCATCCACCCTGATGTTGCAAAGGTCGCTGAAACCGAAACAGGACCCAGAGTTCAAAATAGAAAGTATCTCATCTGGGACATGTAATCTTTGAGGCTCATAACCCAGGGTGTGTATTTGCATGATAACCCCACCTGTGTGCCTGCCTGTCCACAGGTAAGCCTGGCATGCTCACCAGCAGCTCTAGAGTCACAGTTTCTGAGGAGGGACAGGAGAGGTGTGGGAATACCTGAGATTTGCATCATCTTTGTCAAGGGTATTCCTAAGAAAGTTAACAACAAGCCTAACGCAGCAAGAAGTACTCTTGAAAATCTCCCAGTGATTGAAATGCAGCACTGGGATTTGGCACTCTCAAACAGGAGAAACAAACAAAAACATTTAACTTTGGTTTTAAATTACATGGTAGCGAGGGCTCCAGTTCAGTGCAATGGGCAGGTGCCCAAGTGACTTTCCACCTGCACGCAATGTGTCTCCTTAAAGACAAGCTGACAGTGGTGAGGAAAAAACGTACACGTGGGGCCATGCAATGAGAAACACTTCTTTGGATGAAGGCCTGGTGCATGAGCAGCAGACATTCCAACAGAAGGGATGAGGTTTGGATCACTGCCACAATGTCATTCTTCCATGGTGACAAAAAAAGCATTTACCAGCCATTCTGCACCCAGTGTATTTTTAACACGGTGACATTAGCAGGTTAAGATTGATGGCAACAGACCTTCAGTGCAGGTGCCACAGCCAGCATGCTATGTCTGGGCTTCTGCTGTAAGCTCATTCAGCAGAGGGATAAACCCTTTATAAAGGATTTATAATTTTACTGTTGGCATTACATGAGTCCCTGAAGAAGAGTTGCTGACAACCAAGAGCACTTTAAGGCAGGACAGGGATGATTTAATTACTTTTGTTTGGGAAAAGGTAAGCATTTTAACTATTTTTAGTTCTCCATGACTCTCTGTAAGCTCCTGCCAGAAACATAAAAGGAAATGAGGAAAAACCATGAGTAACCAGGTGCTCCTGCAGCCACGGTGGGAGTGGTTCAATCAAACACAGCCCATTTCTTCCCTGCTGCTCTCAGCTTCTCCCTGCCCACTTCTGGGACCGACTTCTCCCAGTGTCTCTTTGAAGTGAGGAAGCACTTTTCTCATCATACAATCGGGAAGGCAAGGTGCAGGAAAAGCTCACTTCCCCAGGCTGTGCTGAGGACTGTCCCGGTGGAGCTGGGAAATGCACGTTCTTGCTGCACCACCCCAGTAAAAGAAACAGCACTGGGACTGCCCCACAGTGCAGAGCAGGGTGGCAGTGACTTCTGTCGCCGCACTGAGCTCCCTGCCATGGGTTAGTGCCTTAAACGAAACCAATCCCACTCAAAAGTGATGCTTCTGACTGTGCCTGCAGAGGCTGGCACAGGTCGCACTTGAGCATGGAGATGCTGGTTTATTTTCACCAAAAGGAAGGACTGAGAAGTTAAATGGCATATAAGGAATAGCATATTGATAACTGCCCACTTTCAATACGTATCATGATGAAATATCCTTTCACAAATGCAGGAATATTTAATGCATGGCTTGCTCCTTTCAGGATCAATTGTTCTATTACATGTCTTATGCTGCTGGCTCCTGACTGTATTTCACTTTCACTTTACCCTGAATTTAGCTAATCTCACACTTGAAAAGATTCAGATAATTAAAATTCTTTGGCATTTCAACCTTACTGTCTTCACTTTTTTTACAAGGTATCTTGTTCATCTCTCTGACAGGAAGTTTGAGCCCTGAGCTTTTATGTACTGCTCATCTCTCACGTCTGTCTATTCTGTTTAGCTGTGGGACCTTCAGGATAACCTCAAGGTCATTTCAGCACCAATTTCAAAATATTTCAAGCTTAGTCACTAGTGCCTTTGTGCTAAAATAAACACACTTTGCTTAGCAGCTGATAATAGGCATACCACCAGGCTGCACTCCCAGGATACCAGTGTTTTTGTCCACTGTTTTCTCAAATGATGGCTCTCTCCTTTTGAAGACCACGCAGAGAGAGCTTAACCAGGGACTTGCAATGTCCCTGGCAGGGAGGATGCTGGGAGATGCATCATTTTCTTGCTGGGGATTTGGACTTAACTTTCTCTTTTGAAGTTGCTTTTCCATTATTTATTGAAAACAATGGGGTCACAAACCCATGTTCAAAGACAAGAGATAGCTCGTCAATGCATACAATGGAACAGGGCCATGTCTGGATCCCAGGGCTCTATGGGGATGCACAACCAGGACTGCTGCATTGCTGGAGAGGCAGTGTGTGGGCTTCACTTATCACTTATTTAAGCACCATGGAACTCCCTGTGGTATCTGCACAGCAGATGGGCAAAAATCACTGCTGACTGGCAGCTCCTCCTGGGTCCCTTCCACACTGACAGCCGTGGGCCTCTGCCATTACAAAAATCAGTGCTTTTTCAAGTACCACAGCTGTAAAATAAATTTGGATATGTGATTACTGATGGCACATTAAATTCAGCCAGCACGTGTGTTTTGGGAGCCCTCCATGGACACTCTGCTGACAGGCAGTATGGTGTCTTACCATGGGCAGTAGACTAGGTCAGGCATCAGACAGCTCTGCTTAATTTCTGCCACCTGTCCCGTTTCTCTTGGCCACCATAAAAGCTGGATGCAGCACTGAGGCTGACACAGAAGTGTCAATATTTCCAATTTGCTCTAGAACTGAGCCTGCATGAAAGGGTCACTTCAATCCCTGTACATCCTCCAAATCAGGTAAATGGCAGATATCCCAGGACAGACCAAAGTCTTGCTGAAACCATGAGCAGAGGGATAGGATATCTCTTAGAAGAAACTGTGCTACTACACGGTGACTCCATTACCACGTAAGATGTTCAGTCTCTCTCAACTACACCAGCTACATGGTAAGATGACCTTGCAAAATATACCCTCTGTGCTCTCACCATACATTTGAGGCAGTAGGGAAAAAACCAAACAAACCTAAGCAAAAACCCCTCAAAATTCTCAGAAAATGATCTGATGCTTGAAAGCCAAAAACATGCTCTGGTGCATGTAAGAAAGGTCAGCAAGAGAGGTCAGCTGCCTCTAACGGCAACACAACCACAGGTGAGGGCAGACATGGATCCCCAGACAGAACCATTGCAAAACCACAGCTCACCACCACAACTGAGCAACACCTCTCCTTTGCCATCAGGCAAACCACTGCAAGAAGATATTCAAGAGTTCTTCTTTTTAGGGAAACCCCCTAGAAATGTCAAAATTCAGAGGTAAAATGCAGTCACCCTGGGACAAAGCAGTTCTTTTGATCCAGACAGTCCCTGCTCAGTAACTGGTTTTCATCCCAGTGCTCAGCCACTCTGCATCACTCTGGAGACTGCTGCCCTGTTCCCCAAAATGCACCAAAACCAGGTGGCTGTCAAGAGCTGGCCTCTCACCCTGTCCCCCAGTGACTCATCGAAACACACGGAGCCTCAGAGGAAGGGCGGGGTGGCAATCTCCGTGACCTCAGTGAATGTAACTGTACGTTGAAATGACATGAGAGAGTAATTTTTAAATTTCTCTGGAATGGAAAGGGCCTCAGTGCTTACTGAGACACTGCTCAGAAAATTACTCACGGGTATCATTAAAATGTTGTAAGAAACCCACTAAAATCTTTACAGCACAAATTAATCCTATGCCTGTTCTTAACAGAAAACAGTACTTTGAGGATGACATTATAAAATGAAAGACTAGAAGGACTGGAAATTTATTCCACTAAAGATTTCAACCTTTTTTTTCTCCTCACATTGTCCTAATGATTTCAGACTTTCAGCCAGCTCTGAAACACATGCAATTGACTGAAACCACTATTACAGTGATAAATCCCTGACTGCATCCATCCCCTTGTGGAGCTGAACATCTGCACCTTTCCATCAAGGATATCTACTGAGGACACCTGATCCATGCCAAAGCCCCTTCAGCTCAGGCCTCGTATCACTACTGCCCTGAAATCTGGCCAGGAGAGGAACAAGTACTGTCACCTTGCTGTAAAAGCTGCCCTGGCTTTTCTCATCTGTAGCAAGCACTTCTTGTGACAAACAACAGGATTTTTCACCAGTGAGCTGAGACTGAAGACAAAAAGTCAGCAAGAATGTAACAGCAATTTAGACTGAAGCAGAAAAATGTACTGATGAATTGCCTGTCTCCTAAACTGTAAATCCAAGCACACCTGAATATTTTCTGATATGATTTTTGCTAGAAAATTATATTGCTTACTATGCAGACTCTGGCATGATAGTTTTACTGAAGGGATGCTGAGGATGGATTACTGGCAATGCTTTGCACTCTCCACTCTGAAGATTTGCACATTTCTCAAGAGAGTTGATTGGTGTGGTGGGTTTTTATCCAATTATAGGCACTAAGTTCTGCCTCCACTAGAAGAGATGGCAGTTTCTGCATATGAAGACAACCATATCCATACATGTGGCCATAGAGAAATTCACTTGGCAAGGCTGGCTATCCTGCTCTCTGGGTTTAAGTCACATGGGCAGAAAAAGGTGACTTTCTGCTTGTAAAGTTATTTAATGGTGCCAATCAAAACTATGGCCTTCTTTTTCAAGGAGTTACATACCAACACAGGACATGTTTATTCAACATAATTAGCCCAAAGACACCAAGAGCTGCATTGCTCTAAGTAGCCATGCTTTATAATCACTGCAGCAAGACTAATTAGCCCAAGCAGAGGGTTATGCTTGCAGAAAACACTTTTTTGATATCTTAGCTACCTAGCTTAGTAAATGACCCTTGATACCTCTAAACACAACTATGTTGTGCAATATTAAATATAAAATATATATATACCCAGAAGGTGGCAAGAGGCAGCCAGCTTGTGTGATTTCAGTCTGTCACTGGAACAGCAGCCTGTTAACCCCTACACTGACATCAACATTAATCTGAGCTTGCAAAAATAGAAAGGGAAAATAAAGTAATGCAGTGATGTTGACATGTCAAAGACTGAATTCTTTAATCTAAAAACCATGCAAGGTTTCCAACTCTTTGCAGTAAGGGGTCAAAATCCTGGTCCTCGCTTTGGCCCTTGTGTTGTAGTTCAACATCAAACACTCCTTCAAATCACCTTGCAATCAGTTCTTTCTTTCTGACTTCCTTCCTCACCTACTGACTTCCTTCCCAGCCATCTCCAACATTTCCCTTGCACTTTTTTAGCTTTCAGATTTCCTCTTGAGGACCAAGTGGCTCAAGTGCAAGACTCTTATGCTCTAAACTACACTGCTAGCAGGGCAAAAAGGTCTGTTTTCCAGGCAACCTGCAGCATTTGGATATAAGCCTGGCTGAATCCAAGAGAAAACTCTAAAACTAACACAGTAGGTTAGAGTGATACAGTCTAGTTAAAAGTATATAATTTATAAGGTCTCCTTACTGCCTGAATGGTAAATATCAACATCTGGAGACACAGGTATCTTTACTGTTCTGAGGAAGTATAAAGTAGTAATTTAATTTAAATAGTTAATGTGTAACAAACCATTTGACAGCTACAACTTTTTGTCCAACAAGCAGCAAAAAAAACCCCCAAACCCCAAGGTGGAAACAGACACCTTGAGATTGCAGGAAATGGCTCAAGGCGTTTGGAGGCCATTTTTTTTTTTTTATAACCTACTTCCATGACCCTCCTGTGAAGCAAATATAATTTATTACTACTCCTGCATAAAGAGCCTGTAGTTTTTTTCCTCTCCTCTGCAAAAGGCTGCCTTGTTTGTACCTCTGCCCTGTAACAAACAAGAAGATAAATGAGACATTTATGCCAGAGTAATAATTCTGAATCTGTTATTTTGACCTCTAAGCCAAATTTTCTGCATTACATGCCATTGGCTCAGATAAGACAGTACATTTTTTTCCTGCCAACTGAACCCTGTAGTGTATGCGTAGCCCTGTTCAACAAACTGCTCTATCATTTATCTCTGAACATATGTGTATTGGGAAGCAGAGGGTGAAGGAAATTTGGCACTATGAGGTATCACCCCCCCCACATAATGCCTTGCTTCTTAGACCCTCTTGATTTTCTGTGTCAGGGAAACCAATGCACATTTGGACACAAATCCAGCTAGGAGCAAAATTAGAAATCCTTGTTAAAATGAAAACAGCAGGACAGTGGTTATAAATATCTGGAGGACAATATGCTTTACCTTAATAGGTAATTTTGTATATTTTATTTATTGGAGTGGGGGATATTCAGTGTTCCACCAAAGAAGAAATTTTAGGATTGAAATCAGGAGCAACTTCTCAAAGTCAAGTTTGTACTGGATGGTGTCCAAGATGAACTCCACTTGACCTTAAAAGCACTACTAACTTTTCAGCTAGAAACCAGCGTTTCCACACAGGCTGCTCAAGATGTGCTTTGCAGCTAGAAAGACAACACCAAATAAGTATTTATTTTTCTGGCAGACAAAAATGGCCTCACCACATTTACTGCAGTGACACAGGTGACAGGAAGCCTGCAGAGGGGCACGTGTCCTCTCTGAATGAACGACAGAGTGTGTGCCCTCTATCCCCACAGCAACTGATGGTCTGTGGGGCTGGGAAATTACTTTGGGCAGCGAAAGGCAGGATTCCCCTCGAGTAGGTTTCCTCCCTGAGTGCAGGGCAGGATGTCCTGTACCTCCCCAGGCAGCATCAGGCAGGCAGCCGCAGGGCAGAGGTTTGATGAAGCAGAAAGTCAGCCCAGGTCAGGCCACAAAGCCCTGGAGCAAGCCCCTGGGGCTTGAAGGCCCCTCAGACCGCAGGGGCACCGCGCGAAACCACCCCCTGCACTGAAGGGTTTCTTGCAAACCTTGCTGCTTGTAGAGCTCTGTGCACATGAGGGAAAACACCACTACTGTGGGGGCCTCCCTCTGGCACCACTCTTTTTGGAGTGCTGGGAATCCCATGCCACCACACACCTTTCCCTGCATCCATCCATGCCATCCTGCCAGCCGCCACGGCCTCCAGTTCCCATTTTAGTATGGCCACTGCCACAATGGGAAGGACTTTATCTTTCTCAACTACTGTCCTAAATATAACAAGCTGAATTAGGCTCTCACTTATATGCTCATGACTCGCATTCCCCTTTTTTATCTTGTTTTAAAATAGTCTTTTCTGCTGAGGGAAATATCATTATTGCTCCCACACCCCTTTCTTTCCCCCTCTCCCCATCATTGTCACTAGCCTTGTTTTTTAATCTTACTTTCAGTTTGAAACCCTTTGCCCCAGCACATCTACTCAGCACATTTCTCAGTTACAGCCTGGGTAGGAGAGAAAATGGGCTTCACTTTGCTAAACTTGGCTTCTTTCCATCTTTCTAAGTCTCACCTGACATCCACACCTTTTCATCTTGCACTGGAAATGTTTGGAAAGGGTTGACTTTTAGAATAAGCAGCAAATAGCTATTCTTTCAACCCTCACCAACCCACCTCATTAGAAATGGGATTAAGCTAATTTTTAACCAAACACAAACAAACAGACGTAACCACAGATACCTCTGCAACCATAACTACTTTTCTAGTGCTGGTCTCCAAATAAAGACTATAAAATTAATTTTAAAAGGAGGATCAAAAGTGTTTCCTTCTAAAGAATCAGTTGCACAGGAGTAATTTTGGAAATTTAAGACAGCTCAAACCTGCTGCTGGATTATTTTTAACAGGAGCTTTGGGTGCAAGGGCAGTTCAGAGACTGCCTGGCCCTAGAGGGCAAGAGGTAACTGAAGCAAAGCCCTGGTTGCAGCCAAGAATCCTCTCCATGGGAGAAGATTAATTAATTTCAAATTAATTTATAAGAAAGGACAGAAGAGTGAGTGGCTGACTTTTGAGCCTCTAGGAAACTGCCGCTACAGGCAAACACCACTTTCTCTTTTCAGTTTTCCTATTTTCAGTCAGATGATAGTGAAACGCTCTACTAAAAACATAGGTGAGGCAGGGCAGCTGGTGGAGGACAGCTGGGAAATGGGCATAGTTCAAGGCCCAGCTATTATTAAAAAGCATACACATCTTTCTATATTTATTCCAACTTTACAGCTCCAAATAAAACACATGCAGTCCTGATGAGTTTATAACTCTAAATACAACTCAGGAGGAAAAACCCTCAGTCTTATCTGGGAAAACCAAACTCATATATACAAAAGCAGCAGAAGATTATTATTTTTTTCTGCCACCACATATACAGCTACACTTCTAAAAATATGCTACTAGCGCTGGAGTTAAACACAAGGAAACATAAAACCACTATCTTACAAACACAGCCACGGTTCAAAATCAAGTGGACAGCTCTTCACTCCAGACCCTCAAAAAGCTGCTTAGGAGGATCCAAAAATTGCTGTACACCCCAGAAAGCTCCAGATGTGGGTCTGACAAAGTGACCCACAGGGAGCTCAGCAGGGCCAGCTGAACTATTAACTCTGCTTCTTGAGTAGATTTCACAGGGCTCATCGTCGCTGCTCTGAGCCTGATACTTTTGCACAAACCACAGACCTGATACCCTGCAAAAACCATAAACCAAGCTGGCAGAGACATGCCCTTTATCTCACAGCATGGCTGCATTTCTCTGGAGAAAGAGCAAGCAAGACGTGCAACCTGGGACATTCATGCACTTACATGCTTTAACTGGAGGTATTTCAGAGGTAAAAAATGATTTTAGCAAGTAAAAGACAATGCATGCAGTGAAAACACTGTCACTGGATTTACCCTGCAGCAGCTCCATCTGAAAAGTAAAGCCTGCTGAGACAAAAAACATGCCAGCTAAGGCATATTCACTGCCACTTGGAAAAAATACTCTTGTAAGAAAACGTGGCTATAACTGAGAGGCAGAAGAATGAAAACAACCATCACCCATACTAGAAGGCAGAAGCCTGGCACAATCCAAAATATCTTTTCTACATGCCTTGCAACAATCCACTCAAAAACAAACACCAAGCACCACCACCACCAAGTCATACAGCTGCAGCAGACTCCAGCTGGGAGACAGTTTAATAACTGCTTTCTTTTCTTCCCCCTTTACACCAGAAGAATGTTAAGCCCAAAGAGTTTGCTGCAGGGCCTGGCACCAGCATCAGACCAGGCCAGGGATACTCACTGCAGGCTCCACAGGTGAAGCAGCTGTCATGGTAGAGGTTGCCCATGGCCTGGCAAGCCTGGTTTGCTCCATACACGCCCTTGCTGCACTTCACGCAGGTACCTGGGAGAGAGAAGAGAGGTCACAAGTGGGACCCAACAGGGTGGCTGGGGACACTGGTTGGGTGATAACACATGTAGCTTGTCATGGTGGCTGAACAGCTTAGGACCATGTGGTTCACTGAAGGCACAAGGTGTAGGTGACATTACCATCACCTGCCCTGAGAGATGCTGTTAACAGTGGTCATAACAGCCATCAAACCTCCACAGTGAAAGACTTTTGCAAAAAAATAAACTGCACAAGAACAGTCCTGTCCAGGCACAGTGACATCTCCTTCCTTCTCCCATCCTTCCCGACAACCTTTATATACATCTAAACCTGCTTAAGGACCCCTCACAAAAGCAGTGAGTATCAGTAAGTGGTGCTCAGAGCTCTTCACAGACCAACAGTTTCTGGCACTTATTGTATAAGCTAAGCTTGTTGGTTGCAACTGATGTGAGGAAAACACAGCTCTTCCCTTAGCTCCTTTAAATCATCCATTTCAAACCCCAGTTGTGCCTGCTGAAGGCCCTAAGGATTTCCCAACAAAACAGAGCTAGACTACCCGACACCTACCTCTCTTAACAAGGAAATGGCACATCAAGCCAGTTTTACTTACTTCAGGCATTACCCTGTGATTGTGACAGGCTGTTTTTAAAGCAGCATCACCCTTTAACTACCTCTAACTGAGAAACCTGAATCTCTGTTGAAGCAAATAAATGAATAAGGGGCAGCATGAAGGAAAAACAGATTATATGTTTCTGCCTCTGGTCTGTAGTGACTCTGATGTGACTTCACCTTGCACCACTACCCAGCCCTATTAATCCTGGCTCTTAAAATCCCTGGTCAAGGGACTGTGAGTCACACCTCACTCCTACTGGCCCAGGAGGAGGAACAGCATCATCTTGCTGAAGATCCTTACTTATGCTAAAGATGGTAAGCAAAATTTCACTTTTTGGGGCACTGCAAGCTCCACAGTAATTGAAAAAGTCTGGAGAAAGTTAGGAAGAAGTCCATTGTGCTTACAACAGCGCTGAAAAGTAACTCAACTCTGGCAGCACCAGGTTTGCACTGCCAGGGTGAGTAACAATTTCTTCCTGCAGCCAATAGCCATGGTGGTCAGTTTTCACACTACAGGGATAAAATCACTCAGGAGTCCTTTGCAGTAGCACACACATGACTGCTGAAAAGCAGACACTTGATTTTCCCAGGTTTTTGCAGAGCAGACCTGGCTCTCTGTGCTGCAGCTGCCTGCATGCATTCAACCAGCACGCTGAAAGCCGTCCTAGTGCTGCGCCAAGCCCCACTGCACTAAGAGCCAGAGTCCACACTGACACAAACGTGGAGAGAAGGCTGCAAAGAATAATTAGTTACTTTGTTTTGTCCAAATCCTACACGAACTGAAATGCTCACTTGGCTGTGGGCCCACCCCAGCACTCAGGCTGGCACCAAGCGAGCAAAACTTTCTGGTTCTTTTTGAACTGAGCATGTTTATCTCATTTATTGAAAGAAACATTTTAAGGAAGATAAATTCTACAGGCATTAGAAAAAGGATTAAAAAAAAATAGGTCAAGGCAAAGATAAGAAAAAACAGGCTTTTCAAATGGATGTGCTCTCCCAGGAACGCGCACATTCAGCGGCAGCCTGAATTTCTGCGCAATGATCTGACACAAGAGCTAACGACTCAAAATTCCCTCTTGAGCACAGCAATGCCAAGCAGAAAGTTTCGAGAGCAGAAAACCTGCCAGTTTTCCACGACACCCACCAGGCTTTCCACAGAGCCAACATATTTATTGCACTGCAAGTGCTGCATTTTCCCCTTCTCCGTGCCAATGAGTGGCTGCTCCAGAAAATTTCACCAGCACGCTCCGATTTCCTCCTTTCCACAAAGCAGCCAGGTGACACTGACTGCGGATGAGCAGCAAGAAGAAGCAGGCGGCAGAAGGCACAGCAGCTGAATGCAGGCACAGCGCCTAGTAAAGATGCTGGCAGCCACTATCAAGTAGGCTAAGGCAAACTCTGTGGAGGGCAGAAATTGCCTCTGCCATCTCCTGTCTATCCCATTACATTCCAGAGCACAGGCATTGCCCCTCTGGGTTCTCAACATGACAGATCCTGCAGGAGCTGTCAAGGCTGTTGCATCTGTACCAAAACCTTCCTCCACCTCCCACCCCGCAACATCCTCAAGCACCACCCTTCCACCTTCCTTTCACTCCATGCTCCATTTCACCCCCCTGATTAACCCTTTCACCCACTTCGTTCAATATTTAGGCCCCTAAAATGGAAAATAAAGTCACAGAGTGAAAGGGTTTTCAAAATAAATTGACAATGTTTGCTGTAAAAACTGTAATGTGCTAAATTACTCAACTATGTAATAACCAGACATGCTACAAATATTCATACATATCCTGTGCCAAGGTTGGCAATTTAAAATGGCATTATGGCACATCTGAATCTAGTTTATGTTCTTACATGTATCTGCTAAATCTTACTTGAAAGCCTATTAAATCTCAGTAGCAAGTGAAATTAGTCTCTGAATAAGTGTTTGCTCTTTCCAGATGTAATATTCTGAAGTATTTTAACCAACATACTTGAGCCTTCATCTCTGACACCCAGCACACCTGGCCTGAAAGGGGGGGAGGGGGAAAAAAGTGATTTTTATTGATTTTTCCTTTCTACTTTTCTTTTTTTTCCCATTCACTCCCTGCTGTCACAATGATCCTGATCTTCTGGCTTAGGCTAAGCAAAGAACAAGCAAGGAAAAACCTGTTGCTGATGGCAGCCAGTCGCTGAGCTCGGCAGCACGCGTGCAAAGCCAGCTGATGGAAGCCAACGCAACCGGGGCCACCTCCAACCCCATCCCGCTGCAGAGCGGGCTCTGCGCCCTGCTCCACGCCAGCTCCGACGGCTATTTCCCGAAACAGTGCTGACTGTGCTTTCTGCTCGTGTTAAAATGTCAGCAGCACCACTCCAGCCCCACATGCTACTGACACTAGTCAGCAGTTCTGGGTAATTTTCTTGGCATGGAGCGGCTTTTAGCAAAAACTCCTGTCCTCAGCGTGAGTAGCCACAGTTCAGCAAGACCCCTGACTCCTGCGCTCGGTAATTTTGCAGCTCGTAACAAGTGTTTATGCAAGCACCAATCCCAGCAGACATCCCCTCCGAAATTAAGGTTTTTAACCTTAGACAACGTTATTAAGAAGGAATGACAGGTTTCTCTTTTACCACCAGGATGACAAACACAAGCCACCACACACACACAGCACCACTAAATTCATGCCCGAGCGCACAGGCAGAATGGCAGCCAGATTTGGAAAGGGAAAGGGATTGGAAATTGCTGATTTCTGTTCAATTTCTGCCGGCAGGGCAGCCGTCCCTGGAGAACAAAGAAATCTCTGTTCCCTTTCGCATCATGCAGCAAGCAACCGCCCACGCTGCAGCCGAGGGTCTGAACAAAGGGACCTTTGGAACAGAGCTGGGACCGAAAACATGCCCTGTAAGCCACTTTCCAGCACTTGCCACACTCCATCTCAGCACTGCAGACCAGGAGGGCTGTCACCAGGAACACCCTCAGCTCATGTGATCCAACAGGTTGGTGCAGGCCTCAAGGGCTGTGAGAAATGAAAGCAAACCCAGGGCTCAGTCTGAAATGCCACTCTCAACATTCAACAAGTGCATTTCCATTTACCACCAGACTCAAAGCCCCAGGAGACATTTTTTCCTCCAAGTGTTGCTATTTCACACTCACCAGAAGGAGTTTAGTTACTTACTGTTTCCCTTCACTAAAAATTCAGCATAAGCCATGCTGAACAGCAGCATTTTCTGGGACTAGGACCTATTTCTGCATTTCAGTCAACATCAATCTACAGACCAAGACCACAGTTCTTCCAACAGCATCCCTCTTCTTTTCAGCAGCACCTCCCTTCTCAGCAACACACAGCACAGCCAAGCTTTTCTACACATGCTCCTGGTTGGGTTTACTAATACTATCACTTCACTTTGGACAGCCAGATGTGACAGTGCTTCAGTGGTGAGATTTCTTGGCCATGCCAATTTGGTCCCAGGTAAGAGGAATGCAGGGGCAGGATGATTCTGGTTGTGTAGGTCTGCTTATCTGGCTAATCCAGAAACAGCAAGTCTGTCCTACTCCTTCCACATACTCTGTGCAAGCCACATTTCCACAATCAGATTGACTCTTCTCCAACAGATGTAACTAGTTTTTGCCCCCTCCTTTACAGGAGGCTGGATTTATGCTGAAGAACCCCCAGCTGAACTTAGAAGAAGCCCCCCCAGAGTCTTTGCATATCTGGTATCATCATTCCCATCTGTCCACACATGCACACAGTAGATCCTGATGCCTCTTGGCAGAAGTTGTACCTTCACAAGGGTCCTCCCCACTAGAATTCTGCTTGACACTCACTCTGACAGGGAGGACCCTGTGGAGGCACAGCTGCTGTGTCTCCCACCCACCTGTTCATCCCAGGAGAACCAAGCCCTCCACTTGCACACATGTGTTTCAAAGTCTGCTGAGAAAAGCCTTCACCCTGTCATACACAATGTGATGCTCAGTTCTCCTAGTTTTACTTTAGAATTTCCCTGGAACTTGAACCCACCCACCTTCCCATGGCTCACCTTAACCAAGTAATTCCTATATCAAACTCTAAATTACACACATTGCATGCCTTGCTATGCTGCTTATCCTCTACTGAGCAGTAACTCTTGCTGGAGAGGTGATTTCAAGGAGATCTGGAGGCCTGGGTGAGATCGAGTGCCTGGAAAACCTGGCAGATTGGTTCTATTCATCACGGAGTGACTGGGCTGTCTGTACAAAGATGGACAGGTACTCCCTGCCCAGAGAAGCACAGAGCTGGTAAATACAAGTTTTCTGTTCCCTTTTTCATGCCATGTTCTTGACTCCCGACCTTGCTGCAGACCTTCACGTACACACTGCCAGCGAAGGACGAAAATGCCATCAAACTCACGTCAGTGACATTTTAAGTACCTTACAGTGACATCAGAGATTATGATAACTCACGTGCCACATGACTGAGGCTCCTTATTTCTTTCAGTCCCACTTCTGCTGTATCCTGGCTGAAAGACTGGTTGCTCCTCTGCCTCAACTCATTGCTTTTTCTTTCCTTTTGGTACATTCTTCCTTAGTTTGCAAACCCAGCTGAGCTCCCAAGAGGAAGGGAGGAGAAGCACATACTGCTGTAATCTTGAAGAGTCATATTCCAGGCCAATACTTATTTGCTTGGTTTCTTGCAGTGAGATAAGCTTTGCAGTCTGTACACACCCACTACTCCAAGTTCCGTGATCCTTCCAGCTTTCCTTATTCCACCAGGACCTGTCTCTCTCTGCCTCTCCCTCCTCTCTGCTGCAGGCAAGTGTCTCCTTTCAGCTTTGATACTCTCCCAGGAGAAGGTAGTAAAGGATGCCTCTGTTCATTCTCAGTGGAAATGGCATTGTCATCATCACCCACAGACAAAACAGACTCAGAGGAACTTTCATTTTAATCAGAATTTCTCCACTTGTCAGCCCTGAGATTACCACTGCCACACACGAAGTGTCCTGGTGCCCCACCATCAGCAGGGTTCAGTAAAGTCCCCAGGTGTGTACAGCCCCAAAGTTAAACAAATTGTGGTTTCAGCAGTGGTGAAACACTAACTTCACTGTGCACTATGCTTCCAAAGAGCACTGCTGGCCTTTGAGCTGCCCACACCCATTCAAATATGCTGGGCTTCCAGGTCTCCACAGGGCTCAGCGATTCAGCTACTGCTCTGCTTCTGCCAAGGGGAAAAAAACTGCAGACTTTGCTATGAGATGTTCTCTGCCTGACTGCTGGGAAGCATCCCAGCTTTTCACTGCAAAATGAGATGCCCAGGGCCGTCCTAAATCAACCACGGCTTATCAGCTCTGCTGGAAATAACAAGGAAGCCAGAATACAACAGCTAACAAATACTTTTAACACAAAAACCATTCATAAAAATGGTTTTATAAAAAGCTCTTGTCAAGGGTGTAGATAATCCTCATCAGGTGGAGATTTCCATCTAGCTGTATGAAAAAGCACTGGTAAAAACCTGATGTTACACCTCTAAAAGCACCCATCTGTGCCTGCAGATGAAGGCATTGCATGCTAAAACAAGTAGTCAAGCCTCCCTGCAGACCCCAGCACACCTCAGCTAGGTCCCCACCTCTACCAAGTCAGTGCCAGGCAGTGCAGGCAGATGCTCAGTTTGGTTCTGCATCTGGCTCTCACCTGAAAACTCATCAGGCACCTTCAGTCCTTGGGATGGTGCCGCTTCACCAAACCCTAAACATTTGGGTGGTGCTACCAAAGGATTTGCAACTCCCCTGATCACTCCTATTTAATCTTCTGTCACCAAGGGGAGATGAAGGCTGATGCACCCAAAGGAATGCCACGGAAAATCAGTGGGATTTGGGCACCTCAGTCTGAATGTTCCCTAGAAATAATACACCAAAACCTAAATACATCCTAAGCTGGCTTCCAGCGACACCTCCCAGGGACACGGGGGCCCTTCTCTGCTGCATGGGAACCAGCCCCTCTAGGGAACAACTTCAGCTTTTCCTTCCCCAAGCAAAAGGCCTGGGTGATACCTGAGACTCCCTATGTCCTCCTTGACAGCCCACATAAATCAAATCAGCACTTCAAAAGCCCTCTTGGTGAACCAAAATTCCTCCAGAGAGACATGTGCAGCCCATGCAGCTCACATGTAAGTCACTACTTCAAAAAAACAAAAGGAAAAAAATTCAGAGAGCATTCTTGACTTTGTACGTTTCTTTCCTTTCACTTAGTATACCTGAGCAGACAGAAGTATTTTGCACAGCAAGTTGGTGCTGACAGATAACCAGACTGCTGCTCCTCAGCACAGCATATTTTGTCTCAGCACCTGTATTTTGTCTAGTCCCTGGCTTATCCTTTCCTAGGCTTTTACTTACAAGCACACATTTTCACACAGTGAAGGAGAAAGCAGCTCCTTTACTGTGATCAGAATTAATTGTTCCTTATAAACATCTGGTCCTGACTAAGACACACTGAAGGACATTATATAAACCTGACAGACAGACCCACCTTCAAAAACATCCCCTTGTTACAAAATCAGCACACAAAATTAGGAGAACTGAAAATATTTTTTATAAAATACTTTGGTCGTTTGTACTTTAGTCCCGGTTTCATTTCCTGGCTCTGATGAACTGTAGGACTGCTGCAATAGATTTCCCTTCACTGGGGAAGAAGTCTGCAACAAAACAAACTATTGATCCCTTTTATCACTATTGCACAAAAGTGTTTATTTTACATCCTAAAGTTTGGTAGCTTGAGAGTAGGGCATAGCAAAAAATAATTGAAAAGGCCAGCTGTGCCCTTTATTCCTTCAAAGGAAGTAAGGTAACTGTGCAAAAAAAAAAAATAATAAAAGTGAGAAAGAGAGGGGGAGGAGGAGACCCAGAATTTAAATACCTCGATACTTGCTCCTTCCTGTTCCTTGGTCCTCAACAGGGCAGATCTGCTGAACCTTCATCTGCTGAACTGGGGCTCCAGAAAACTTTACTTTTCCCTCTCCCAAAACTGCATCATTTCTTTTTTCTCCCTCTCACAAAATTTCTCAGACATCACATCCTGATGTAAAATCTCCTGGCAGGAGGATGTCAAAACACCTCACTGGGGATCAGGCAGCCTCCGTGTCTCCTCCCTCCTTGGGGCTCACTCAGCCATCTGATCAGCCAGGCTCTCCATGCTGTCAAAAATACTCCTGCTACACTACAAATCTCCCACAGGACAAAAGCCTCCTCTTGCCTCGCGTCCTTATTTTGTGACAAAAATGGAAAAGTAATCTAACCATCAACTGGGTTCCTCTGCCTCCTGAGCCCGTCCCCAGGCACATTTTGGATGAGGTATGATC
This sequence comes from Promerops cafer, assembly GCA_013398275.1. Classification (NCBI taxonomy): domain Eukaryota; kingdom Metazoa; phylum Chordata; class Aves; order Passeriformes; family Nectariniidae; genus Promerops; species Promerops cafer. The sequence continues at coordinate 183,827 of VZSE01000364.1, forward strand.
CAGCCGCGCACTGTGAGGAGAATACACAGCAGGGTCTGTTGGAGAGACCCCGGGCACCTCTGCAGTGGAGCTGAATGTCACCTCCAGCAAAACATTCCCATTTTCGAGCACCACCTCCCACGAGCCTGCTGTCCCGATCCCATCTCCCTTGTCAGGTCCTTGTCACGGCATTCAGCCCCCCCAGCGAGGCTCCTTGTGCTCATTCAAACCGCGCGCTTCCTGCACGGCACGGCAAGGGCCAAAACTTGTTTGCAGGCCAAACACTGCGAGTAGAGCAGCTCAACACATCACTTTTCTGCGACAGGATAAAAAATGCCCCTGCCCTGCCACCGGGCTTAATCCAGTCTCGGACACCAAGATAAACAACCCCGGCACAGCCCTCTGCGGGCAAGTCCCCCTGCCTGCGGCCAAGAAACACATTTTCTTATCCAATCTGCAGCTGAGCCCTCGGTGGTCCCTCCAGCTACATCCCCAAAGCTCGGTGTGAAGCTCTCGTGTGGCTCAGACCACCACTGAGCCACCCACCGACCCCACCAGACAGGACTCTGTGCACAGCACCTGTGCAGGCTGAGATGCAAACCCTTCCTCAGCACCAGGCTGCAGAGTTTAATCTGTCCCTGTCCTACTTCTGCGGGTCTAAAATCATGAGGAAAATCCATACACCTGGCCTGCTCCCATAGTTTCTGAAGTTAACTGGGGAGTTTCCAGCCTTCCCAGCAGCTCTGGGTTTCCCTCTCCCAAAAGCTGAGCTATCCTATCTGCTGTTAAATTGTGAAGCGGCACAGCAGGGAAAGGAAACACGCAATTTGCCCCTGACCTCCCAAAATCCTGGGGTAGAAAATCAATTTAAAATCAAAGGACATTCAATATTCTCATCGGGAGATCCTTGCCTGTAAGTGGTTCCTTTTCACTGCCAAATGCCAACGATAACCTCGGGTGGTGCTCTGGACTTCTCACAGACCTAAGATTTAGGGAAGAACGTGCCTATTGCCTGTTTTTCTGCCATCCTCAGGATGCACCAATCCTTTCACTGCTGATGAGAACCAGCACCTGAGGGCAGAGGGAAATCCTGGCAACTTTGGGAAACCACCGCCCTCCCCATCTCCAAGCTACTTCTCTCTTCCCTGAACTCTGTGCCCTTCTCCATGACGGCAGCCTATGCAGGCACGACTCCTCCGCAGACTGGATGGCTGCCTTCCCGCCCACACGTGGTCGGGATGCATCCTTGTAAGACAGAGAGAACCAGGAGTATTGTCAAGAAAAGTTAAGTGCCTCCCTGCTGGCAATGAAGGGCACTTCAAAATATGATGTTCCAGCCTCTTCCCAGCACTGTCCCCCCCAAAAACTGCTGAACTACCTTTGCTTTAAAATTAGAGAGGTAGGATTAAAGAAAAAGGTGTTGCAGGAGGAAGAGCTTCTAATCCCTGTGACAAATAAAAGTTAAATAAAAAAACCCCTCTCAGGGCAACTGACAGAGCACAACCAAGCAGATGCACAAGCAAATGCAATCCTGCAGGTCTGAACCCTGCCGTGACACTTTGCAATGAGCCCTCCTCGTGCTGACAGGCGGATTGCCTCCTTACCAAAGTAATCGGCCTTTGGCCGAGCATCCATCTCCTGCTCCAGGCGCTGCGTCAGTGCCTCCAGCTTCAGCTCGGCCGCCGATGGCCCTTGCTCTGGCTGCGGACGGAGGGTCTGGCAGGGCAGCTTCACCTTTGCTGTGCTGGAGCCATCCAGGTGCCCAGAGTCTGACCGTGGCCCGCTCACGCCCTCCGGGAAAAGCATCTGCGGCGCATTGGGAGCCACCATCCCTCGCGAGGCCAGGCGTGAGGAGCCCGGCTCAGGGTTCCCGCTGCTGCTGGCGGGCCTGTGGTTCTGACCGTGGGCCACGAAGTGACCGCCTGGGCTGGGGTAGGCAGCGGCATGCTGGTACTCCACACTGGGAGCAGCAGGTGCGGAGCCTGGCGGGAAGGACAGCGAGACACCCTGGTACCACGGCTGGTTGCCATCTCCTCCGGCTTTGGGCCCGCAGGGCTCAGCGGAGCCTGAAAATCCTCGAGTGGGCTGCGCTGAGGGTGCTGAGGAAGATGAGGACCTCTGCTGTGGCGTGGGCTCCTCTGGTCCCACCGAGGGTGCCGGGGGTGTCCCGGCGTTTGAGAAGGAGGAGGACCTCTGTCCGGCTGGGATCGGGTCACGGCCCCCGACACCTCGCCTGCTCTCGCCGCCGTTCTCCTGCCCGCCGCGGGAGGGCTGGGGGTCGCCGGGGCTCCCGGCCTGCTGCTCCCCNGCCGGGGCCCCCGGCCTCCTGCCCCCCGCGCCCGGCGCCAGGCTGTGAGCCCCCCGCTCGGGGGATCCTGTCGGGCTCCGCTTCCCAGCCCCGGCGCCCGGCCTGGCTCCCGGGGGCCTCGGCACGTGCGCCGCTCTCCCCGAAGCCCCGCTCCCCTCCCTCGCAGGGCCTCGCTCGCGGCCCCTCGGCGGCGGGGGGCGGCTTCGAACCCCGCGCCACCGGCGGGCTGGGGCGGGGGGGGGGGGA
>VZSE01000364.1:186470-280745 GCA_013398275.1 Promerops cafer
GGTGGCGAACACCCGCCTGGTCTCCTCGAACTCGGGGTTATTGCCGGCAGCTTTGTCCACCCGAAAGAGACCGTCCTTGGAGGCCTCGTACATGTTGAGGTCCTCGATGAACTTGCTGGCTTCCAGACCCAGGTCGTCGTACTTGTCCATCCTGCCCGGCTTAGCGGGAAGACCCCCGCCGCCTTCTTCTTCTTCTTCCTCCTCCTTCTCTCTTCCTTCCCGCCGCGATCAAGGCAACGCCGACAGCGGCAGCCGCTCCGTCCCGCCGCGCTCCTGCCGCGCCCCTCCCCGTCGGGGGCGTGGCTGTGGGCGCGGGAAGGGGGCGCGGCCGCTCAGGCCACGCCCCGATCCCCTTGACCACGCCCACCCACCCCGCGCGCGCTGCTCGTCCCCGCTCCGTGGTGGGCGCGCGCGCGGTCTGTCCGGGAAGGTCGCGTGCGGCTCCGAAGGCGTCCCGCGGTGTCCGATCAGGCTCGGGAAGGGTTCGGGTCGGGCGGCAGAGCGGGGGAGCGGGTGCGCACGGTGGCTAAAGTCACCCGGGTGATGCAAGGAAGGTGTTTCTCCGTCGTCTCCCCGCTGGATAATATTCCTCTTTTCCACCCTGCAGCCCGGAAACGTTCCTGAAGAAGCCTTGTGAAAAGTCACAGACGCCCGCCAGGAAAAAAACACCAAAATATCGGCCTTACTCCCCCATGAAAAACTGCGAGGAAAATCTCATTCCACAACTATTGAACTATTGGAGCAATTAGTCTGTATAGGAGGGAATTGTATTTCTTGCTGGAGATCGGCATTCTATGCTGGATAGTCACACTTAAAGGACCCTGGATCATTGCAGGAAGACGACCCCTAGGCTGAAGAACAAAGAAAAAATATCTCTGGATGCCCAAGATAAAATCAGCATCCCAGCCTTCCCGACACCTTCGGGAGCCCCCCACCCCATTATCCAGCATCATACACATAACTGCAGCAAGACCAACTCCAGAGGCATTGAAATCAGGAAAGAAGCAGATGGATCATGACATCATAAAATTATTGTTGCTTTGGAGTTCAGTGGCATATGTGTGATACATACGGACTGGGCAAATCATGTTGTTCCCAAATGCTTAAAAGGTACAGGAACTGTGTGTAAAACTGCATTTGGGGTGCCCCAATGTGGTCAGGACACTTCATGCCCACAATTAAAGCCTTGCCCATGTGAATCTACACTTTACATCCCACCCTCCCTCCTCTGTCAGCCTGGGCCAGTTGCAAAATTTTCATGGCAAAACACAGGCTGAGGGGTGCCCAGAGGTTGAGGGGCTGCAGTGGGAACTCCGCTGGGCTCGTGGGAGAAGCTGGCTGGTAGGGAGCTGTGGCACCTCTAAGTAAACTAACTGGTGCAGTTGATCCTACGGGCCCAGGCACATGTTTGGCATTCCCATAACTTGTTATTGTAATTCTCCCCCGGGCTCCAGGAGGGAGGGCCAAATGTTAAGGAATGTGGAAATTCACTGCCTTTAATAATGGTGAATTGGGCTGTGACCAAAACATGTCAGAAATTAAAAAAAATCCCCTCCCCTCTTTGACCCATTCCCTTACAAAAACACTCCTGAGCAACAGAGGCCAGACCTAAACTATCCTGCATCTTCCTGTGAGATTTGGCCCAATGTGCTTAAAAATGATGGCACTGTGAGACCCTGGGAAAGGTGCCTTGCCTTCTTTCAAGGCAACCTTGGAACTGTTGTGGCATCTCCAAAGGGGCTCCAAGCAGGACTGAGAGGCTGGAGGCTCATCCCTGCAGCAACAGCCTTAGGCTGGCACTCGAGCTGATAAACTGATGGACCTTGGACTCACAAGAGTTAGCCCAGCCATAGCACAGCTTTAGACAAGGGGGTTTATGGTTTCTAGGGAAGACTGGCAGATGGGAATCCCAGCACAGGGCAGAGCACAGCAGTGGAGCTCCCCCAGTGCTCAGCAGCTGGAAAAGGGGGAGCCCAGCACATGTTGCTACTAACTATGGCCTGCCACTTTTTAAAGAGATTGATAATGCTGGAGCTTTTCACAATATCAGGGAAACATCCCAACTATCAAGCAATCCCATCTATCAAACCTTTCCAAGCCCTCGTCTGCTGTGGGAAGGAGAGGTATCACAGCTCCCTCAGGCTGATCCCCACAAGCCCTGTTTCACTTTGGGAGAAGCTGGCTGCCTGGGGGCTAAACCCCACTTTGCACAAGCCCCATCAGTTCAGGAGGAGGGTTTAGCCTCCATCTGGATGTCCATCGTGCAAAGACAACAAACCCTTGCCTGTGCCAGGGCTCTTTGGGCTGGACTGGAAAGGGTTTGCCTCCCATTTTTGTGGCTGGGAGAGGCCACAGTGGCCCCCATCAGCTGCTTCATGCCAGGCAGGTGTAGGCTCAGGCCACCAGTTACCAAGAGCAAGAGTGACTACCTCTTTTGTGGGTCTTGACCAAAACTGTCAAGTTTGAGGTAAAGCACAGCTGGGGCAATGAAAGCCAAAACAGTGTCAGTGTGTAAAGAGCATCCTCAGAAAAGTCTGTTTTTGGCAACATTCTGGGCTGATGAGGAGAACCACAGCAAGTGACTGAGGCATGGGATGCCTCCTCCTCATCACTGGCTTCAGGATGCTTTTGGAGATAGGCTTAGCTGAGATGCTTAGCTTTCAGTATGACCACTTTTATCTAAAATGGACAAGTTCTGATGTTAAAACAGTAAGTAACAATAAAGTTGGTACTGAACCACATATTGAGTTCATATTTGTATGGAGAATGACAGAAAGGAAACAGAGCATCAGGTAGATAAGGATGGGAGCGTGAGCCCCAGCACTGCTTTACTCGCTGGAGGAATATTCAACGTAGACAAAGAGCAGTTGGAAAGGAAATTACACATCGTGCACCTTTTTGTCTCCTTCTCCCCAAAGGATGTAAAGTTAATCAGGGGAAGCCATGCTCCTATCCAGCACATCAGAGACTCAGACTTACGTCTATTGGAGTTTTTTTCTTCCAACACACTGAGATGGGGCTTTTCCATCCCTCTAAAAAACAAACCATTTGGTGGAGCAGAAGGATTTGCGAATAGATGTCTCTGTTTTCAGCTTTCAACACACAAACTAAGGAAGAATCTAACTTCCATCAGATCATGTAATTTTTTTTCTTTCTTTTTTAGGGTCTTGCATACATTTTCTGCCATTACTTTTTATCTAACATCTGTAAGTCCTTTTACAGTCTGACCTGCAGGAGCTCACCACTTTGCGGAGGGAAGGAGTGGGGGGAAGCAGTCCACTTGCCAAATGGCCGCTCTGGATGCTGCTGACCTTCACCAGCTATGTAAAATACATTTCCTTCCTATGCCAAAGGATCAGATCAGCTGTCTGCAGAACAATGCTTACACGGACGACGTGGAAAAGGCTGCTGAAGCCCTTTGGATAGGGAACCCCTCACACTGGGCTTGGCCTCCTTCCAGGCTCCACATGCATGAGCAGACACTTAGATGGCAAGCGCCTTCGAGGGGGGATCACAGCCAAGCGATTCAAAGGCATTTTGGAGTTGAATTTGCAACGCTTTCAGTGAACTTAGGCAGCAAAATACCTTTGAAGTTTCCTGCTCAGATTTATTCTTTCTGTGAGATTTGGGCTAGGGGTATTCCCAAGTGAGCAGATGATTAACTTGAACTTTCTACTAGACTGGAGATGTAATACTACACTGACTTGCAGACCCTTCTGCTGTGATTAGATATGGTCCCACATGTTTATAGTTCCTGAGACTTTTACAGCCCATGCTTATTAAGAAATTAAGGGCTCCATGATTGCTGTCGTAGCACAGGACCAAAATCTATGTGCCAATTTGAATTAGCTTATTCTAAACCCTACCCCTTGAAGAGAAAAAAAAAAAAACAAAGAAAAAACCATTGCTCATTTAATCTGTTTTTGTTCCTGTGGGTAAGGCTTACACACTGCATTTATTCATGCAAAATAATGCTGACAGCTTGTAACTCAGCCCCGCTCCACGTGGCAATCTCAGCTGCCCCTGGGGTGGAGGGAGGCCGTGATCAGGGGAGAAGCAGCCCCGAGTGGTGGTGCCAGCTTTTGGCTCCACCTCAGTGGGGGTGCTGGGCCCATCACCGCAGCCTTGCGCTGGGGCAGCACGGCCCTCCGCGGCCGGCAGGCTGGGGCACGGCTCTGCCTGCCCGGCTAACCAGGGAAGTCGCGAATGAGCAGGAAGGGGATCATCTGTCTTTATTTCTTGCTGCCACGTTGGTGTCTGGGCTCACATTGCAGAGAGATGGAGAAAATGTGAAGAAATTCTCCACCACAAGTTCACAAGTTTCTCTCCCCTGCCCCCCCCCCCCCCCCCCCCCCCCCCCCCCCCCCGCCTCCGCGACCTAGCCCCCNCGCGATCTTTTTTCTATCTGGGAGAAAAAGAAAACGCCCTCATATTTTAAAGCATGACAACAGCCCGCGGCTGTACAGTTTATGGAAAAATATGATTAGGAGGAGTCTGGGTGCCAATTTATAGCCAAATCTCTCTCCAAAAGCAACTACTGCGTACTCCCACTGCCTATTTGCAACCAAACGAGTGTGAGGAACCAGCGGCTGGCAGCACACCGGGTTGTTTGTAGGCATGTCCAGGGCTGGTCCCCAGTACCTGTGTCTCTCCAGGCCCGTAGCTGTCCCAGGCAGGTCATTTCCCACAGGACTACGCACACCACTCCGCAGTGCCTGAGATATGTGCTCTGGTGTGTTTTAGCAAGAAAGTAATAAAGGCTTCAGTGCTAGAGTATAAACAGAGCGAGCAATTTATAAGGCAGAAGTATTTCCAGGATAGAGCCTGGCTTGGTTCTTGCAGGAGCAAATGTGTTTCTCAGCTTCTTGCAAGGCAGTGCCACAGCATCTCTGAACTCTTGACTGAATAGCAGGGGGAAGTGATGGACTTTCCTTCCAGCTTTCTAATAGAGGTGTTCATTAAATGTGCCATTGATCTGCACCAGATGCTTTATACTAGGAAGATGCACAGCACTGTAGGGCAAATAAGAGCTTGGAGGAGGAGGAGGGAGGGATGAAGCAAGGTGACTGCATAGGTGAGCCTGGGGTCTGCTGTGGGTGGGAAGGCTGGGCTCAAGCTGGGGGCCAGACTGCTGGATGGGACGCTGCAGAGGCCAAACCTCAGCCTCTGCCTTCCCAAAGGTTTTCAGGAAGGCGGCAGGGCAGGGCAGGGACATGTTGTTCCTCCTCACGGCTGCCCCAGGGGCCCCTGCATTCCTCCAGGAGGCCTGCCTGCCTGCCTGCAGCCGGCTCTGCCAGCCCTGCCTGCTGCCTGCCTTCTGCTCATTGAACCCCCAAGCTGCAGGGCAGCCTGGGGACTGGGGGCAGCCCACGTGCCCACCATGCAGCCTGGGTTGGTGCATCCCATGCCCTTTGGATCAGGGCAGAAATGGATCCAGACTTGGATGTTTTGCTCCTGCTGTGGTACAAATGTCTACCACAGGGCATTATCTCGGCAGGGAATTATGCTAGGAGTATTAATTAACAGTAATTTAATTAACACTAATGGGAGAGAAAGGCCAGGGAAGTATAGAACACCTTTCCACACTGCCTTTCAGAAGAGGTACAGATGCTTCACAGAAGGGGTTTCAGTATCCTGTTCCTTCTTAAATAGCTGCACCTGCAGCATCAATTCAGTGGGGATGCAGTGGGCCCTGCCTACAGGTGGGTAAACTGAGGCAGAGAGGGTTACCTGGCATGCTGCACCTTGGGAAGGTTAGAGGAGCCATGGGGAATCACCGAGATCCCAAAGAGGAACCCAGGAAGCAGCAGAGAAGCTGCAGATCCCCGAGCTGCAGCAGCTGGGTCTCCACGAGGGAGGCCAGAGCTGGGTGCCAGGCGCTCGGCTGCTGCTCCAGGGCAGACAGGAACTTTTACTTTCCTCAGTTTCTCCAGGTGCCATCAGTGGAGTTGGAGTCACTGGTCTCCCGTTGCTGTCACTCCATGGGCCAGAACACTTCCTTTCAGTGGCTGCAGATTTGCACCAGACTGATGCAGACAGCTCTGTTGGTTTTCCTACCCCTGCTCAAAAGAAAGTGGAATAGTTTGTTTTCTCCATTTTCTACTGAAAAGAGCCTTTTATCAGAGCAAGAGCTCGCCTGGAGAATTTTCCAGCTCTGTGTCCCTGCCTCTTTATCAGTGCATTAACACAAACAGCACCGTGACCTTTTTAACCAACATGCGTGGCCTCCAGTGATGCTGGGCTGGAAGCACTCCACAGGTCAGACGACATCCTGCCATCAGTCATCGGCCTCACGTGGTTTGGTGGACTTTGGATTTGCCAGATGCAGTCAGTGCATCCACTCTGTTCTTCCGTGCGTGTCCTAGGAGAAGCTCTCTGACTAACAGATGTTTTAAAATGCTCTTTCACATGGGAAAATTGGGAATTATATGTTTCGGTTGCACCCTTGCTATTTCATCCAGCCACATGGCTCTCCAGGGATGGAGACGTACTTAAGAAAAATATTCACTTCTAAAAGCTTCTACAGATCCTTTTCACAATACTTCCTTGGCTTAACCAGCCCAGCAATGCACACTTGTGCTTCTGTTTTGCAGCAATTAGTAAGATTTGCTAATTACACCGCTATGTGCTTAAAGACAATTGATTTCCCTTTGTAGCAGAAAACAATTTCCTCTTATGCCAATTCTCTTAATCTTCATCAGAAACAAACCCAGGCTGCCATTGCCAGTACTGTGTCACGTTCCTTTATTAAATCACTCTCTTTTCTGCCCCAGTTATGTGTCCTGTGTTTATTATTCCTCATCAGTGGATTGGATCACCTACAGCTGTTATGACTTGTATGTATTTTGCTTCATGTATTGTTGGCACCAAGCAGAGTTATTGAAAAGGAACTCCCTTTGCTCAGCAGCCTGCATCTCCTTTGGCAGTGGGACGTGGGTGTAGGGACAACCCTGGACCTTTTACACTTGGTTTTGGCACGTGTAAAAAACTACTGGCAGATGAGGAAGTTCAGAGCCTTATATGTGAGTGTGGGCCACCCCCTTGCAGCCAGCCCAGAGAGCAAGCACAAAGCACACATTTCTGCTCACGTAAATGCATAGTTTCTGTTTAGAGTTATATTGAAGAAAACCAGGCTCCTCAAATAAAAGAATTTCTTATGCCCAGGCTGAGCACCACTAGTGCAAGCAGAGTATGAATATTCAACTCATTGAACTTAAGCCTGTCCCATTTACACATTCCTTTGCTTAGTGTGAAACTCAGCAGCTCAGAAGAGAGAAAATTGGTGTGGCCAAGGCAGATGAGCATGCAAGAGAATGTCCTGGATAACTTTGTATGGAAGATGGTGCTGGATGGCAGCTCCCCAGGGCTTCAAACCAGACCTGAAGTTTTCCAACCCAAGGCTTTACCTGAGTTAGAGAAGTGCCACGAGTCACAAAGGCTGTGTGTGACTGGGGGCCTCCTGGGACAGACAGGGTTAGTGCACTGAAGACTGCTTTGTGATACCGGAAAGTCATATTATTCAGGAAAGGGAAAAAAATTCCCACCTTTCCTCCACATGTCAGGCAAGATCTCTTTTATCATCTGGGCTGCAGATGAGAGCTCTGATCCTCTCCCCTCCTGCACAGAGATAATGCTTCAGTTCAGTTCTCCTCCTGCTAGGGCTGGGAGATGCTTAAAACTCCCTCTGATCTACTGTGACCAGGTTCATTCTTCTTCTTTGAGACAAACCCCATTTCCATGAAAAACCCCCAAAACTAACCAGGGTGTAGTTCCATCAACATTTTTTAAGGTCAAAGGCAGACTGATAGTATGTATGTTCACCACTCAGGTTCTGTGGTGATAGACCTGGTTTAACACTGAACACTTGTTCAGCTCAGTCCTTTGCTACAATATCAGCTCAGATCATTGAAGGAGAGGACTGAATAAACATGGAAGCAGAAAAGGCATCCAGCAAAGCCAGCATATGTACTCTTCCAAGTGGGTAAATATACATGAATAAAACCAATCTCATCTCTGTAAACTGTAGTATTGTAAAACTATAAAAAACCCCCACCAACTAACCAACCAGCCCCAATTACTTCTTCATTTACAGCGAGCTTTTAGAAAAATCTCCCATCCTGCAAACCTCCCTAGGAAGGAACCAGCAATGCACTAGTTAACATTCCTTACAGTGCATGTTGATTGTGAAAGGTTTAGAGAATAGGAATAGCTTTCTGTGAGGCTTCACACAGAAGAAGGAGAGACAAAGAGGAGAGACTCTATGACCTACCTTGTCTGTGGAAATTCTCCCTCTAAAAGAAACAAGCAGGCTTTACAAAGTCAGATCAGAAAATGCCATTATTAACCCATCAGTTCTGGGGCATGGTACGAGAGCACTCTCTTTAGTCTGGTACAAGAGCACTCAGATTTTATTTTGCACCAAATCTCCACGTTTGGGTTTTGATAAAGGTCATGGAAATATACATGCTTGTCCAGCAATGCCCCTGTACAGGGTTTTTTTCAAAGCACAGGTGGAACAAGCTGGATAGAGATCTATCTTAGCTAGTGACCTAACCTGTAACAGTGTCCTTTATTGTGATATAGAAAGCCCTCTTGCCTTGCTGCAAAGCAGCACGGGTGTGTCCATGTCACCTCAGTTGTCACCCACACCAAATAACACATTTTTCTACACATGGTGGTGTCTTCCAGCACATTTCAGTACCCCCATCACCCCAGCATCTGAGAGCCTTTCTCGTGAAATCAATGGCATCGGAAAAGTACTGGGTGACCTTTCAGGACTTTGCCAGTTTTTATTTTCCCAGAATCAATGTTTGAGGGCTGGATTTTTTTAAGTTTAGTCACATGAACAATTTTGGGGTAGAAAATGTGGCAGTAATTATTCTTTAAATTTGACATTACTTAAAATAGAAATTCAATACAGATTGGATCAGTGCAACAACCAATCTTCTATCCCTTACAGGGACAGGATGCTGAAAATGCCCCTCTTGTGTCATGGACCCGTTTCTTGGAGCAGCTTGTCCTGGGTCTATCCCACTGGGTTTAGAAACCTCCCACATCATCTTTGGATCGTCACTTCAAGGAATAAGGACAGTGGCACCACCTCCCTTTTAACGTGTGTGAATGCAGTGCAATTTGACTGATCACCTGCCAGCACCCTTCCTTCTCACTTCTCAAGTGTCCCCCGCCCAGATTTGAAACTCCAGCACTATTTACCCACTGAGCTCTCCAAGGGGGCACAATCTATGTATACCACCTTCAGCATAAAGATGCCTCTCTGCTGTGACACAAAGAACAACTGTCAAATAAATGAGACTTCTGTGATGAGTTATTTTACAAAGGCTTAGTAACAGGCTGCAGCCTGTATATCACTATCAGTCCCATCTAGGCACAGACCGAACCTGTGAGTCACAATTACTGTAAGACAAACGGTAATTGTGCTTCAGAGCAGGTCAACCTTGTAAGAGATGCCAGCGGCTGCCAGCACAAGAGCAAAGCTCTGCAGCTGGCACCTCTGGCATCCTTCAAACATACACTTAGCAGGGGATTAGGCTCTGTCACACTGTCTGCATAATCTCTCTCACTCACTCTTTCACCACCTTTTTTGTATCCTCTAGACCACACTGAATTACAACTTACTATAAACACACTGGCGGGACTTCTGACCTTACACTTTTTGTGAGTCTGCTGTTCACTACCTTTCCTTTTTTAGCCTGTAGAAATCCATTCCCTATTTTGATTTTTGCCTGAATCACCAAGTGACATCTACAACTCACTTCCTCAGGCAAGAGCAAATACCCTCAAGTGCTAACAGCAATAAACACTGTGGGCTGCTGCCCGGCCCTGCAGTGACTGCAGCTTTTGTTTAAAGGCACCACAGGGTTGCTGGGCTTACAACATCTTTCTTCATCCTTGTAAATTTAAAAAGTTTTTATTTATACCAAACATGTCACCTTTTCCCCAAAGAAAAACTCTGTTAAAATGGTTCCACAGGGTGTATTAAACCTTTTACATAAATTAAGGAAAAAAAAAAAAAAAAGAAGAAAAAAAAGAAGCAGGACTGGGCTGTGCCACAGATTTTACTTTAAAGGTTCTCTTTCACTGTCCTTTTAGGGGCTTCTGAACAGGAGTTTTATGAATTTATAACAACATATATGTCAGGCAGACACTGGAATTCAAATTATTTTAACTCCAACTAGAGGCCTGTGTTTGAATGTCTGAATGCATTCCTTTGTGGCTCAGATTTCTGGAGTCTTAAAACTGCAAAGACTGTATCTTCATTAAAAATACTCCATTTCTTAGTCATTCTGGTGTCAAAGGACTGCTGGAGAGAAAAATCTGCACAAGTGTGGTCCAGGAGGAAGCAGAAATCAGAAGAGTTTTGTTGCAGAGGTAGGAATGTGTAGAGCCAAACATGCTTGCTAAGCCTGGCATCTCTGTTATGCATCTGGATATCTGATACCAAAAAAGCATAAACCCCAAATGAATATTGGCATTGCTTAGCTAGTGCCCACATGGCAATGTGATCTGTCTTGGGCCTAGTTGCTGAGGATCTATGGGACTTATTCACTGTTATGTGGGATATTTTTCTTGGTTTCCTTTCAATGCAGTACAGAGTCTGGATGCCTGCTGGGCTGGAAGGTTACTGCAGACCTCTGTATTTGCCTCACTGGTGGTTACTGCTGATTTCTTAACTGACAAAATGGCTCACAAATGGCTGGCTTATTGGACTAGTTAGTTGAATGACTGTTAAAGAAAAAAACATTCTTTCACAATGAACCCTGCAATTATTTCCTTGGAAACTCTTTTTCAAGCCTTTGCTGAACACAATAAATATTTCCATGTGGATATATCAGCAATGCAGTGTACAAATAACCTGGTGGGAATCAGGCATGAGAATAGCTTTATGTTTTATGAACGTCTGATAGATTTTAGAAACATGATGGCTATTTTTACTTAATGAACCCCTCAGAAAAAAAAAAAAAAAAAAGAATTTCAATTCAAGTTTTACAATCTAGGCACTACAAGATCCAATAAAGCCAAAAAGCACCCTGTCTGCCTTCCCCACTGCTGCATTTCTAGCAGCTGACTGACCCCTCTCTTGAGTGCCCTGAAAGACTCTGAGATGGCTCATGCACAGGAAGTAACTTCCATACAACCATCAGTACTTTGCTAAAGTTGCACCCCTCATGCGTGTGCCAACACAAATACATCAGCTAGGAGGGAGAACCCTGGCTAAGGCAGGGCTTGGCTAAATAATCTGATCTTTTTCTTGGCTTGGCTCTGAAATTTATGTGAAATATATCAAACCACTCTCTTCTGGCTACCTGCTGTGCCCAAGGCCATTGGTCAGCACAAAGAAATGATTTTTAAAATTAACAGTTTATAGTGTTTTGTAGTGTTTCCTTAAAACTTTAAATGCTAGTTAATGGTAGGGTACCCAAATATGAGATACAGGGAGCACACCTAAATTTTGGGGTAAAGCACACCTAACATTTGGGGTAGCACATACTCAGGACAGTCGTTTAGTCCTGGAATCACATTTATGCATCTGCAATTAGCCAAGCCAGCTTTCCAACAGGATATATTCCTGAGGCTGACACTAAGCCCCATGTGCTTTCTTCAGTTACATTTTGTTACAATTGTTTAGTTCTTCTGTGCTTCCTTCTCATTCTCTCAAAGAATATGGACAAGCAGCATCTTACTGTGACTCAATAAGAAACTTTAATTCTGCACATTTCTCCACATTGAAAGGAAGATATAGCAGCAACCTGATTTTAGTAAGATTTCTTTCCCACCTTTACGTTTAGTGAAATAACCATAACTGCTGTTTTTGCGTTGGTTTCCACCTCAAAAGATTCCAGTTTCCTTTTACAGCCCAGCAGAGCCTTTACTATTCTTGCACTAAGAAGTTGATAAGGGCAGTTCTGGGAGACAGAAAGGCCTTTTTAATGGCTCGTCCCTGGAGATGCTTGACTCCAAGTTCACTTTGAAGAACGAGCTCGTGGACTTCTTCAAAATTGCGGGCTGCTTGCTGAGGCACAAAAACTTTGCCACAAGCTTTGTTATTGATCTGAAAAAGAGACATGAAAACAAGAAAAAACAGAAGTTTAACAAGACTGTTTCCTACAATTTCATTTCCTGTATCCACTCCATCTTTTTACAAAAGGAAAGGGGGAAAGTGGAATAAACTCTCTTTTCTCCAAACCCACACTTTCTAAGCAGAGGATAAAATTCTTCCTATCTCCTGTCAACTGTAAGATAAAACTCTGACTCATGATACTCAAAAAAAATTGGAGAAGTGGCCACAGGAAGTCTCAGTTTTGAAGACAGCAAGAAGGACGTGACTGGGCAATGCAGTGATCTTTTAATTTTAAACACGTGACAGTCACACAAGCTGCATAAAATGTCTGGTGGGAGTTTTGGTTTGTACATACTTCTGGACAGCAATTTGGATTCTTTACAGCTAAGCAATGTCTTGCAGAGATTCAAATGGAAGATTTATTATTTTTAGAAAAATAGGCTTTAACTTAGTGTATGTTGCACTCATTGTTATATGTTGCACTCAACCCATGGCTCATTAATCCAACACTGACCAAAAAGATGTCTACTCCCTAAGTAACATTTTCCTCTGTGTGGCTGGTTTTTAGAGCAGCTTCCACGCTGGTTTTGCTTCAGTGGGGCAGAATCATGTAAGTAAAACTGAGTAAGTCCTTTGGTAGGAATCACCTTGATTTATAAAATGGTTTTATAAATCCTTGCTGTTATCCAATAAGAGTAGATAATGGAGACAGACTACAGAGCCTGACTGAGTACCTTTCTGGAGCTGGCATAAAATTAATTATTACAAAGGCTTTCAGATTTATATGGACTATTTTCAGTGTCTTAATGAGAAGAATGTCAACCACACATTTTAGAAAATGAAATAATTTGAATTTTTTAATGCAGTTAATCACATTACTTGCATAATAATCTGTGTAGGTAATCTGGGACCCCTAGGCATCATTTCAAGGAGGTTTCAATCTTCCAAAAGAAACACACATTGCTTCATGCAGTTTGGACATAAAAATGTACATGACTTGGTTTTCACTTGGATTTTATCCAGGATATCTGTATGCAACACATGACAAATGAGAAAGACCTAGTTCACTTACCTAGTTTGTATTTTGTTCATATTTTATTTTATTGAAAATAAAATAATTTGTGCAATTCTCTGAGAGAGGAAGTTGGGACAGATTTTTAAGGAACAAGATGAAGTCTCAAATGCAGCAAGGATGAGCCACTTCTGTTTTTTGACTAGTCTTGACAATAATTTGCAGTGATAATGTCAGTAGGCTTTTAGCTACTCCTACATGCATCCAAAATGTGGCATCATAAAAGGCTGGCTGTGTTAAACTTTGCCTTTAGCACCTGGTCTAAAGTAAAATCCTTGAAAAACACACAGGAGTTAATTTTTAAAACTTTTGTGAAAAGTAAATACAAGCAGTTCTTTTTGACAGAACACTTCAGAGAAGAAATGCATTCCACAGGAAAAAGAAAACAGTAAAATCCAAACAGATACAGTTTTAGTGGGAATATAAAGCAAGCTTCTCAGCTTGCTGCTAGGACACGCAGCCTGCAGTTCAAAGCTATGCCCGCCTAGTTAAAATGTCATTCACTGTCCTCCATCATGCAAATTAATATGTCCCAGTGGATGGATGTTGGCAGGGAGAAATTTTCCACAGCTAGCCTATTTGGTGCTGTTCTCAACAGAAAAGCCAAGTGGTCTAAATCAGCTTGGTAAATAAATGACTGCTAGTGGTTGTGTTTTCCTAGAAAGGTCGAGAAGCCTGGGCGACCTGGCACTATGTACCTTCCCACAGCATGTCTCCTGATATTCCCACACTATGCTCTGAGCTGGGACCAAAACTCTTATCAAACCAAAACGTGGTTTCACCACGTGTTTGAGCATGGCTTTCATTATATCATAGGTATCATAAAGCATTTTAACACTATTCTTAAAACAGGCAGCTGCAGATTTTATCACATGCTGTGTGTAACAAGCATCCTATTCACATATCTTTTTAGTCCAGGGCTTAGGTTCTCAGCAGGAGAAATGCCTTCTGCTATTCCTCCATCTCTCTCTCTCTGTATCTCACTAGACCAGTATAACCCTTGGCATTTCCAGCTAAAAGTGCCAGCACAAGAAAACTGGGTGCTGGCAGCCTTGGTTCTCTGAAAAACCATGGCAAACTGCAAGAGGAGAAATACATGAGTTTTGGGTCCTTTCTTCCCCCGAGGAAGGAAGCTGTTGCTTTTTTCTTCTGTTCTTTTCCCTCATTTCTTTTTTTTAACGTTTGACATTCTATACTATTCCAGATCTACAGGGAGCTAGTGGTAACTACAGAAGTTATAAAAGTTGAAACGAAATCACAAAAGACTGAAAAATAAGCACCTTGAGGCTGCAGAGAGGAATTTTTAATTCAACTCAAATATTTTTTTACCATTGATGCATAATTCTTCTGAGAAGTTAGAAAGAAAACAAATATCTGTGCACTGTTAGGCCTCCTTCATATGCCAAAGCAAGGAAAATGACACCAACTTTTTTTTTTTAATAAAAACATCAGTTATAAGACCACATCTGCTAACAGTTCTGCACCACCTCGAAAATGTGAGGAATGCTAGTCAGAAATGTGTTTATGGGATGAAATGCACACTACATTATGGTCAGATTTTTCAGAGTATTAATAATATACAGTATTATTAAAAATACTCAACTTTGCAATAGTATTTAGAGTAACAGATACTGTGCATACCCAGTGAATTTAAATGTCTTTCTTGTAGGCAATTTATATTGTTTCAGCCATGGATACATTGAGTTGGTTGCTTTTGT
Source organism: Promerops cafer (assembly GCA_013398275.1). Lineage (NCBI taxonomy): Eukaryota > Metazoa > Chordata > Aves > Passeriformes > Nectariniidae > Promerops > Promerops cafer. The sequence goes on from VZSE01000364.1 coordinate 201,340, forward strand.
TGCTTTGGGTTAAATATGGAAAGACATAACTCCAGCACAGACAGGAAATAATGAAGTATTTTGTGTGAAGAGAAATAAACCCAGAATGTCTCAGCAGACAAATCCCTGGCAGCCTAAGGCAGTTTGATGGCTTGAGAAGAATAGAGTTGTGGCCCAAAGACTTGGTTTGACTGTACAGCCTTGTGAAGAGACACTGACTCTTTGCAACTAACCAATTCCTCTGTGTGGTGAGTGTTTCTTGGTTTAATGAGGGCAATTTATTTTTGCAGCAATACAAAAACCTTCAGTGTCCACAAGACTTCCCATATTCTGTGCACATTCACATTCCCTGCTCCCCCATATTTCCCTTTTGCTTTACTCTTACAGTAGAAAGGCAGGCACACTCTGTAGGCACTATTGCTAAGAATTACTCCCACTTCAAAAAAGCAACTTGTCTCTCTGGTCTTCCAGTCACTTGCTTTCTCAGAAGGAAGGCGTTTACATACATCATATAATTCCATTAATATATATCTGAGAACCCAGGGGTTGTTTTTTCTTTTATGACAACAAGACTGTTACACAAGGCTATGGCTTTGACAAAGACAATCAGGAAAAGAAACAAAAATAATTTTCATAATGGCTATAGAAAGAAAAATTAATTTTTTTCTTGTTCCTTTTTATAATAAGGAAGTTCTCCTGTCAGCAGAAAAATATCAGCGAAATGTTTAGGCATTTTCATGTTTGGTTGTGTAGTCTTAAAAAACATTGTGTCCAGAGCTTTCCCTGTGTTGCTGAAGCTGTTATTTCAAAGATATATTTAATAACGTTTGCTTTAACCACAACTGCAAAGATGTTTCTATAATTACACAATTTCTCATTCATGACTTCCTTATAAACTGAACCCTGGAATTCAAGATGTTTGCTAGCTGTGCTTGGCCGTGAGGGCTTATTTTGAGCTTGAGAGAAGTGATCATACCCCAGTAAAGGTTTTTAGTGTTAGAACTAAATGAGAAAGAAAGAAAGAAAGAAAGAAAGAAAGAAAGAAAAAGAAAGAAAGAAAGAGGAAAAAAGCAATTCACCCACAGTGACTATTAGGCTAAGTCTTCTATTAACTCCCACCAGCAATTGAGTCCTCCTTGGTTTGGAAAGATGACAACTGAAAATTTTCTTCAAAATGACATACTCCTTGGTCTTTGCTAATGTTTGTGTATGTTTAATGTTGGAAAAACTACTGTTTTGACAGTATTTCTCATTCTGTTCAAATCAACTGACTGAGAGATCAGGCAAGATATGAAATTATTTGCAAAGATACTTTGACTAAGGAAATCTACAGCAACATGGCTTCCCCTAAATGCAACCAATCTCTTCCCTCCTCAAAAAACTCAGCTCAACAAAAACAACTCAACTGCTTTGCTCTCTTTCCCAAAGGGGCGAACAGAAATAAATACAACTATAATGCATTGCTTCTGATTCTTTTACACACACAGAACATACAGTTTTACATGACCAAATGACATTTCTTCTGTAGGCTCCATTTCATTCAATGTCCAGAAACACAGGAAGTGTTTAAGTTGAAGTGTTTAATTTAATTTAGAACATTAAAATTCAGAATGTTTGCATTAAAGATTATCCTTTGGGGAACAGTGAAAAAGGCAGGAGTCCTGCAGATCTAGCAGTATGCAACTACGTTAATTACCAACTATACAAAGCCTGAGCATGAGGAGCCTGAAGGCAGGTGGAGCAGGAGTCAAACAGTGGAAGAGCTGAGACACTGCTCAGGGATCCCGTGCCTTTGGCTCCAGGCATTCACTCCCTCTGTGCCCTGTGTAATGACCAAGCTTTACGATGCCTGGGAGCATCCTGAACACATGCTAGTTAGCTAGAGCCATAGGAAAGAAGACAGCAAACTACACCGAGCACACGTTGGAAAACTGGAGGTTAACTAAAGGCAGTGACATGTCCACTTCTCCACTGAACAGCCAGCTCTTTCCCTGGGCCACAAAGGGGTTAGAGCTCAAAGAGAAATTGGAAGTTATAACATTTCCAAAGATAGTTGGTTTTCTCAACCCCATTCCTGCTCCTGACATGTGCCAGATTTTCAGCCCAAGGCAAATGGGAAACATCATTTGGCAAAAATGACAACTTAACCCAGTATATGATTGCTTCTGTTAGGGAGCCATAGCACTACTGGTACCACAAGAAATATCACCTAATTATATATTTTTGTACAGGGCTGAGTTAATAAATGCACTGTCAGGCAAGAAATCTGGGCCTGTATTTTGATCCTAGTTTTGACTGTATCATCCTTGCCCATGGCTGTTCATTGGTCAAATTTCCACAGGTACTAATATGCAGTCACTCTGAAAGGTTTATATTTAGGGCATCTCTCTTCCAGACTCCCTACACCTTTTTGTTTAGGAAACCATTTTAATTAGTCAGTACAACCGTAATAGCAGCTTCTATTTTGAACTTTCACTGAGCCATCTACTATGGGAACTGACTTCCACAAGAGAAAAAATTCCATCATCCTCTGGGCTCATAACACATTACCTGGCCACTACTGAAAATAAATCAAAATGCTCTTACCAGTACAGACATCTCCACAACATCTGATGGCTGAAGGTAATCTGGGTCTACTTTGGGCCAAGACTGATGCAGAACATCAACATCCCAGTGATGATGAGTACAAAGTTTATTCTGCGTATGTGCCAAACCTGGAAAATGAAAATAGTAAAACATTCATCTGTATGGTAACCAGAACATTTGGTCTCTGGAATTTGTTTGACAAATTAGATCGGGATAAAGTTGACTTTAAAAGCAAGTGCCATAGGAGGAAATAACATTGTTTAGATTAGCATACGACACATTATAAACAGAAAGATAAACATCTTTGAAGCATTTGTTTTATACCATGAGTAAGGATATTAACAATGTGGCCACACTTTAGATTTAAATTAACACTCTATAACTTTGCCAAGAGCACAGAAGACCACTGCTTATTATTTTAAATTTTAATACTGCAACACAAACTGACCTCTGCTTCTAAAAGTCAACCATAATACTGCATTTATTTTCAGTAATGCCACCAGTTTGATTGAATTTTACTAACAACTGAGAATGATAAATTATTATGGCTTATTTTACCACCTCTAATATGCTGGGTAGTTTCTAAATTTGCAAGTCAAGCTACTTGCTAGATTTTCTCTATTTTGTGAAGTATATTTTCTCACAATTTAAAGGTGATACACAGGAATGCCTTGCACAGCTTGCTCTCCTTACGATTTTTACATTCTGAAACATTTTATCCTTTGATTTTATTTTTAAAAATTTCTGAAAAGGCTATAAGTGATCTCCTTTTATTAAACTGGCTATGGTCTTCCCAAGATAATTAATTCCTGATTTGTTTACGTAATAGGAGAATAGGATGCAAATCATTTTGAAGCTGCATTCTGTAACTGAATAGAAGCTCCTGAGTGGGATTTATGTTGCTGTTTACTGCAGCTGTATGACAAAACACAAATATTTCATTTAACAAAATGCTGTCAAATATGATCAATATTGATGCTGATTGCTCCTGTGATTCTCACAGAGCCAGGAGACTTTTAAATTAAAAGTATTCTCTGCATATGAATAAGAACACAGACTAAAACATCTTATAAGCACATGCTTCATTCAGAACTGCAAAATGTATGTGAAATCTCATCTGGTTCAGGGAAACTCCAGCAAAAGCATAAAGAAAACCCAAACAACACAAGACTCACTGGTGAGACTGAGGCACTGAAGCTGGTCAAAACAGCACGACAGCAGCCACAGGCACACACCCAACCCATGCACAGTGCATTCATCAATTCAGCTCGCTCTATTGTTTGGACTAATACGGTGAGTAACAGCTAACAGAGACATAAAGAGCGTGCAACTTCCTCCAGAAAAATCCACCACCTTTTTGTCAGTGCTTTTTCAGACAAAGTGCTTTGGTAAAATGACATGCAGCTGTGCTATTTGCTGAATGACTCAGAGGGACACTGGGGAGGACCGATGTGAGCTATTTCTCATGGCAAGCAAGAACGTGCACATTTCCTAGTGACAACAACTATTTGTTAGGTAAATAATTTATTAAAACAGTTCAGTGGCTCTGATTTTGTGTAGTTTTATTTCTTTTGCAGCAGTAGCTCAGAAACTGAGAGCAAAAGATAGGAACTCAAGCAGAAAAAATCTTCACATTGATGATTCATTATCACATTGACTGTAAAGAAAACAGCTGTTAGATTCTTTCCTTTTTGGCTTTTGAACATCCAGATGACCTCATTTCTTTCCAACTGATCACATGCCTTGTGGCAGAAGCATGGCCATTCCTTATTTCACTGTTGAAGAGAATTCTTCTATTTAAAACCAACTTTCTGATATAAGAGGTTCCATCTACAAAAGCAAAACCAGGGTCACTTTTAATTCCTGTGGAGGCTGCCAGTCCTAATAAACCTACCAATAAAAAATAATTAAAATGTATTCTGAAGCAAAGTGTGAGTAAGCCCAGTGTCAATCTTTTGGTTCATTTTCTTGCTACAAAATGAGCTATGAGCTCATCCACAGAAAAAGAGAGTAGAAAAGTCAACAGAACTAGTTTGAGAAAACAGTTTGACAGGAAACCAAAATGAAGGTTTTGGTTATGTCGCCTGTTTGGCTTCCTGCCTTAATTCACATTTTGTAAGCTGCAGAACACAGAAAACGGAATGATTTGGTTTGTATTTTCAAAATTCAACACACTAAACCAGAAACTTCATCACCCTGATCTAGAATGGTCATTGATACACTAAAAATGGACCACTTCTGAGACTTTGATTGTAGAAACATGACAAAATTATTGTCTTACTGTACTAGAAAGCACCTAGTGAAGTGCATTTTATGAAGTGGTGTGCATTTTGCATCATATTTTTTGATGTATTTTGCTTTTATGACTATAGATTCTCTTGCAGATGCAGGACAGAAATCTGAGTATATTTTTACTTACTGTAAGCTTTTTACTTATATGTATCCATCTGTACAGGACAGATCAAAGACAATACTTGTGCTCAGTCTGAAGCCCTGATCGTGCTACTGGATCTGCTTCAATGGACTTCTACTGACTAGCAAGCTAATATTAGAGCAAGGTTTCCCTAATCAGTAACTCACAGCATTGGAACCCATTTTAAAACACTGAGTTAAATGAGTGCTATAGTACTGTAAATTAGCGAGTTGAGAGAAAGAGGGAATAGGACCAGTCTAACAACTTTTCAGCTCAGGGCAATGTTTTATTAGCATTACAGGAGTATTTCATAAGCATAATGCTTTTCCTAAGGTGTTATTTGACAAGGCAGAGCAGATTCTCATTTTAAAGAGATTTAAGAAGGAAGATGTGGGAGCAATTGTGTATCAGCAAGGTGTTAGGACAGCAAGGTAACTCTGGCTTACAGAAAAAAAGCACTGGAAAAAAATATCTGTAAAAGTCCAGTAACTGTGCAGCTACTTAGATGCAAGATTATGTAGCCCAGATGAAAAGCTGTGATTATGAAGTAAATTGAGAAAGAGCTGGCTTGTGACAAGCCTTGGAACAGACAGGTTAAAGCAGAGAAGGAAATGAAGATGGAAGTCTTAATGGGTGATAAAAGGAAGCTAATAAAAGGATCTGAAACAATGGCAGTATCAGAGTTTAGGACTAGGGATTTTTGAACAGAAAATGTAAGAAGATCAGAGAGGGAAGTATAAGATGACTGTGAGGGTGAATATCCAAATACTGCTAATTTTTGGATTTAGTGAAATCGAAACAATAGAAATGTGTGTTAAGTAAAATCTACTACTCTAGCAGACAAAGCAGGAAAACTTTTTAAAAAGCTCAGATCAGGAGTGTGTAAGGGCAAGTGGAGTATCTACTCACCTGTGCAGCCTCTTTCTGGCACCTGGCATTGTTACCATGTTACTTGGTTCTTGATATGCTTTTTACTATTTAATGAATCTCCCTATTTGACAGATTTGGGCAAGTTACATATCCGAAATACCTTTCTGCAGCTCAGGAAGAATATGTCTGTCAGTCATGTGAAACAATCTGCAGTCTCAAAGAAATGGTAACAGCTGTTTCCACAGAGCTCTGAGAAAAGCCATATTGTACAACTGGTATAGTAATACAGAACTAAGATGTGAAAAGCCTGGGTTACTGTAAGCTAACTCTAGGATGTGCTTGCAAACCAGCAGACTTCACACAAATCCTTTTAAATTTCTTAAAACAATCTGTCTTCCTCCATTTGAAAGACTTGCTCTCCTTCCTTTTACATTATTACTCTTGGAGAAAAAAAAATTTTTTTAAACTCCAAGTCATGTTTCTTATTGGATTTGTGAAGGGGGATTTCTACATTCAGATTTTCAATTAAAACCTACAACATCAATTAGCTTTTACTCAACTCCATTCTTTTCAGAAGCCTTCTTGTGCAAGGGCTGAATTCAGACAAATTCTTGCAACAGAGCTATTGTAGTGACAGTTAAAATATTGCTAAGACAATGATACCATTAAAAATTCCAAGAATTATGTTTAATTTCAGTATTTCCTAAGATGTGTTTATCAAAGCTGTACATATCTTTCATGTGCCATCTCTAATAAAAATTTAGCAACTCACAATAAGCAGTTTCATATCCTTGTCTGAACAGCAAAACACTGTACTACCACAAACAAACTAAAAAAAAAGTCTGAAACGGTGTCTATATTCCTTAGATACAAGGTTTCAGGAAGGAAACTGATTTCCTCATCCTGTTAGTGTTCATAAACTGCCAAGATATCAGCCGGATGAACTCTTCCCACACTGAGGGGCTATGGCTGCTTTTTATGTTATTGCGCGATAAACCGCTGCATTCGCTGCACAATTAACACCACCAGGACAACACACCAAAATACCAAAAACTGCTTGTCCTCTAAGGCAGGAGAAGAACTTCTTCACACACGAAGTATCATGGGTTGCTTTTGTTCAGCTGCTGAAAGGTGAGGCACTTTCAGAACAGCATTCAAGCAGCTTCCATCAAAGAGTGGGGTGCACTGCTATAGGTGCAATTTATAGAACTAACAATATACAGACTTCTTTTCCTGACCAATTTACGAAAGAGGAAGCAGCATTACCCTGACATTTAGATGGAAAGCCAAGGTACAAAAGGAGAGACTTCTTCTCTCTGAGTATGGAGAATGAAAGCACAGAGAAAACTAAACAAAGTATTTAGAAACCTTAATTTTCATATTGAGATTATTTAAAATAGTAAAGCATCATCACTTATACACAACAAAGTTTGAGAAATTAGTTACATCAGTAGAGCAACAGGACTTGGTGTAACCAGGGTGCAATTCAAAACTTGGAGAATCTTTAATATGAAATCTCAGTCCCAGGACAGAACTGATAGATGTTGGCTATTTCAAAATAATACAGTATTCTTATCACAATGCAGCGGTTAAATGTATGCACATTCTCTTGATAAAATTGTTTAATAACTTCAGTAAAATGCAATGATTACAATGCTAAAAGATACTGTCATTTTCAAATTTAGTAATAAAATTCTTCAGGCAATAATCAACACACCATGGTTTTTTATGATTGCTGCACTGAATTACAGCGCACATGTTTTTGGACTACATAAGTAAAATTTTATCTTTAAATGTAGACAGAGGCTGAGGACAATACACTTCCAATTTTTATATGCTTTCTTTTCATTCTTACATCAGAGGGAGATCCAGAAAATGTTTATCATTTTCATCCTCCAGTGATTTTAGTAGCAAGAAAAGACTTCCTTATCTAACATTCAAAATGCTACAGGATTAAGCTTCATGTTTGACAAGTTGTTAATTAAGATACCCTAGTGCTCTTTGTCATTTTATCAACCATAGCTGATAATTCCTAAAATGTATTAGAATTCCAAGTTCAAAAGGCACTGTATGTGTAAGTAGTTATCCTGAATCTCTTCTGCCTCCATCTCAACCAACGTGGAATGACTATGCTAATTACTTTTATTTAATATTATTTTAATTAGATGGCACACCACAGTATAAGACCAGATGGATTGTACCTGATGCCACCATTTATTCTAGGCAGTTAAACTGCTATTAAAACATTTGAAAATTACTGAATATGAAAACACATGCAAAAAACCCAATCCACTCTCCCTACCATATCTTCTTATTTCCATAGGCTCTGCTTCTTTGTTACTGCTTTCAACAAGAGTGGTCTTTCCTTGGCAATTAAACATTACAGGGCCATGTACCACACTGAAGTATCATCTGTTTAGTAGCACTGCTCTGCAAACACTTGAATAAGCAATGGATTTTGGGACGATCATTGAAAATAAAACCATTAAAACAGCATCCAAAAGCTAACATTAGGTCTAAAACCACACAGCAGTTTGTGGCCAGCCACAATGCAGAATATATTCCTATCTTCCCACGTGCATCTTGGGACTTTTCCCAATAAACCTTAAAATCAGTTGCTAAACTCTGGCATGCATATCCCTTATTTCACAGGCTTTAACTGTATCAGCACCACACAACTTAGCCCATTTGGTATTCAGACCTGTACAACTGTGACAGGTCTTAGAGAAGATACCCTGTCTACCATTCTCATTCTCCATGGCAGGTTAATTTACAGCATAGTGTCCCTCAGTCTCTGGAGCATCCTAAAAGAGTAAGGTTTTTATTGAACACTCCTTTAGTCTTTTTAGTATCCAGCCCTCTGATATGGTCTGCTTTGCCTGAATTCCTGAAAGAAACTATTTGTAGTCCAAAGGCTCTGACCCAGTTATTTAAAAAAGGGCTGTTTCTGTCCTGGTGTTCAGCTCTCAATAATGCCATCCATATTCAGGAGCAGTTAGCAGCTGACATATGAATTCCTCATGCAAGTCCTGTCTTGAATTTTTCTTCTATCTCCCTTTCTCTGTCTAGTTTCAAGAAATCCACCTCTGTATGCAAGGAAAAAGAAACCAAAGGCAGAAAAGAGAGATGTGGCAATGACACAAGGTTCAAGTTTGTTTAACAATTCTGACAGAAGGTGACAAGCTAGATAAAGAATTCAGAGGTGACACATGTACTGAGTTACAGACATTTTTGCAAATTTCTTGTCCTTTTTCCTAGAACACCTATATGAAGTTTAAAAATACCTTTCCACATCTCTGATGCAATGTGGGGAGCCATAGGTGCAACCATAATGCAGAGTGAAGCCAAAGCATCTTCAAATTCTGTGCTATGGAGAACAAGAGGCCGAGGAGCTTGCTGAGTGAAAAAGCAAGGAAAAAGAAACAAACTATTAACATTCTGAGGTGGGGAGGGAAGTAGTTTAATTAAGAAGAAAATGCAGTAATACAACCTAAAATCAATGTCTATGCTAAGGAGAGTAATTTCAAAATAAACTGGAAACTTCTGAGAATGGAGAATTAAAAACACAACTCTTGGTCACAGAGTGCTCTCTAACACTTCAAAGGTAATCCTAAAGTGGCTGATGGAGACCCTTGGGGATCTGCTCCAGCACAGAACTCTGAACACACACTCATGTGGACAAGAGTGGCCTGCAAAATCATTTTGAGTGCTGCCTTTTCCAGAAGTGCTATCTTAGGCAAAACCAGAGCCATCTGAGAAGAGGTAAAGCACTTGTATATGACAGTCAAACTGTGCTGAATGCAACAAAGGTTTTGTTGGGACAAGGTTCGATTCTACAGGATCATAGAGTGGCTTCAGCAAAGCTGAATTTAGTGACTAAGTGAGGTTTTAGTGCTGAAGGAAGCTTGGGAATGAAAAGCACAGCAAAGTCTTTTACAGTTTTATGTTCTCATTATTTTAGTAAAGTGTCTGGCTTCTTTAGCATAGAAAATGTTCAATTTCTGGCAAAAGATAACTTGACTGACAAAATTTGAACTTCATTTCCCCATTTAACTTAACTTACAGAAAACTTGAAGAAAAGATACAGTGCTAAAGTAATCAGATGAACTCTTTCTTTCTTTGCCTAAGAGATTACACCCCATGGCAAATTCAGCTGCTGCATTTATTTTGTAATCTCTCTCTCTAATGAAACAGCACCAAAAAATGTCAATACATGTCAGCTTATGAGAATTATTGGATGTGATGAAAATCCATTCTCATCAACTAGAAAATTGACCAAAACCTGTGATTTGCTTGACCACAAATGTTGTCAGAGGGCACCTTAACACTTATAGTGCAAACTCTATTTGAGTAAGTTTTAGTAACTACTACCCACTTTCAATGTTTAATCCTTGCCCACCTCTCCTCTTCCTTCTTTTAACTGGGAGCAAAAGAGGAAGTGTCAGCATGCTATGCAGAAACTTATTCTTCAAAGATACTGCACTGTCTTCTTTGCTCAATAAATACAAGTGTTCAAGCATCTGGCTGTCTGTAGGACACTGCATTTTATTTAACATTCATTCCCCCATCCATTAGCCCCAAATGCCTATGAATCATAGAGCTGGGAGATAAAGAACTGTGAGTTACCTTCCTAACACCATACAGGATGTCAGATTTAAGTTGTCTCAGTACAGCACCTGTGCACAACCTACTTAACTTTTTGTTTAGTTCCTTGATTTTGCCAATAAGCACCTTGGAATCCATACGGTATAAAATAGTATTTCAATAAAGACACTAAAACTTTCAAAACTATATTTAATTTCTGGTCTATATCAGGTAACCATTATATGCCTGAAGGATTGGTCAACCAGATCTAAGACTAGTAACAAAAACAATGATAATAGTTTATTATATTTCATCTATCACCACTGGCTGATAAACAACATAATCTAAATTAAAAATCTTAAGTTCCGCAGTGTAAGCTGTCTTTGGGGACTGACTACGTGTGATTTTCCTTGCAAAGAACAATCCTTTTAAAATCAGAATGTTTGATAATTCTATAATGTATAGAATGCATACCTAACTACCTATGCAACTTGGCTAAAATCAAGAGAACAAAGAACAGAACTAAACAAAATGTATCCTCTTCAAATTACAGGATGCAGACATAAACATCAGAATCTGGTGGATCTAATACCACCAAGCTCCTCCTGCAAAACTGTTTACATTTCAGGGTTACAGTGACACTAGAACATGCTGCTTTTGAACTGAGCAACTCAACAAGGCTCTTGACTTAGTAATACTGTTCATTAAGTTAATGACTTACAGAAAGCTGGACCTATAATTCAGGCAGCTCCTGCTTTGTAGTCAGACTAACAGGAGCAGTGTCTGAGAGAAAAATACCTTTATCAATATCACATACTTACATGGAGTACATTTGTGAGGCTCATCAGTCGGGAAATAGCTGCATTGAACAAATGATCCTTTGTGAAGTACTCGGTTACCTTGTATTAGAAGAAAAGGTCTGTCATTAATTACTTAAAATTCTCAAACTTGGAATACTGTGTTTTTAAATGAAAAACAATGACTGATAATCAATTTCAATTTGTGAAATATGTGCATCTTACCTCTTACATGAAAATCACTTTGGTACGCAAACATATCATACGTGCAATCACGTGTGGGGCGGAAAATAACCATATAAAAATTCAACTGATTAGCTTCCCTTCTGTTTCAGGATTTAAAAAGCTTCAATCAATGCTATGAAAAATGTGCATTAGTCACCCTTTATTTCCTTTAATAAAATATTTTCCCTTTGCCCCTACAAGAGGCCTTCTCTCTTGTAAATCCATTTATACTGGTGAAAACTTGTTCATAGATTACAAGATTAGAATTATAAAGTCTGTTAAATGATCTGGAATATCCCTCACAGCAGGACTTCAACTGGCAAAAGTTTTTATCCACAGAAAATTAATTGAAGTTAATTTTGCAGGTATTTATGTTTCCTTCTGAGTCTTGGACAACTGAATTGATACTAATCACAGCAGGAGACAGCACATAACAAGAGATGAACAACCACTTCAGTATTTTTTTCAAGGCTATGCTAATCTATTTTCACCAGTGGCTTTTTTCATTCTATATGAAACAGCAGGCATGATAATGAGGTATGAAGCAAACAGACCAAAGCTTTTGTAACCTACAGAACTCACCTACAGTTTTGTTACTTGAAATGGAGTTACTCGAATCCCAGATTGATAAAACTTTAATGTCATAACATTTCATTCCTTAAATGAGGCATACATCCTTTAAATAAGTTCTGCCCCACAAAATTTGTGGGTAGATAAAATTATTTACATAGAGAATAATTCACTTAAAAAAATCAGCTACTCATCTGGGGAAAAGCTTTTGGCTCTGTAAGTCAAACATATGGTTTTAGCATAAGAAGCAACTTATTTAGTAATTGAAAAACTATGTAAGTGTTTCTTTTAACCTCAGAAATCACCAGATTCTTCTGCTCCCAGATCTTTCTGGCTTCAGCCTTCTCTTTCTTATTCAGAAGCTCAGGATTGGGCATGGTTCCTGAAGTCCTTGCTTCAATAAGTTTGGTTACAAGTGCCCAGAGGCGCATCTGCCATCTCTGAACACCGGGCAAGGCATCAGCTGAGATTAATGAAAGATTTCAGAAACAAATGTCAGTTACAAGTAAAGAATTCAAAACTTTAAAGAAAAGTGGGAACAGAACACTAGAGTTAAACATTTTTTAAAAAACTCTCTATTTTAAATGAAAGATATCAATGCAATTAAAAATGTCTTTACAAGTAATGCTGAGTTGCTTCAATGGAAAAAAAGCAGTAAGATAAAAGTATTTTTCTGCAATGACTTTAAAACAGATATATATATAGCAAGAATACAGCAATATTTACTAAAATCTCTAAAATAACCCAATATTATGTCAGTGCTAGAATGCTCATCTTGTGTTTTAATGACTCCACAAAGGAGTTGTATGCGCTCTCATTTTTTGAACTCATGGTAGAATACAAACACATACACAAGTATGCATACACATATTTTTTCAAACTGAGAAGTTTCTTTTCAAATTTGATTTTAGCAAGTATGCATACTTTTGCTGCTAGAGATGCTGTTGTGCTAATGAGTATAGGCTCTGACCCTCGGTATCCTCTTTTGACACAGCTCAGTTTGGGATGGGGAGACTATGAAGCTGTTGACCTTGACTGAAGCATCAGTCCTACTCCATGGCTGCTCACACCACAGGAGAGAATGACGTGAGGCCCTGCCTTGATGCCCACCACTGAAAGGACAAGGAATCTAGTCTGAAGGGCAATCATCCAAAGGCTATCACATCCAGTGCAGAGAAGGATCACGACAACTGAGAACCACTATTTAACATTCTCTGAATGACAAAATCTCCTGTAATGGCTTTGCGTGGCAAAGTTTTGGTAGGGAGGGGCTACAAGGATGGCTTCTCTGGGAAGCTTCTAGGAGCTTCACCCATGTCTGACAGAGCCAGTTGAGCCCAGGAAACAGGGAGGGACAAGGGGAAGGTGTAAATTTGGTTTTACTTCTCATTACTCTAATTTTAACTGGTAATACATTAAATTAATTTCTCAGTCAAGTCTGTTTTGCCCATGATGGCAAATGCTGAGTGATCTCCTTGCCCTTACCTGAACTCACGAGCCTTTTGTTGTACTTTTCTCCCCCTGTCCAATTGAAAAGCAAGGAGTGACAGAGCAGCTTGGTGGGCACCTGACATCCAGCCCAAAGTCAAACCCAACACAACCAGCTTAATTTCTTTAATTTAAACATTCAGAATTTTGTTATCATTTAAAAATTCAGAACAAAGCGTAAAGAGATTTAAGAGATGCTTTTCACTTAACTTTCTATTTTCTTCTCCCCTGAAAATACCTTTAGGCTGCTAAAATCCCCTTTTGTTCACATTCTCCAATACTTTTAACATAATATGATGCCAAAATCTTCCTTTGAATTTCTCAAGTGGTAAACAGGTTGGCTTGAATGACTAAATGCATTTTTGCTAGCATTACAACTGCATGTGCTTAGCTTTCTCACAAAATGTTTAATCACCAAGCTCTTGTACACTTTGCAACTAAGATTTGGTACACACTATCCTCACAGTAATTTAATTATTCCATTTTCAAGATCAGAAAATACAGCAAAAAGATTGTGCATCAAATTAGCTGCCTCAGAGGGAATTGTGTACCTGTGTATTGTTTGGGATGCAGCTGCTAAGGCTTGATTCTACATGATTCATTTTTTGAAGAGACCTTTCCAAATGCCTAGCTCTCTGCTGTTGTAATTAGGTGGTGACAGAAAGCCAGTTGAGAACTCATAAAGCCCACTCCTCCAGTACACACAATAGTGCAATAATATACAAAGGAACAGAAATTAATATAAAGCGTGACAGACACAACTGAAATAAAGTTTAGCTCAGGCTGAACTAAGTGGCAAGAACTTAACACGTGAAAGAATGAAGAACTACACTTTTTGAAACCAGGAATGGAGTGTTTTATTAAAACCTTATGCAACAGGAAGGTGAAATGTAAATGAATGTATAAGACTACATTAAAATGTATGAACCACAGTAGATAAAAGAAATTAAGACCTGTCAGTATGAGGAATTGCATGATAGGAGTAAATAAGTGCACAGGAGGCAAATTCTTAACTTATTCCAGAAGTAAGCTCATAAAAATGTCATATCTAGAAATATTAATTACTAGGAACTCTGATTATCTTCTAATGAGATTCTTTTGAGAACTATTTCATAGTCCAGCTTACAAAAGCCATTGCAGGTGTGTTAATAAATGGAAATAACAAAATCTTATAAAGTTGTATCTGAGATCTGATATGATTAGAAAAAACAGATTATAAAGAAAAATAATTTTCAGTTAATCAATCATTGCTAATTAAAAAAAAAGATAATGAGGTCCTAGTTTTCAGAATAAAATACAACTTAAGAAGTAGTTTTCATATGTGCTTTTAGCTTATAAGAGGTAAGCTGCTTGCAATAATCTTGCAAGTTTGCCTCTTAGTGACAGCTTTGGGACCCTCTGTCCTTTAAAAGAAAACAAGCAAGAAAACGTATTTATGATACTTTTTTGATTCCTTTTTTCCAAAACTTGGGCACCAAGAACGGTATTAATTTTGTGTTTAAAATATAATACTTGAGAAAAAAGAAACAAATCCACAACAAAACAAACTACAGAAACAATCTGACTTACTTTTAGCATCCCACAAAATGTCTTGTTCTGGAGGAGCAGCGAAGAGAATGTAAAGACGTAGGGTGTCAATGCCATACTCTTTCACTATTTCCTCAGGGTCTATCCCATTGTACTTAGATTTGCTCATTTTTTCCCAAGCAACTTGGAGCTTCTCACCAGTTTTTAGGTGAACCGGTTCACTTCCTAAATATTACAACATACAAAAACTACTGAAACAAATTTTGTAACAGCAATTAATTTTATTCCCTAAGCATGAGAAGAAACAACTATTGCCAGCATTTTGGATTTTTTTTTCCAAAATAGCTTAAAGAGGAATACCACCCATCCCAAACACTCTTTTCCCTCCCAAATTTTTCCTGTGTTAATGTTTTTAACACCAGTAATATCCTAAAGCTTCCATCACATCATGACAAAAAGTCTCCTACCATTTGGAAGCTGTATCTGGCATGCATCCAAAGCGCTGCCTTGACAGCTCCTGATATTTAAGCTTTTTTATAACCATGACATTTACATCTTCCTAGATAGGTGTACTGATTTGATACAATTCTGACCTGTACTTAGCTTTTGCAAATACCAGATTTATAGGTTCCAGTGTGATAAGTTATCCTGAAAAGAGTGTGTTTTCTCTTCCATGAATTTAGAGACAGAGTGGGGCATTTACACTGAAAAAGGTGCAACTGAGTAAAACTCTCTGCTAAAAAACCCCAATCTTTTCTAGAAGAAAATAGGGTTGCAGAGAGTGGCAAAACTTAAGAGGGTGGGTTGGTTGGTTGATTTTGAACTGTCTTACAGGGTTTGTATCCAGTGAAAACAGGGATGTATGAGAGGAATGCTTAGGAGAGGCAAATATCACCAAACCATTTTTGTTGCTAAAGGTGCCATAGGAATGACTGGTCCAGCTTATGCAGTGAAGGCTCTGCAAAGAACTTGAGAATGAGCACTGTTTCCTAAAATTTTTCCATTCCTAATATCTACTGAATACACCCGCACCTGTGTTAGTTCTGCTGTAATGTTTTTGTAGGTTTTCTGTTTGCTGGGACTAACTGGCTCCATTCAGCAGGCTGCTGAGCACTGTCTTAACAAAACTGACCTTTGATCTTTCGGACTACACTGGAGCCAAAATAATACCACAGCACTGTTTCTGTATTTGGATGCAATTAAAAGCTGCTGTATTAGTTGGATCTCTGTGTACTCAGCAGTACACGTGAATCCAAAACTCACAGAAGTTGCTCTCCAGTTTAAATATTAGAAGGATTCATTTTCTCTTCCAAATTTTCCCAGCACTGAAGCAGTCCCTGGCTTTAGGGATGCACCTATGCTGATTTTCCCATGCAGTTTCTCTTACCAGTGAGATCAACCTCCTCTCTCTTCAAACACTGGCCTGTTGTTGTTAGTCTGAATGTCTGATTCTTGATAAGACCTTGAACCAAGAGCTTATGGAAAGGCTCCCTAAGGATGGAAGGAAAAAGAAACTTCTCTGTTGAAAAGAGCTGTCAAAAGCATACTTTATGATAAGCCTCAGGTGTTGAGCCAATCAGGCACAATTTTTTAATGAAACAAGAATTTCAAGTTGACTGTACATAAATAGTTGTCACCTTAGAAAGAGTACTTTGTGCATTGATTCATGGTGGTTGGCTGGCAAGTCTAAGTATTTATCTGCATTCTGCTCACATTCTTTTACCCTAATTTAGAACTAAGTTATTCTAACATCACTTTTCAAATTAGCATATGGATAATACACAGACGTGTCTTTGCCAACAGTACAATTTCCCTAACTTCAAACTAAATCTCTTGTGTAAAAGCATTCAAGTACCTGGCCTCATTGTCTTACAAATATTTAGTTCTATAGCTTCTCTCTGAGATGCACAGGATTTTGAACAAATCAAAATGCTGTTGCACATTTCTTTCTACAAACAGATAAGACAGTTTCTCTAACATAAGCACACACATGCCTTGTCCCTTTGCAGAACTAGCCAGGAAAGCCTAGCTGTATAAAAAAGTACACTGGAAAAAGGGCAATGCTGAAAAGTTCCTATCTCAGTGCATCAATTTTTTAGCACCTTACTTTTCTAGCAAAATTTACATCAGGGAGAGTAAACTCCTATGAAATGAGTATATGACAGGGCTAAAAAGAGCCTTGAAAGGCCGTAGTGCACTTAGCAAGAAATAAACTCTAAGTAAACACTGCTCTGGCTGACACACTATTGTGTGGCCCCCTCCTTTAATGATCTTGCATTCAGTCACATGTCTGTCACTGTTTTCCCTGAAAAAAAAGGTAACAAAATTAATCTCTAAAGCTTTTGGCTCCCACTCAGTAGAACAGGAAAGTAAGGCAGTTCTAACACAGCTTTAAGAACAGGAGGGGCCGGGGAAGGAGGTGTGGAGCCAGTCCCAGAAAGCATATACAGTCTGGAAGCCTTTTCATGGGACCCTCCAACACAGGGACATCAGTGACCATCGTTCTGGAGGACGTGCTCATCAGCACTAGTTAATACTGACTCGCACCTCTTAATGCTGACATGTGAGTGCAACATTAAACAATCTGAATTTTCTATACTTTTTACCTAATGAAACCTCAAATGTGTACAAAACAACTTAAGTAAAAAGGATGCATTATTCCTATTTTTTTTTTTTAAACAGCCAGAGTAAACCCATCTAAAAAAGAAGTAGTAAAACCAGACTTCCACATTTTATTTCACGTGCACAAAAAAATCATAATCCAAATCATGACTCAGTGTTAAGGAGTTAATATAGTATTTTAAATTATTAAGAAATATAAATTACATGACAATTTATCTCACTATTTAAAACAAAGTAATTTAATAATACAATTAAAGTATTATTAAATTATATAACAATTAGGCATGTTTCTATCATATTAAAGCAGGTATCTTCCAAGCACTAGTCCTTAAACACTTTTGATGACTCTGAAGTAAGAAGATATTTGAAAACAAAACTATAAACTGGGAGAGAAAGTGACAGGCTTCATATTTTATCTTCAACATGTTCAAGTTTGAACATGAGTTTCCTTCCTTTCATATTTTGTATACTTATAAATATTGTGCAAGTACTGGCACATATTGATGTATCACTCAGTCATAAAGAAGTATGAGTCTCTGCCATGCCACCTGGTTTTATCAACAATGTTAAGTAAGGGCAGCAACTCAAGCATCTCTATAAATATTTTGTAGATGATACTTCAGAAGTTGACTGAAAAATCCTGTCGTTTAGAAGTAAAGGAACTTAAGGGAATGAGAACTGAAGTCAAATTTAGACTGTAAAACTATTTTTAAAATAGGATGCAAAAATCATCTAAAATACCAAAAAATTATTATAAATGATCAGAGTGAATTAGAAGGTAAAAACTGGGAACAAAAGCTTTGTAACCCTATCAATAACAATGGTGGGAAAATGCTTCAGGATAAAAAAGTTTACGATAAATTTCTTCTGCCTCTACAAACTAGAGACAGTACACCACAGAAAAAAAGAATTCCCTCCCTATCATTTAGTACTTCAGTCTGTTTAAGATCTCAAACAGTTATTAAAATAGCTACACTTCCTGCTATCTAAAGTAAAGCTAATGAAGTAGCCAGATCATCCAAATCAGATAGGGCTCTCCACTAGAAGTGATTTTTCAAGAAACACTTATTTTTAATGACAAAGAGTTAGTTCAGATCATACGCCAAGTTACTAAAAACTGAATGCAGGAACAAGCATTTCTTATTTTTGTTTATGCTGACAGAGGCTACAAAAATGCAATACAAAATACATTACCAAGTATGGGGAAAAAAACCCCAACCATGTGTTCCTAGTGGGAGACTGCAGGAGTATGGAGACATGCCCAAATTGAGAAAGCCAGAGCCCATCTGCTAAACACAGGGCTCTAAACCAAACTGAGCCCTGCACTGAATGCACAGTGATTTTGGCAGTGTTGTGGTGGCTCCATCTCATGTTCACATGCAGAGTTACACTTGAATTCATGTTAATAAAACTGCACACCTCAAACATTCCCCTTCAAAGGCAGGGATGCACTTCTTGGCTGTGTAAGGGAACTGCCAAGGGGCTGCAGCACAGCAGGGATGATGCAATTCTGACCTAAACACTGCAGACACAGTCATGGCATCATAAATACTTCCTGATCCAAAACACCAAGAATAATGAAATTAAGCCATTTCAGACACACTGACATTTCTGGCACAGAAGAGGTGTCTGGAGTTCCTCTGAATGCTTGGTCATGTTTCAGATTGTAGGTGTAATGGAATGGGATAGGCCTTCACCTGCCTACGAAGTTTGTTTGTGCTCATGCTGGAGTATCCGCACTGAGACTTTGCCCATGTTACAGCTTTTGATTGTGTTGTACATCTCACCTGCAAAGTGTGCCTGACACCTCTGAGAAGGATCAGCTGTGCTAGCCATGAAGTCTGTAATCCATCTTTTCCTTTCTCTAATGTTCATATACAGGTTCATCTCTATGAGAGACCGATCTCTCCATATAGGACCATGAAATGGATGGTAGGGCAAGCATGACAGATCAGGAATTCCTGCTCGGTGCCATGTTCTCATGCTCTTTGCTTTGCTCTGTGCAGGGTGAGCAGCAGGACTTTCAATCCTAGGACAAATGACCTGGCTGGAAGAACTCTGTGGAGCCTGCCACAGTGATAAAATAGTGAATTCAATTCAATAGTGAATATCACAGTGATAAAATAGTGAATTCAATTCAATAGTGAATATCACAGTGATAAAATAGTGAATTCAGAAGAAGGGCTAGCCCTAGCAAGGGAGCTCACTGCATGTATTTGCACCCTGCACCTTTGGAAAGGCTGAGAGAGCCCGAGTGCTGTGCCCTGGAGTGAAGACAAGACTAGGTCAGTCACTGTCAGCTGAGTCCAGGCGGCTGTGAAACCTGCTGTTAGATACAACTGTGCAACCTTGTGGAGGTGACTGAAGAATGTGGAAGCTGATAATTTTAGGCAAAAAAAGGACACAATATTGAATGGTCAACATTCCACACAGTTAACAACTGAGTGCTATTGCTTAAAATCAGCACTAGTGATAAGGTCCTAAATGAATGCAGAGAAGCTGTAGCATCATTCCTTCACAGAAGAAGTTGTTTCTGTCACACACACATCTTCTTTTATTCTGTAACTCAGCTATGTGAAAAATACTGCCTTCTTACTCAGCAGATTTGGCCTCTATCAGAGTCAAATCTGCTGACTTAACGGCAACAATAAAATTTTTTATTGCTTTATTATCCTTCAGGGAGAACGTGCTAGATTCCATTTCCAATTATTCATCAGACAGAACTGATTACTGAAGTCTAGGGCAGAACCAAATTCTGTGTAACTTGTACTTGCACAGCTGAGCAGGTGGAACCGAGAGTGTCAGCACACGCCTGCCATGGTGGATTAAGCTGGAACAGAGGAGGAGTTTTCTGGCCACAGCTGCCTACCTGGCCCCTCTCCCAGCAGTGGTCACAGCTGGGAGGGCTTGCTGCCTTGTGAATTTTTTATAGAACCAATGCATTTTACAGACCAGACTGCTAGAACAAATTGACATCAATTTGGGTTTAATCTGATATCGCATGTGTGAATACCCAGAGGGTACCACTTATTCTGCCTTGTCATTACTGAGAAATTGAACAGCACTTCTTTCCCACTGTCTCCAGTCCAATGCATTACAAAAAATAGACCATGCCTCATCTTTAGGGGATATTTAAGCTATACTGACACCTTTACAATTTTAAATGCCTTCAAACACTGCATTTTCGATGAGGGTATGTGTGTCTGTAAATGCCTATTTCATACCTGTTGCCTATAACATTTCTGTAATAATCATTACACCATATTTGGAAAGATTGCTTTGAAAATCCAAACTACAGGAATTTTAATTTCTTTTTTCAACCACATTACTGTATTATTAGCCATTAAAGACTACCCATAATCAAAGACTACCCAGAAGTATTTCAATGGATTTGAAAGTCACAGGATAGGAGCTAAACAATAAAAATTTCCATAAAGAAAACATATCAAAATGAAAAACTACTACAGATAAGTAGGGGAATCATAAAGATTATTAAGGATGCTAGATGACACTTTAAACGGTGGCAGCTCTCCTTAATTGAGATATAACAATTTTATTTATTTAATCAGTAAAAAAGAGCTAAGCTACTAGAGAAAGATTGAAAATGCACAAGAGGGCAGTGTTTTTTAACATTTTAGTGTTTTCCCTCAGAGCTGTGGGCTTTGACATCATGACTTTGAGCTTCCTAACAATGTCTGTTGTTCCTAGCTACACTCTTCAGTTCTTTCAGACCAGCCCTTGAGCAGTTCAAACAGAAGACTGAACAAAAGTGGCTTCTGATTAACACTAAAACATTTCAAATATATGGTAATATTTATAAAGGAGTTACGATTTCCATATTAAACCAAAATCCTAATTTGACTTCATGGCTTCAAAGCACCTAATGCTTTACCTTGCATAGAGCTAAAGCAAGTGAACAATTTTATGCATGATGATGAATTTGTTACAAACATCTTGCAGTCTGAGCACACATCTAAGCATATGTCTAAGCAGTTCATACACCCTCGGGGCAATGCTGTAACAGATCTTCACATGTGCAACAGTTCATGAAATTGTATATGGTGCCAAAGGAATTCTCCACAGTCTTGCAAACTGCTTCTACAGAAAGCAATTTCGATTTTCTTCTGCCATTGTCACTAGACGTAGTCAGTGCTTCTTAAGGATTTTTCTTCATTGAAGGTAGAGTTTTCTTCTGCAATTTACCATATTTAGGCCAGGCTACACTACACAGCTTTTGTGCTACTGCTCTGTCACACCAGAGTGTGAACAAAACACATTCCAAAGTGATGCAGCTACAGAATCACAGAGTCCTTAGAATAATGCAGGCTGGAAGGGATCTTTGGAAGTCATTTGGTGCAACTCTTTTCTCACATCAGACCTAACTTCAGGTTGTTTAGGGCCCTGTCCAGCTGAGTTTTGAAAATATGCGGTGATGGAGATGCCACAATGTCTCAAGACAAATGGTTCCAGTCTCATCACCTTCCCTGCCAAAACTCTGTTCCTTCTGTCCAGCTGAACTTTGCTGCAATCTGTGACTGTTACTCCTTTCCTTTCTCAATACATCTCTGAGAAGTCTCATTCTATCTTCTCCATAAACCTCCTTTAGGTAGCAGTAGATAGCAATTACATTCCCTCCTTAGCCTTCTCTTCTCCATGGGGAGCACACTCAACTCTCTTAGCCTCTTCTTGTACGTCATATGCTCTAACCCCTGACTATCGTAGTCTCCTCCACTAGGCCCTCTTCAGTTTGACAGAGTACCTCACACTGGGGTGAGGGCCTCAAAACTAGACACAGTATTCCAGGTGTTCCTCAGTGATGAGCAGAGATAACCAAAGCTGGGCACGGTTTTGCTAGTGGAGTATACTGTCATGCCAGCTGCTGACCCATGTCTAACTCGGTGCTCCTCAGGACCCCTATGCCCTTCTCTGCTGTAATCCTCCCCACACAGATGGCACAGCCCCAGCTGCTCTGCTGAAGTCATGGTAAAAGATCCACACAGCTCCCTCCTCATCCACAGATGGCATCACCTCACCATAGAAGGAAAGCAGATTAAGTTGGACATAATTTCCTCTTGGTAAATCCATGGTAGCTGCTCCAGTCACCTTGTCTTTCATGCCTGGAACTTGTATGTGCCTGGTTTACTTAAGTGAACCTTAACTCAATCCTACTCTACAATGGGCAGTATCTCTTGCCTTCAAACTTTTCAAGCACAGACCTTGACAGCAAAGGCCAAGGTAAAGACTTTGCTTTCTACTTACGCTCTTTGTTGGATTTTGTATCAGGCCAATGTTTTCCTTGGTGTTCTTTTCAATGTATGTCCAGAAACTCTTCTTACTACCTTCACATTCTTCACCAGTTTCAATATCTGATGAGCTACGACCTTTCCAGAATCCATATTGCCTATCCAATAAAGGCTTTTACATTCCTCCAGGGGTAGCCCATCCTTACTTCCACTTTCCTTGCATTTATTTTGGTCTTAAGGTCACACAGGAGGTCCTTGTTCAGTCCAGCTGGCATTTTTTCCACATCTTTTTTTCTTGCACACCAAAACAAACCACTTACTTTGCAAGAAAACCTCCCCTGCCCTGTGATCTCAATTTATATTGACAATACTTCAGCCACTAATGTGGTTAATGTCATTTTGGAAGGTTGAAGAATTTGACTAGCCAAAGAACGTTTTACTGCTGTGTGTTACAGCTCCACTAGATGGCTGATAGATTAGGACTGTAAAGTCTTTTGTAGAATTAATAAACCTAAAATTGCTTGCAAAGGAAAGCTTTAAAATTCTCTGCTTGAAGGCATAGCACCTCTGAGAGGAAGGGTCTGCTTTGAAAGGCCCTCTCTGAGAGAGAAGGAACAGCCTTCTTGCTGCAGCTACACAAATTGCAGACAACACAGTGAAACACAGGTACACAAATAATCTACATATTTCAAACACAGCTTTCACTACAAACTATTGCACAGCCAAGAATGAGTTACAAAAACACATTGCCTATTTTTATCAAAATTAGGAAATACCTTGGTGAGACATTCTGTTAGCTGCAGTAACTTGACCATCTTTTTCTGGCTCACAACTACTTAAATTCTAGTTTTGTAGCAAAACTACAGCATTCAAGTGAGTTCAGTGACATATATATTTGGATTCCTCTTTTATGTCAAGTTTTTAGAGGGGATACTTGTAAAGAATGAATTTATATGAGTTGCAGCTGAGAAATTACTGAGCAGTTCTTCCCGTGGGGCCACTCATTTTGACTCAATTATTCAGTCATCTCTGCTGATGGGAGAACAGGACAGAGCATGGGCCAGAGTTTCATTGTTCTGCCACTAGTACTCTCCAAGCTGAGGATGGCATCTTAGGGTACAAAAGAGCTGAATTTCAGTGGAAATGGGGATGTTAAGCTCAGAACCTATCTAAGAGGACAAAGAACAGAATAACAGATGACTCACCTTCTTCCATCAAACTTTACCTCTAACCAAAACAGACAACAGTGAATTAGGCTACAGCAGCAGCATCAACAAGAGTAATTAAAAGTAAATATATAAAATTCATTAAATAAAAAATAAATTGACATGAGATAAATATATTGCTTTTGCCTATCAAGAAGTGTTTTGTACTGCTCAGCTCCAATAATACAATGACTTATAAGAGTGCTTTGTTTTTTACATATGCATGGTTCCACTAAAATTAATGCTATTAGTGGTAGGAAGTTACTTAGTTTGAAATAATAGCACTGCACAGAATGCCTGAAGTTACTAGTTTGTGCATGTTTTTGCAGGCTGGAAATCTACAGCAGCACTCTGTCACTCGCTCTGAGCCAGTTAATACTCATGCAATAAAATGTTTGTATGAATACACACAGGAAGTGCAACTCACTGTGAGAAACCAAGTACTGACAAAGCAGGAAAATTCAGGCTTATTCAGTGTAATGTTACACTGTCACAACCACTAATACTCCTGCAAGTCAAATGAAATATGAAAGATTTTAGTAGAAATAGATAAGGCTTACTTGTGTTTTGTCATCTTTAGATCATGGCAAAAATGGTTGAAGAACCTTGCATAGAATAAGTGCATAACTGCATGCTCCTTTCCTCCGATGTACAAATCCACAGGCATCCAGTAGTCTGCTAAGTCACTATTAAAGGGCCTGAAAAAACACAATTATAGAAAAAAATACAATGTTGAAAAGAAAGATCAGCACTACTAATGTAGCTCATCATCCTTAACTGGACAACACTGTTTACTGAGAGCAATACATGTGTAATAAAACTTTGATTTTGCTATCAGATCTTTTTATATTTTTAAGAAGCGAAATGCTTATTATAGACAAAAATTTAACTTCTGCTGAGATGTAGATCCACAAAAAGATGATTTTCCTATATTTCAGGCAAGCAATTACTTGAGAAAGCAATGAAAACGCTTGACAGCTCTTTAAATGACTTTTTTGTAAATACCCTGTGGTTGGCTTTAAATTTTTTAGTATTTATCAAGCTTTATATACATATATTAGAATGAAAGACAAAAGACACGGTCACTTAAAACCAGTTGATTTTTTTAATCAACAGTTTGCGCTGTTGCCATTAGGGGGCAATGATGCAGTTTAAGGCTGCAGAAATCTCTGTACAGTGAGATGGGTCACAGCACTCCAACTGAAGGATGCTCGATGAAATGACAGTAAATTTGTCATATACAGCATATTTACTATGTCGCTGGAGGTCACCTGAATCGTTTCCCAGCATTGCTTACTGCTTCATTACATATTTCCACGTCTCCTGTAGTGGGTCTGCAAAATACCATTTGTACAGAAGTTCCTCTCCAATGTAGGCTTCAAGCCCCTGCTCTAACAAATTTACTTGTTTTGTCAGTCTGTCTGATTATTCCATCTGTAATTTTTGTTACAGTGACACTTTCTTCCTCACAGATGAGCCTCAGAAGCAAATCATGGATCTGGGATATATGTCTTTGGTGGAACAAATCAAACCTAACCTGTTCATAGGGTTCCAGAATCAACAGAGTAATTCTCCTGAACTGTAGACCAGTGAAATATGGTTTATGGAAATGAAGGGTTTACATATGCATAGCTTAGTTAAAAGAACTAACTAAATAAATCAAATGCAGGCAGCAATTTAGTGCGGAAGTCCATATAAATGCTCTCATTTCAGTGTAAAACAGATTGGACTACAGTAAGCTGTTACTTTGACAGCTGGATGTTACATCTGACTATTTCTTCTTCAACTTCTGGAAAATTCCCTCTTGCCCACACACAAAAAATACTTCAAATTGTAATGGAGAGGAAGCAATCTGCCTAACTCAGTAATAGTAATAATATATTCATGCTATCACTAGAAAGTAATTAAAATTGGCATGAAATAAAAGTGTTCACAGAAGATTTTTCTCTAGTTTAACCAAACTAGTGGTGCCAATACAAAAATATAATCGGCCCAGCAATATGAAGTCACTGAATATATGTAAGATGTTCCCAGACACTGCTCTGCACAATTAAATAAACAAATACGTGCCTAAACAGCCCATCACATGGTATCAATGTTTTAAAATGCGATTCTTCCTGTCTTCCTCAGACTACATAGTAGGAATGTTGCACTAATTCCTCTTTGGAAAAGAACAGTGCTATCAAGCAGTGCTACTACAGGCAGACTATGAAGCAGAAAAACAGCTGAATAACTACATCTGTCTTCCCACACTCTCCATGCTGGAGACACTAGTCCATAGCACATGAAAAATCTCCTTTCATTAATTATGCATGTAGTGGAAGTGCTGACACAGCAGGAGATTGCTGTGATGCCTCTTCACTTGAAGTCTGCGCATAAGGAAATGGCAAGAGTCACCAGAATTCAAAAGGAGAGAAGTGAAGGTGCCAGGCTTGGCAGCTGGATGCTACACTGGACTATTGCTCTTCTTACCAGTGGAACAGCACTGCCTGTTCACACACTCAACTACTCAGCGCATTGCCAGGGAGGGTACACGCCATGCAATTTACCAGTCTCAGAGTCATGGCAGGCTGTCATTCCTGATGGCACCCCCCACTAAGGACGTCAGCTCCTCAGCTGAACATTTCTCTGTGCCCTGCCACAGAATTCCCATTCATGCAAATTTCTGCTTCTTGCCCTGTAGTTCCTGTGCTTACGTAGTTGCGTTTGCATCCTGCTCTTCTAGATCTCCTGACACAGGAGCAATCAAATACCACATTTTTAGACCAGCTCCATATATTGTCCTGGTTTTGGCTGCGATAGAGTTCTTCTGAATAACTGGTACAGTGCTGTGCTTTGAATTCAGTATGATAATAATGTTGATAACACACAGATGTTCTGGTTGTTGCTGAGCACTGGGTACCGTAAACCAAGGACTTCTTGGTCTCTCATGCTCTGCCAGAGAGCATGTGCACAAAGAAGCTGGGAGGAAGCACAGCCAGGAAGGCTGACCCAGACTGGCCAAAGGGATATTCCATACCATAGACTATCATGCCCAGTACATAAACTGGGGGCGTTGGCTGGGAGATGCCAATCACTGCTAAGGGATGAGCTGGGCAGCGGTCATCAGATGGTGAGCAATTATACAGTGCATGACTTACTTTTCCTGGGTATTCTCTCTCTCCCCCTCTCCTTTTTATTATAATTTTTATTATACTTTGTTTCAGTTATTAAACTGCTCTTATCCAAGCCATGATTTTTTTACTTTTTTTTCCCTCCTCCTGATTGTCCTCCTCAGCCCACAGGGTGTGTGTGGGGAGTAAGCAAGCAGCTGTGTGGTACTTAAATGCCAGCTGGGGTTAAACCACACCAGCTACCCTGTGCTGTGCTCAGGCCCAGAGGGCAGGCACATAATGAGGGCAGTGCAGGGATTTACACTGCCAGTAGACTGCCCTAGAAGCTGGAAGCACCTGAGTGTGTGGTCTCTTTGTGCCCTTCTGTTCTGTGTAGCAGGCTTGCCCCAAGCAGCCCTGTGCCTGCAGCCCTCACCTGTCTGTGTTGTGAGGGTCAGTGTACCTCAGGTAGTACCAAGCAGAATCAACAAATGTATCCATGGTATCGACTTCCCGCCGGGCTGCTGCCTTGCACCTGAGCAAGAGACGAGAAAAGCTTTTTTTAGATAAGTGACAAGCTTTGAGAAAAACCCAAACAAACATGGACAGTGGCCACAAAGACACTTAGATTGAAAACTGAACAGTCTGAAGAGTGACGTGTTCAGAAAAAGTCCAACAATAGCAACAGGACTGAATTTTTCCCTCTCTCTCCCAAAACATAGCAAAAGCAAGCCAAAAAGAAGCCTGAGCAGCCATTACATCCAGCAACAGCAGAAGATGGCACCATACTGGACAGCCCTCTCAATCTTGGAATTTTTTGGAACTGCCATTTTAAAAGATACAAAGCACAGACAAGCGTACTTTGCCTAAAGTTAATGGGTACTGAATATAGATCACACTCGTTAGGCACCAGCAGATTTAGCAGAAAGGTCAGGTGGCTGTCTCTCATTGATTGTCTGTACAAAATGGTCTTTGCAGATTCCATTTATTATCTCTAGAAAAAATTAACTTAGTTTAATTTCAGCTTTCATTGAGATCAAATCTCTCCTAGACCTTGTAGCACAATTTTAATTTATGATTACAGCAAATTGATTTTTGCTTGTAATTATATTGGCAGCCCTAAGGAACAGTTTCAAAATAAATTTTAGAAGCTCAGGTTACTTTCTGCTAATTTCTCCTTGAATATTCGTTGTTTGTAGGAGCCAATAATCACATTTAAGAAACTTCCATTTGTTATAAATGATCCCTCTTAAAACTCTTACTATTAAAACGATGGGATTATTCTAACATCAATGAAACTTTGCAATGTGTGACACTCTTGTACATAAATGACACTGATTATATGTAAGAAATGTACACAGTTTATAACTGTATATAAGTTTAAATGTATGTGTATGTGTAGTAAGTATACATAATAAATGGGGACTGGCTATTTCATATTTACTAACTGCATATTTAGTCTCTGATCAGGCTTGATGAGTGAGCTGCAACATGTATCTCTACTTGTCTGCCTGATACTTCAGCTTGGCTTGCCAAGTCAAGTTTATAAGAGCACCACCACTTAACATTTTCCTTCATTCTGCCTCTGTACCTGGTCCTCCTCTACATGCAAGTTTTTCTTCCAATGAGAATAATGTAATAAAAGAGTTTTCCTTCTAACTGCTTTTTAGTGTAGAATAACAATTTTATTAAATTCTACATATAAGCAAAGGCTTGGCCAATGGAAAAGAATGGCTGTTCTGTCAAAAGTAAGAATACTTTACAGTCATAGAACCATAATTACATCAGCTTCATGCCTCTGTGCCCTAAATGGACATGGCTCACTAACACAGAGACAGCATGGGCATGTTTCAGAGTTTATACAATTTGTATCAATATTGTCATTACAGACACAATACTCTAATCTCATTAGACAATCTTCGGACGACTAACACAATTACTTGGACTTGTATAACAAAGAATAACTTGGGCATCTCCTCCCATTTATGATTGTTAACATTATTGTCACTCAAATACTCAGACTTATGTATCTTTTGCTGTGGCTTTCCTTATTAATTCTAGATATTAAATGAAACTAATAAAAAACCCTATTACTGGAGAGAAGAACTAAAGGAAGGGATGATGTAACTTCTCTGAGCAAGGAAAAGCAAGGATGACTGCACACAAAAGTAATAGCTCAAATGATTTGAAACTGTAGCAGACATGGATGAGCAATACTGATGATAGCTGTCAAATAGGTGAGAATTAGGAAGACAAATAAAGATAAGCTAATTTCAGCAAGCTACCCCATTTTAGACTAAGAAATTAATCCTGCACGACTTTATTTCTGACTAAACAAATGTCTTTGATTAACTTTTATGCAGTGCAGCCACAATAACTATTCAGAAAACATAAGGATTTGCTATACATCAAAAGTATGTTATTGCCTGGTAAACAATAAAACAATTTTTAACTCAGGTTGTGGAAGAAGCCAAGAGTGCACACAGTGACTTTCAGTCACAACAGGAAAATTTTTCAATTGAAATTAGGAATTGTAGATTGAGGCATTTCTGGGGGTTTTACTAAACCTGTGGATCTTATTCAATAAGGCTTCACTGCAAAGGTCACACTTTAAAATACACTACTATGTGCAATTTCAATAGGCACATCTGAGAAGACATTTTCTATGCAGAAACATGGGAGTAAAGGTCTGTTTTACAAAAAATTACGTGCTAGCAACAAAGTTCAAAATACATGTTTCCAGAGAACCTGGAACTGCTAATATTAAAATAAACTTAGATGTTATGAATCTGCTGAATTAGCAGTGAGAGCCCTATTGCCATTTATATCTCTGATTTCCCTGCCTGGCAGCCTGTCAACATACTTCCCATTTGGTCAGTCTGCTAGGAGCAGCAATGCATTGAACTGCTGATGAAAAACTTCTCTGGGATACCTCATGATCTACCAGTTCTTCTCACAGAACCTATAGACAAACTTCAGTGTACAGAGTATCTAAGCAGTCCTCAAGATTACACAATTGATTTTTACAACGCATCTCTCACTACATAATTTAGACTTTTTATTTCTTGAACAGATGGACTACAAACAATAAGGATTACAGCGATGACAGGATGCATTTACTTTCAAATCTGAATTACATGCTATCTGTAAAGTACAGCTTCATGATAAAGATTTATATGGCTGAGGGAACACTTTATTGTTGGCTATTGCATGAAAATGAACACAATGTTAGTTTCCTTAACAAGAGGACTAATTCAGTAATCATTATAAGCTTTATATGAACACTGATGAAAGAGAGGTAAAATAATTGTAGCAAATTAAGTGATAAATATTGTTAAGAAATGGGAAATTGAGAAAATTATTCTGTTTTTCCTTTTTTTCTTTCTTCTAACTTAAAACCAGTGAGTTTTGTTTCAGCTTGTTTATGAAAAAATAGCAGCGGGCATTGAGTGTTGCAAAAAAAAAAGGAGTTTTACAGAGTGTATAAGAAAAAAATCCCTGTGCTGGGTCAAACTAAACATCATTCTGGAGTAGTATCCTGTCTCAGAGCAGCCAGTTGCCAACGCTTTGGGAAAGCGCACAAGAAACAGGCAGGTGCAAAGTAATCTCCCAGGCTGCAGCAAACACGGCACTGACTTACCTCGGACAGGAACAGTTCACCCATTCTGGGGTGCTTTCCAGAGGTGAGGCTCCCTTTCCTGTGAACGTGGTCACATTGGGCAGCACCACAGGTAAGTCCTCGTAAGGCACGGGAACAGCGCCGCATGCCTGGCAGTGAACGACTGGAATGGGCGTTCCCCAGTACCGCTGCCGAGATATTAACCAGTCTCTCAATTTGTCACTCGTCAGGTCTCCACCTATTCTTTTATTTTTGGCCTGCTGAGTAACAGCTTTTAGAGCCTCCTGCCGAGTCATGCCACTGATCTGATTGGAAAAAAAAAAAAAGAGATGTGGATAAAGAAAGAAAAATGAATAGCTGCTGTCAGTGAAAGTGCAAGAACGCACAAAACCAGTTAGTTTTCTGAGAGTCAAATAAAATAATAATCTCCCTCTTACCACTGGTTAACATCTTGCTATCCAAGAGACTATTCAGATACCAGCTGCTCATTTGAACCTTCTAGCTTAAAGGATTATGTTCTTGATGGTCTGAATAGAAGAAGGCTGAGAAAGAGCCTTGTAGACCCCTTCAGCCATCATTGGCAGATATTTCCATTTACTGCTGATATCTTTATCAGTTGCTGTATGCCAAAACTTTCAGAATTCTATCACAATCATAAGCTAGAGGCTGAGGAAATGCAAATGTTAAAACAGCTTTCTTTCTCCTGTGCTCATTTCAGGTTTTCTATTCTTGCTTTCACATACATTTTAACCACTTAGACCCTAGCTGGGATGTAACGTGTCTGCTATTACAACACGTATTTTCAAGAGATATATCTAAAGATAAGAGTCCTGTGTCTCTTGAGGCATTCATGATACCACAAAGGCTGAAGCCAATGAATTAAATGAATTTGTGGAAGAAGTACTAGTATGTTCATGTTTAGGTTAAAAATCTATTGAGGTTATGAAATAAGAATCAACTTTTAACATAGGTTAAATTATTTAATTTCCATTATAGAACCAATATAGAGGAAAGTTCAACCCTCCTCTCATGTACAAAATGAAAAAACTTATTTTATTGCTACAGCAGAGCCAACATATTTCATCATTAAATTATTCCCAGAAATTTGGTAGCGTAAGCTTGGCTTGATTTAAAAAAAAAAAAATATCCCTTTAATCATACAAAGTATTTGGCACTCTTAAGAAAACAGATTTAGTTTGCATTGTTACTGTAAGCTGGAAAGAAATCCATACTTGTATACCCACCTCTGCAGAATTAATGACCTTCTCCAAACCATCTGGCAATGTCTCAATGACTTCAGTGAAAGAAATGCCCAGATTCTTAGCTACTGCAGCATCTTCTGCACTCGTACTAGGAATTCCTAGAAGGGATGAAAAACCATTTCATTTCTATGTCACTCTCTTTAGAATGACTTACATTTTCCCAAAGGAGTTAAAGTAAATTATTTAAGAACAGTAAAAATGTTTTTGTATTCTTTAAGCAGTGAAATTCAAACAGCAATAACTACAAATGCATTTCTCAGTTCCTCTGTAATTCAAATGTTCATCAATATCCTGTCCTTCTTTCAGAAAAGTTTGAAAATTTAATGGATCTGAAAAAACTAAAAATAAAGCTATAAAATTTGGATAGAATTAATAGAATTTTCAATATAGCCATATTGTCTAAATAGAATATATTTAAACAATGCAAATTTTAATTCTGTTTGCTAATATGATAATCAAAGACTCAACAAAGAGCAGTCTTCCTGTTTCAATATTAATTTATCTCTTTTGAATTTCACAGAATTATGAAATAATAGAATATTATTAGAATTCAAATTCATCTGATTTCACCATAACGCAACAGTCTCAAACATTACTATCCCTTCAACTTACTATGAAAGACATGATTTGTTTATAAACTCAGGGAAATGATTCAAATAACATCAGTTTGCTATTCAGACTATAACGAGTGAGAACACCTCCTACAGCTATTCAGATGAGTTACACAAGTCACACTATTTAAGGCTCCCAATGCTCCCTTTCCCTCTGCATTTTATTATTTGGGACAGTCATGCGTTTTAATTCTGCTCTGGAGGGTTACCTTTCACAGTGAGTTAAGAAATTTCTTAGCTTGCTTTATTATCACATGTATTCTGAAATAATATTAAGATACTAACAGATTTATTATTATTTACCTCTTTCTGCATATTTTTTCCCTTAAATGATAATTTAATTAATAATTTGAACCATCTTGCACAATTACTGTCATCTTTAAAAGGCAAAGAAACTTATTTCAACATGACAATGCCAGCATTAAGTTGGTGAAAACTACACACAAAAGTTCTCAAAATATTTGCTGAGCACTTTGGAATTATTAACTAAACCAGCTTAACAATCATCTTAGTTCAGGCAGTGAAATGCCTGCTATACTTTAACTCTGCCAATATGTGGAAGTTTGGAAGCAGATGACTGAAGAAAATAAAACAAAACTCCCCTGTGACAAGTAACTCCTTAACTAGAAAAGCATAAAATTGCTATTTTATCTTTCCAGCAGATGTACACTCTTGCCATTTCAAGAACAATGTTTGTATCTTAATTTGCCAGAGAGCCCTGCAGTCTGCAACAGGTGACTTCACAATATGCTCTACAAATGGAAAAAAGCAGGTCCCACTTTTTGCTCTGCTTCCTTTTGAAAAGATGATGCTATTAATGTACACTGGCAAAGCTCAACAGCTGGCACCCACAGCTTCCCATGAAGAGCTGGGCTGTTTCCAACAGACATAAGGCCGAGGTATGTGCCAGCTAACTGGAAGTTTTTAAGGAAAAATAAGATTAGGTATCTCAATTATTTGGCTTCTCCTATATGAGGAAAACCTTTGTTTCTCAAAAACAGATTCAAATCTAAAGTGTAAGATTCAGGAATGTTATAAGCAAGGTATACAGCCCAAATGGGTAATTTCCATAAGCCCTGTGAAGGTCATCCAAGACATTTTTGCACAGTCAGCTGGTTTCATTCAGTCCAGTTGTGCAAAAATAGCCAATGTTGGCAGCAGCGAAAGCAGCAGCCCCAGGACAGAAAAGAAGTATCAGCAACAGGGAGGCAACAACAGGAGTTCAGGGATAAGGAATGCATTGGAAAAAGGGAAGAAGACATAAATATTTCCAATTAGGACTGGCATTGCCTTCTCAATGCAGCTGAGACCATGGCAAAGCAGAAGAGTAAACAAAGAGCTTGGTGGGTGCAGATAAAAACGGATATGGTTTTTAAAACTTAGTACAACTTCTAATTTGACTTATTAGGACAATCATATTATCTAAGAGCATGTACTTAGCTGCCCAGTTTGGGGGACCAGGCTCCATATCCAGGAAAGGAGTAAGACAGGCAGCTTCATAGGACACCTTTGATCACAGAAGATCCCTGCAGGCTATTCAGCATCCTCTAGCAACACCCTCCTCCTCCACCTACAGAGCCTCAACTCTAAATCAGGTGCCTTAAATTACGGGAATGCTACGTTGAGAGATAAAGGATCTAAGGTAACTAACTGTCCAAGACTACCTGAAAACAATTATTACCTATCCTGAAGTATTTTACTTGCCTCAAAACAAATATTACTAGATAAAAGTCAAAGTTGGGAGTTTTGTACATTTACCATCTGAGGCATTTCTCTATAAGGATGTACATAGTTTATGTAAACTTAAGACACAAAAAAATGTGCCAAAAGTTAGGGTTGTTTGTCAAAAAATGGTACAGTTCTGTTTTGATTAAGGATGGTGAGAGACAGCCAAACACACGTGTTGCAGGTAACCAATTTTCTTAAGATACGCACATCTTCAATTGTAGCTCATTACACAGACTAATTTTATAATATTTCCCTTTAAAATTATCATCCTGTAAATCTCTTCACCCACATAGATTCCACATAGCTCCTTTTCCCTTCCTTCTTCCCTAACAAAGAACAGAAATCCAAAATCCAGGAGAGAGAGCCTCTGTGCTCAAATATATCACAATTGTATCTTGTGCTCCAACACAGCAACTGAATACCATACTATTGCACTTACATATCTAATGTCACATACCTATTTTAGTATCAAGGAAATTATCAAAATTGGTTTTCGCTGAGATGACTACAGGAATCTCCTGATTGGTAAGCAAATTCACAGCTGTCACTGAAGTGAGTGAGTCTGAAAACAAATTTAATGATATGGTAAGTAAAATGTAACAGAAGATATGCTAAGAACATCACTTACCACTACAATGCAGTTTATCTTAAACTTACATGGATTTTAAATAACACTTTTCTTTAAAAAAGAAAGGAAGTGAAAAACCTATTCACATTTCAAAAAAGCTTAAAATGCTCATTAAAATGCTCAGCAAGTCAGATTGATAAATTTTCATGATTAGAAAACATACTTATAACAAGCATCTGTATAAAAACAGAGTAAGATTTGGATTATAACAAAAAAATTGAGTCTTTGATCAAAATACAGGCTGCAGCAAAGTCGTACGAATTGGTTTTAGTAAGCCCTGATTTATATACTAGCATACAATGCTACAAAATCCCACCAAAAATCAGATACAACTGCAGGGGAGCATATATCCTTATGATTTAATTTCTTACAGAAGAACTACAAAGCATGTGAGATCTATTTTTCTAACCTGTGTTAAAAAGCCACCTAAGTAACCAATTGATTTCCAAACAGGATATTCATATTCATATTACAGATGAGAAACCCAATATCCATAAGCAAGGGAAGATAGGAGAAGAGAGAATTAAGGGTGAGAACTAATAAACTGAAATTGATTTTAAATGTGCAGATTGGGTGGCTCAGCAAGAAGAAAACTAAATCTGAATACTCCAAATTTTGAGGATTTGAACCCCAGATCTCAGTTTGGGGCTATTTCTAACTTTTTCAGTGCTTTTAAGTTGATGATAATTACAATCGTTAAAATACGGGCTGCTAAGAGCTTCCTTTCACCTTTCTTCATAGTTAAGCTGGGGCTATGAAGGCTTGCATTGCAATGCATAAAATCTGCTTGAAGTAAAGTAACAGCAATTTTGAGAACAAGGCTGTTATATCTCATTATGCTTCTTAACACAAATGATAGATTTATTTTTTTCTGATTACTACTTTTCCAAATTTTAGGTGTCTGAGGTATTCATATGATGAAGATAATTTCCACATTCAAACCACTGCACACAGCTTTCCTCTGTTTAAAAAAAATACAAAAGATACAATTTCATTTTTTAAAAGCAACTAACCAAAAAGCGTCATGAGCAGGAAGCTGAGTGGGCAGGACACTGCTTTTAAAAATAACTTCTCTCTTCCACCCAGCAATAATTTTCATTTTATGCTGGAACCCAAAATAATAACTGCAGTGTATGAAGGTGCTCTTTCCTGTGCTCATTTGCTCACATCATTATCACCATAACCGAAAAGAGACAATGGTACAGGTACAAATGTAAGACAATGTATGCAGAGTATTATAATGAGATAATGAACAACATAATGGTCAAATCTATATCTCAGGCACCTCCTGCTGTCAAAATTATTAGACTTTCCAGATTCTAAATTAACATACATTTTTCTAGGCAAAAAAAATTTGAATGTTTGACAACTAGTTGTTCCATCTATTTAAATAACAGGAGCCTAAAATACAGACATGTACTTCAAGACTAAAGGTTTTAGAACTTTCAGTTACACTGCTATACAATAGCTTTTTTTTCTCTGATAGAAAACATACCATCCTAATTATTTAAATGAGAACACAGTGAAGAAAGAGAATTACAAGACCATGCCCATTGAAAAGAAAACAATTACATTTAATTAAATTAAAATGTCAGTGTTACTGAGGAATTTTTTTAAAAGTCTTGGTTAATGTGAAAATAGGGTCTATATAAGGCTGTCCAAAATTTCTTTTTATTTAAATGCCATTGTTGGCTTTTCACATGTAAAATGCCAATCTCAGCTAATTTCAACTGAATAATGTCTATAAGTATATTCACAAGTAGCAGGAGTATACAATAGCAGAGTTATGTGGAATTGTGCCTCTTTTTTGAGGACTTTTGGCTGTCATTATTTCAACTGAGAGCTTCTTAATTTAACTCAGCCAAAAGCTTTAAGCTTATTGTTAACAGACACACAAAAAAGCATTTGCAAGTATTTCCACTTAAAAACAAATATAAAAATATACCATTGTCCTTATTAAAAGCAAATTCTGCACTTTTGTGGTTTGGCTTGAAGCACAAGATCCAACAAAGGTACAGGCACATGCATGGATGTGCATTTGTGCTGTTAGTGCATTAATTTGGTTCAACTGCAAGAACTGCAAATTTGTTCTCCAAAATTCTCCAAGCTTTTCTCACCTCTTAGACAAAGGCTTTATGTACTCAACACAGTCAGGCTCCACGTTTCTTTCAACTAGCAAGCAAACTTTTTTAAGGTAGAAATGAAGTACTTAAAAAAGCAGGTTCTGTACAACCAACACAATTTCCCACGAGATGCTGGTGAAATCAGATGTTATACAGACAATGAAGCCTCATCTATTACCAGTAAGGGAAAAAGAAAATATTGAACACCAGCCTGAAGTAGAAACAAAAAATATTATATTTACTCTTGTCATTTCCAGGTTTTCTAAACAACAAAAAAATACTGGACCATGGATAATAAATACAGGCAGAATTGGTGGTTGGAGACTTCAGGAAAGCAGTTAACAACAATTGAAGAATTATCAGTTGACTGGGCAAGTCATGAGCTGCCATAGGGATACTCTGAATTTACTCCATTAGAGTCTTGTATTAACAAAGGATCTGCATAATAGAGTATTATTTTACTATCTATCAGTGATCCACTCTGCTATGTATTAGTGATCTATTGACCTCTTTAGATTCCTTATGACAGGAAGAAGTCATTGCTGGTGCAAGAATTAGTTCTGCTGTCTTTGTGCTAATGACAACTTAACCATATTGACATGAGATTTTCCAATGGGCTGACAGTCAAATCCGGACTAATCACTTCTGGGTAGATGAGGAAACAAGAATCTGTTCCATTGCTTTTATATACTATGAAGTGTTACAACTATTATAAAAAGAAGAATTCTAGCACAGCTGCTCTTGCCACATCTGAAGCCAGGACAGGCTGATGTGACACTGTGTGACACATAGCAAGAATCAAAGGCCTGCTCGCTCTCAACAGGAACAGCTCCCGCTCAGCTTGATGCACATTCTCTAAAGATCATTCTCTATAATTGTTGCTCTTCTACAAAAAATTGCAGTATGAGAAAAATACCACCTTTCCCTGGGATGAACTCTCTCTGAAAGACTTCCTTGAGACTGCTATTCCCGTGCAGCAGTCTGTGAGTTGGTAAGATATATAAATGGGAAGCTCCATAAATGGCTTCGGGTGTATAGGTGTAAGCTGCTAGCTTCTCTTCTGTTACTCTGCCATTTACCTGAAAAAGAGCAGAAAAAAATTCCCACTGTAAGTGTGGTGGTTATAGATTTCCCTTTGTTTTCATACAGCTAACGAGTTTACATCACCCTACAAAAATACACAGATCCAAATACCAAAGCCAGACGCACTCCCGCTATAGAATTTTCCAGAATCAAACCTTGACAAAACTTACTTTTAGGCCTTGAGAAAGTTGCTTTACAGTCTTGCCGTAGTTTATCCAAATATATCTATAAAAATATAATTCTAATCCCATATGTAATAATGCACTGTGCTACTGAGATAGACTCAATCCCTGGCTAAGCCACCCAGAACCCTTCTATTCACTTTTAATATGCATGCCTTGTTTCCAGGAGGAGATGTTGCCTCTGAAATCTAAAGAGAATTTAGGATTTTCTCAGGTACAATATGACTTTACACCATACTTCTCTGATGAAGTGAATGCTGCAACTTATGTACAGAAATAAAATAATAAAAGGTGGCACAACAAACAATTGGACATAAAACGTAAATAGTAAACTTCAAAGACTTTTTAAGAATTACCACCTGGAACTATCAACAAGGTTTATACCTTAGATCAACTAATTGTGGAGTATATGGGGGTCTTGCAAGGAGATTTTTCTGTAGTAAGTATTGACATAAATTTTCAGAAACAATTGATAAAAACAACTTTAATACAAAGTTATTTATACAAATACTGCCTCTTTTATCAAGGTGCAAATCAAAGGTATTTAAAAGGTTCAATTTGTCTCAATTTGATGTTCCGAAGAATTCAGTACTTTAAAATAAGAAGTCACTTTTATAATGTTAGACCAGAGTAAATAATCCCAATAAAGCTTTGAAGTACAAAGGCTGAAATTTTGTCAAGGTCTCTGAAAATCTCTTCTGCCACTACCATATTCATGGAGCCTTGTTCATCTCTTGACAAAAAAGGGAAAATCTGAAGTCTTTCCGTAGGTAAGGATAATTTTTTTTTTCAGGTTTCCTTTCCCTTCCTCTCCTTTCTTTCTATCGAGACTTCTCTGTAGCTCCATCACTACCTAATGGTGTGGTTTCCATTATTTTAATTATGGCATATAGAAAGTTAAATAATGGACAAATGTAAGCAAAGCAGCTTGCCTGAGGTCAGCCTGGGTCTGACAGAAAAGGTGCCATGCAGAGAAGAGCCAAAGCCCAGCTAGACCCTAGCTGACATGTGCAGTGCTACTTGATAGTGCACTTGGCACAAATGTTCTGGCTTTCAGGGAAGCTTATTAGCTGGCATGTATTTTGGCATAAATATACACAGCCAATTTGCATCCACTTGAACACACAAATCCTTTCCTAAGGAGGATAGCAGGGCGTATCTCTTCAACCCTCAAATGGGGTGTGGAATCTGTGCTGGTCTGTGCATAAATATAGTAATAATATTTTTTAGGAGGCTTCAAGCTTTTAAGATCTGAAAATCCATTCCCATCACATATTTCAGGGGTTGCAGCTAGCTCAACCAAGAGAGCAGTAATTGAAATTTCTGACTTACCTTTAGCAAGAAGTCAAGAGAGCACCCAATGCAGTCACCTATCCAATTTGCTTGCATTTCTTTAATACCATACCACTCAGGGAGATCAGATAAAGCATCAAACATGGCCTTAAGCAACAAAAGAAAGAATTAGGACATTCAGCTTTTGTAAGCATACAAATTAATACTATGGGTTTAATTATAACTAACAGCAAAATGGCAAGGTGCTGGTAAAAACATTCAAAGAGGAGGTTTTATACTGCTGCTGCCTCAAATTAATCTCTCTGAGAATAGAACTAACATGGTACAAGCCAACTGTCACTGCCAACACAGACCCTGTTGTTATTAAAAGTGGCCTTTCTTTTGAATGGACTAGACCTTACGATACAGGAATAAAAAAATTAGATGGAAACAAACACAGAAAACATTCCCAGTGGTTGTAACTTCAGGGAAGTGCAGGCGACCCACTGAGCTGAACAAGACTTACAAGATGTGCTTGCAGATATGAAGCCTACATTTGAATTAGTTGTTTTAGACAATACCCTAGAGATGGCAGTCAGACAAAAGGTGTAACACGTCCAAAAATTTTCAAGCCCTGACTTAAAATAGCACAATAGTTTCTAGATATCTATTTTTTTGTATTTTGTATTGATATTTTACCAAGCACAACAGGCTGTAAGATTGATTGGGATCTTTAGGCTGTATCATCCTGCCAAAACAACTCTAATCATAATAACAAAGGTTCGTATTAAAATAAAAAAAATTGTAATACTATAATAATATAATTCTTATAAGCAACCAGCAATGAAGCTGGGTCTAGAGGGGTCAAGGGTCTTATGAGGCTGATGCACCTGGGGATGTTTATGCTGGAGAAAAGGAGGCTCAGCAGGGACCTTATCACCCTCCACAACTGCCCAAAAGGAGGCTGTAGTGAAGTGGGGATCAGTCTCTTCTCTCAGGTAACAAATGATGGGACCAGAGGAAGTGGTCTTAAGTTGCACCAGGGGAGGATACTAGAAAAAATTTCACCATGGAAAGGTTTGTCAAACATTGGAATAGGCTGTCCAGGGAAGTGCTTGTGTCATCATCTCTGGAGGTATTTAGGAGACCCACAGACGTGGTGCTTAGTGACAGGGTTTACTGATGGACTTGACAATGCTGGCTTAATGGTTGAACTTGAGGCTCTCTAAGGTTTTGTCCAACCTAAATGGTTCTATACCATGCAGCAATGAAGAAATTGTTGCCTCCTTTACTAGCCATAATGTCCAACAGGCAGCTTGTAACTTCTACGTGTATTTGCACTCAACAAGAGATAAATCTATATATTTATGTGCTTTCTGATGTGTGGAATGGAAGCATAAATGTCTATTCCAAGTCAACTAGTATTTGTCTAAAAAATTTGAACAGCATGACTTTAATAAATGGCATCTATAACAATGTAAAGGAGAAGACAGACAACTTAAAGTTCATCTCATTTTTCACTTCATAACACTTCACATTTTTGTTATGAATACTGTGACTGTCCAAAATCTTTACTCTGGCAGAAGTACAGCCAGAGGCATGAGTCATTTGGACAGATGGTGAATATGCTGAACAATTACAGTTAAAATCTTAAGAATAAGGCAACATGTTGAATAATTTCTCCTTCAGCTGTGACTCCCAACATCAAATATGCAAGCTCTTTATTATCTCAGTAATTACTAACAACCTGCAAGGATGGACAGTAGGTACTATGTGCTGTTCAAACTAAACAGTAGGTAGGCGGATAATTAGTGAATGCACACTTAATTCTTCTCCAAGAATGCGTTTCAAGTTCTGTTTTAATGACATTCTTAAATAATTTCAAAGTAGAGATGCATAAAAGTTACTGGAAGAATTACTTTCTTAGTTACTGCTCTGTTGTGTATCTGTCATTTGAAATACAATAAAAGCCACGTCCTTTGGAAACCATAATATTACACCACCACTTGGGATTTTTATTGCTTTCTACAATGTCAATGTCTTGACATTGTAGAAAGCAATAAAAACCAATTTATTGATGATTTACAAATAAAAGAATGCTAGGATTTTGGAGATGTTTTTATTACACTATATCTTTAATCAGTTTTAACTCACAATTGCAAGCATGCTATATCACAGAGAATTCCAAGTTTGGAGTATTCTCATTAATTGCACTGTTCCAGAGACAACTAAGCTTTATCTACCATGATCAATCTATGTACTTACATAACTATGAAAGAATAACGAATAATTGGAGATATATAGTATATCTCTATACTATGTATGTATATCTCTATACATTCACACAATACCAAGATATATTCTTTGTAAGAACTTTATGCATTTTAGAAAGAATGAAATTGTGTCAGTGCACGCAGAACTGGCTGTTCATGTTAGATACCCGTTCTAATCCAGAGCACATTTTGCTGGCAGAAGCAGCTAACTGTGCATGTGTTCTACTGAAACTGTACAGTCTGTAACTGCTTGCCAGCAAAGCTTCCTAAATGTTTTTTCACTGCAGTATTAATACACCAAGATTGTCAATACCAGATTTTACTCTAATTCATTGGCCTTATTAGAAGCTACAGGCTACAGTTTGACTTAACCCAGTTCTTCTCTTGATAATGCAATTACTTCAGGCAACTAAATACAGGAAGAGCCAACTTTACTTCACGTGAATGAAGATAACTAAGCTTACACTGCATAATGATGAAGTCTACCAGGGTTTGCAAACATAAACCCTTTATAACTTAATTTATACATAAACAGTTTAGTGTGATGCAAACAAAAAACCCAAGCAAACAAAAAAACCTTCAAAAATGTTCAAAATGGAATTATGATTCTCAGTTCTTTGTACTCAACACACTCCTTAGGTTTCTTGTCAAGGCTACAAACAGCACGTAAAGCAGAAAATGAACGTGCAAACCACAAACAATTTACCTGGTGTTACAAAGGCAAATAATATACAGTGTGCACACTGCTAGCATGTTATTAAGTGTTTCTGAATGGTAAATTAACGTAGGATACTCACTAGCAGAAAAGTAGAGAAACATCAATTCTTACACACATGAATGCACTTGCACATTCAAAATTCATCCGTGCAAACTAGGACCTTTCAAAAGACAGCTTAAGGAAAATCCCTTAAAAAAACTTTTTGTTTTCAAATCCAATTGCACTACGCCCTACAAAATACATGCCCACAAACATACGCTATATGTAATATAAAAAAATTACATGTAGACTATTTGGGTATACTAAACTCTTGACCAACGCTGGCATAGAAATTCCTGAATATTTTAAGGTAGTATTTGGGAAGTTAAATATTAACTCCACTAAATTTTGCTTCCATGTTCTACTTTAAAAATCACTGCCATGTTAAGTAGAATGTTTTCTGAATCATTAGAGTAGTCCCATGAATTCTGCTCCAATTTTTATTTTGCAATTTGCCAACCCTGGCAGTATTCAAGGGCAGGTTGGATGGGGCCTTTGAGCAACCTGGTCTAGGGGTAGGTGTCCCTGCCCATGGCAAAGGAGATTGGGACTAATTGATCTTTAAGGTTCATTCCAACACCTTAACCTTGTATGATTCTGTAATTACTGATAATTTCCATTAAAAAAAAATCTGATCCTTAAAAATGTGTATATAACTTCTAGCTATTTCTGCCACAAATTTGTTAACTAGATTTGTTAACACAGAAATGACAATCAGCAAGAAGACTCCCAGCATACAGGCAAATAAACAAAAGTAAAACCATCTTGGAGTCAGCAGGGGACAAAGAACAACAGCAGCATTTCAATCCAGTAAGCAGAGAGTGATAAGGTTATCAAATAAACTCAATTTTCAAATTTCTGATGATAACTTAATAGTGAGAAATTTGGAAACATTAGGTAGCAGAATATTTCTGCTTTTATTTTTCATTACTCGAGAAGAGACAAGAAAACTTCAAATGCAAACATCTAATTACAGGACAAATTACTCCCATCTTAATTAAACACAAGTCAAGGAATAGCATAAATACATTCTGGCAGTCTTTCAGACCTAAAGAAAGACAGACTCAGGAAAAGCTAAAGAAATCACAGTTGTGTTCAGGGATGAGTATGATTTAAAGGCCCTTACAGCTGAAGAAATTGGAGATTGAGGATAAACCAATGTTTCATGGATTTTCTTCCAGAACATGCAGAAAATTCTGGCACAGCCAGAAGATGAGAGACAACTACCTCAGATGATCAGAGAGTAACTAAATCAAGATGAGTTTGCTGGAAATTCGTCAAAGACAATGATGACCAAGGCTGAAACTAGAAGTAACACATTGTATGTGAAAAACTGGTCTCACATTTCTAGCTGTTTAGTCTGCTGAGGATTATGACAGAAACAGAACTTCAGTTACGCAATTTTCAGGCAAAAAAGATGCAGAAAATCCAAGAACATAAGTGCTTTGCAATTTCCCAAGAGCATCTCAACTCCAAAAGTCCCCCTGCTTGTAGTTCAAAGAAGGATTCTGCTGAACCCCTAAAAAATTTAGTCCCTGACTTCATGAACTAAAATTTTTAGTAGATCAATACCTGCTACTAATTTAATACTTAGTGAGTGTAATTTATCTCCTCTATGATAGAAAATGAAATAAGTGAAAAATCTAAATATAAGCTATATAGTCAAATGTATACTCTTCTTTAAATGAAGACACTTCAATGAAGTTTGACAGATCTGCAAGGCAACAAGAAGATCAGAAAAAAAATTCAGCAAAAGGTTGCATTTCAGAAGAATTCAATTAATTAGCAAAATAAAATTGCATTCTACTAAAAATTTAAAAGCTTTGCTTCTGAGGAAGAGTCAAATAAATATCCAAACTCTGTTTGGATTAAAATGAAATTCTTCACTTTATTTGATCAAACTCCCTAAAGAGCAACCAAACGTAAACTAAAGATTACATTAAATCATTTAATACAACTTAATATATTAACATATATTAAAGTACAAGAAATTAAAGCTAGGCTGCCCACTGTTTTATTTTGCACTCTGTTGCACTGTTCCAACTGTGATTATATGGTACAGCTTCTGTTGGCATTTAATATCTTCTTGTTTTACTATTTCTTCTTCTCCTTCAGTAGTTTCTGTCTGTACTATTGTAGGTCACTCCTGACTTTTATTTCCCATGTGTGAAG
The DNA here is from genome assembly GCA_013398275.1 of Promerops cafer. NCBI lineage: Eukaryota > Metazoa > Chordata > Aves > Passeriformes > Nectariniidae > Promerops > Promerops cafer. The sequence continues at coordinate 246,251 of VZSE01000364.1, forward strand.
AATACTGAAAACATACATTAAAGAGAAGCAATAACAGATACCGTGTATACTTAAAATTCTTTCTCATAAATGTCTGAACTGTCAGAAGTTTTCCCATTTCCTTACCTACAATTTATGGTCAACAAACACCTCTGGTGTGATTACACAGAACTGAGGCAAATAAATGATTCCTTAAAAGCAAAAAGTAAATCCAGAATTATTCCCTAGATTTGCTCTTCAGAGCTGCTCCTTCCTTAAATTTCCAAAGAGAAGATACTCCCTTTCTGAAATAATGAAGTATATCTTTGTGATGAGTAACTGATTCCGTACATACAAAAGCTCTTCAAAACATTTGTTATCATTTTTAATAGTATTGAGTATTCACTGTTTTGATTAACCTTATACCAACAGGAACTTAAATTTACATTGCTGTACCACCAAATGAGATGCTGTGTTTAAACTAAGGTGAAAAGACCAGCCCGGTCTGGATATCCACAAACAATTTTCTCTCTTGCCAAAATGACAAAACTGGTGCCATTTCTTATTAATGAAGTGCTAAGCAAGCTGAGGGAGCACTGCTCTTGGTCGCTGTCCAGGAGACAGCTCTCAGCCTGGCTCAAGAGAAGGAGTTTCAAAGCAAGGTTTATCAGGCCTGTTCTGTTGGGAGAAGACAACTGTGAGCTAGACTCCAAGTGTGGGAACCAAAAAAAAATCACACATAAAGAATGAAAAAGAGCCAGCATTTCAGCTCTCCTCGGTGATGAGGCATTGCCTCCTGCCATGAAATCCAAAGTGCTACCAAGACTCAACATCCTGAAATGCAGTACTTCAGTTTCATTACATTTCATTACCATTCTGCTTAAGATCTCAGAAATAAAATACTAAGTAAGAAAATCAAGCAAAACACAATTACATGAAATAATTCCAAATGTATTCAGATGAGACAAAAGGGCTGTCAGATGCAGTGCAAAGCCAGAGAAAAGCTGGAGAAGAACTGTAGTTCATTTGCTGTTTTCCCTCCACAGAGTCAGCACCATGCCCAACATCTGTGTTCCTGAAACCCACAGAAAATGAGAAGGGTTTATCTCTAAATGTCTTTACAAAAAAATCTTAACTAAGAAAGGGTGCTACTTTTCTGTATGGCAACTGTAAATTACAACAGTAGAATTTTGTTGGTTATGTCCCCCAGTATTTGAATTAAACAGACCGTCCTATTGCTGTGCAGAAAAGGGAGATGATCTAAGGCAAAACTTGAAGTTTTAAAGTTGCTTCTATTTTACTTTATTCAAGAGAAGATTATTTTCCAGCTATTTGAATATTTTTTTGTACAGTAAAATATGAAAAAGAATTGTATAAAATTAATTTAGGAAGAACAGGGTCTATAAAAAGACTAACCTTGACAATTCTATTTTGAGGACTCGGTTGACCATGAATAAAAACCTCCATAAAAACAATTTACAGGTACACAGAGAAAATACTAACATTTACAGATAGATTTTTCCAGTGAATCTGCCTACCAATTCAGCAGGGTAACCATAGCAACTAAATGTTTTAGCTTAAACATCTTAAATGCACAGACAACAATTTGAATAATAATGCCATCAGTTAAGGCATTATACTTTTATCAAAGAAATGCGTCAAAAGAAAAATGACAATTAAAATGTTCTCTAAAAATCCATAAAAGCTGCTAGACCATTTCACATGTACTTCACAGTTTAAAAAATGGGTCACGATTACTTTATTACTTTACATAAGCAAAATGCTTTCTGCTAAGCATTGAAAGTATGGTCAATATTTTTGCCCTTCAAACAAAACTCATTACCAGTGGTAAATTGCCATGTGAGCAAACACTGCTTTGTTTGCAATTTTTGTTGCAAGAAAGAAATATGAGCTGGTACAGTAACAACAAAAAAAATCAAAGCAAGTCCACAGGAGATGACTCCTCTGGACACAACAGAAATCTGAAAAACACTGTGTAGGAATGAAACACTGACTCCTGTAACAACCAGCTTCACAGACCACTACTAATCATGTAACTCCTGACTGGCATTTGACCAGTAATGTAGGCACTGCAGATGAAGATTACTCTGATTAGTTTTTATTTTCATTAAGGTTGTGAGATACAAGGGAAAACATAAAATGATAGATGGGCAAAAGAGAGGAACACAGATGACTAGAACAGATCATCAGGATACACTATAAATAGGCTGAAAAGTTGTGGATGCTACAAGCAGAAAATAGGTTGTATCCATACATATTGAGCCATTATTGCTAGCTGGTAATTTGCACAAAGAATTAAGGGATAGAAGATGACTTAAATGTATTTCAAATGGAACTTTTTCTATGAAACAAGGTTATGGAAAGACTTACATTTTCCTCTAAGCCACACAGGAATGGAGAGAGTTAACAGAAATAAAGGTTTTTTTTCAAAATACTTTCCCACTATGTCAATTTATAGAAAACTCGGGTATAACTTAGGGGAAGGAATAGGAAACAGATTTGCAGAGAGCCATTTTTCAGAAAAAGGGCAATGAGGGTGGTACTTGTGACATTTGATCTTGAATTTCTGTGAACTTTTCAGAAGAAATATTAGTCACCATTGAAGGCACAAGAAAAAGGTGACCAGAATCAAATGGCTTTCCCCATGACACACCAAAACCAGATAAAGGCCTGACTATACAGAGATGAGTGAGATACTCATAGAATTCTAACCCTCTTAAGTCTGAAAGTAGCCCAAGTAGGAAAAAAATACAAGTCTTCCCCAAAAGGTGCAAGGATTAAGTTACTCTCAGATAGTCTCTTAGTGCCTTCCAATTTTTTAATTTCAAAATAAGAAGGAGTGGAACTTCAGTGGATAGCAGAAATCTAGTCACATAGCTCATTGAAAGCCTGATCCACTTAGCTCTCTACCTTTTTCCAAACCTAGGAAAAACATCTTGCACAAAAAAGGATTAAATCTGCTCTGTGCCTCTGAACTTGTCCAAGCTGTGAGGAAATAAAGGGCTATGTGTGTTCTCATACAAATTCTGGCAGTACATCTCAAAGACCTAAACTCTGCTCTATACTGACTGAAAATGTAGATCTTCAAATCCCAATGATTTTGACCGTGCTAACCTGGCACCATCTTGTCTTAACCTTCTGGACACATTTAAAAAAACTGAATTGGACAAAAGATGTTCAACAGGCAATTGGCTCAGAAATGGGGAATAAAGGACTCAGGACCAGACAAGTTCTAGAAGGGCACGTTTCTATTTCTATTAGTGTCTAATGCAAAACAAGTTGACCATGGATTTGAAATCCCCACACCCATTACAGACTTTTATAATGTTGCCTCAGATTTCCCTTTAACAGGAGTTAAAGGGAAATATGAATTGGCATATGAATTATCAAACAACTGATAAAAAAGGGAAGTGAGATCCATAAAGAACTGAACTGCTGTACTAATTTATCATTAGAGGCACAAATATCTGAAGTTTCTGAACTGCAAAGAATTTCAGGAAAACAAAGCTGTCCTGGCAGTGGTTCTGGTCCATTATATAAGTCAGGAAAATCTCTTTATGGAAATAAATGTGTTCAAATTCCGGAGACATGAAATAATCCCCCCTGCTGAAGTGAAAGTATCATCACCATCAGTGTTATCATCCTGAAATTGTATTAGCAATTAAAGATCTTTAGCTTCTTAAAGAGATGTCTTTATCCTCTACACCTATTAGAACTAGCTCCATGAAATCTGGATCCTCCACTCCAAGAGGAAAGGCTCTGTAAATGATAAAGGTAAATTAAGGTCTCCCTCCCAATAAAGCCCATTCTCCTGGCAAGAGCTTTTGAAAAGAGGTGGGGAAGAAGGTTTGAGGAATAGGTTAGGAAGTATGTTCAACAATACAGGACAGATGAGCTGTAAACAGCCTGAATCCAAAGAAAAAGGGGACAAAAGAAACAGACTTAGGAGAAAGGAGTCATGGCTCTTACCATTCTTGGTGAAGTACTGGCATGACTATCATAAGGAATGGAGAAATATGTACAAGGGTGTTTTGAGGATAATTAGTCAAATTATTCAGAAAGAGAAGCCAAAGTTGTAGCATTTCAGATCTGTAATTTGGCTCCTGTCAAAATGCTAATGTGAAGCTTCCTGATTATGTCAGTGTGCGCAGAGTTTCTAAGAGACTGAAATACTTGGCCACTATAAGCTCAGATCCAGTCTCCCTCCAGAGGACTGTCTTCAATTTTGGCTTGCAGTTCATGGGCCATTCAGAGTTGTATGGCCAAAACAGCCCTCTTCAGAAAGTAAAGCACAACATGCCATGTTATCTAGTCTCTTGCAACTTGAAAGAAAAAAAATTACCAAAAAAGGGACTTTATTTGTCTCAATCTTCCAAGCACGAAATCCGTCTACTATCAGATATTGAACTTTATAGAGCAGAGCCTGGTAATCTGCTATTCTTATTTCAAGGTTGTGGGGGGGAGGAGGTTATTTTTCCCCCTCTACAACCAAATGTTTAAAAGCCTTGCCAAAAGAAGCAGAGTGAGACTGTTTAAAAAGAACCACAGCAACAAAAATAGGAGTGAGTGGAGGGTGAGTAAAAAGGAAAATCCAAACCACCTGCTGATTCTTGGTAGCATCTGTCACTGTACAAGAAGTGGGAGAAAATGAAGGTAATGCTTGCCAAAGCACTTGAGCTGGAAGCAGAATGGCATCATTCATTGATCTGGTTGTATCAGCTAGTACAGACCCTATGGAATATCAACCACAAATACAACAAAATTTTGGGAAACCTTCACAGAAATCTGTAGAGTACTCAACCATCCTTTGCAGCAATGCTTTAAGGTTTTGTAGGAGTCAGTACAAATGTTCTTCCCAAAATGAAAAGCAGAAGCAGCTCTTATTCATGTCACTAAGATGGTCAAGAACAAAAGGTCACTTGCACATTGGCGCCTCATGTAGGTAGGGAATATGGCAGTGTCCTGAGGTGGCATCTTTGGGGGGAAGATGAGGGGGTGTTGTGGAGGCAAAAGTTCCTTCTCATCATAAGGTAAGCCTGCTTACTGGGGAATGGCATGATGGAGACGTGATCTGCCGAAGAGACTGTGCTTTTCCTGTAACAGCATTTCTCAGGTAAGAGACTAAATACAAAAGATAAATCCTTCCTAGCAGAGGATGGATATTGAGCAAGAGGTAATAATCCCATAAACCAAGGGTGTTTTCAAGGTTACTGAAAAGCTCCTCAGTCATGTCTTTTGGTCTCAATGAGTAAAAATTTATGGCTGATTCTACCCCTTTTAAAGGAGTTTAAGTAACTGGGTACCAGCATGGATACAGACCAGAAATACCAGCCATTGCTTCCTAAAACCTGTATAGAGACAATAGACTTAAGACATATCAGTAAAGACAGAAACTCTAATGGAGCTCCAGCCTCAAACTGAGGTTGGAAGTGAGTTGGGGCAGACCTTAAAATATCACAAAGGTCATAATGAAATCTGGTGACAAAGGAACTAGGAAAAAAAAAAGCTCAGAACATTGTGTTTATTTTGTCATGGTGCAGACATGCTCCATTTTTCCTTCAGCTATTGCAAATGTTCCCTCCTTACTGCCAGAACAGGCAGCACAATCAAAAAACATGTATCTCAAGTAGCTCTCTGTGTATGAAGAATCAAAGCATCAGGCAGGATATCTAAAGCTCTTCTCTTTGTTATGAACAGACCTAGAGAGAGACACGGACTTCTTCTCCCTGGATAATAGTGGAAATTTGGTTTCTTGAATCTGAGACTTGGGAAAACGATCAAAGGTGAATTTTTAATATTTTCTTGGGAGCAACTTTCTCAATCTGTACTTGAAGTCTCAATACACAGAACACTCAAAACTTCACCTAGACACGACAGTAAGCTGATACTTCCATCTCAGAGAGCATAAAGCAAAAACTTTTGTTCTGAATTCTTAAGTGTGGAAACTACATTGTCCCAGCACAATAAAAATTGCAGCCCGTAAGAAAAACGGATGTTCAAATAACTTGAAAACATTTTTAAAATAACAGATAATCAAAGAGAGTAGAGTATGAAGTAGAAGGTCCAGATGAATCTTCAATAAAAAACAGTTAAACATAAAGAACTATGGTGCAGACACAGGTGGAACTGTATGCTAGGTTGTACTCCATTGCTTATAAAATGCCCAAAAGTCAGCAAACAAGTTTTGCACAGCTCTACACTCAAAATATGCAGAAAAGCACTTGATGGTGAATACAGGATGCTAATGCGCAAATGCAGAACTCATTCATTCACCTCTAATGTATGCCTTTTGATTTCTTCAAAACTTAATCCCACACCAGTTACCTACAATTCTGAAAGACGTAAACAGAAGGACTTCAGGGGCAATAATTTTAATATAGACACATACACAGGGATAGATCATACATGTTATTATGCAATTATATATTATTTAAACATGTATCTATAAAGGACCACATTCAGCTTAATATTTCTGGACAAAAAGTCTCTTTGAAGTGCTACCATAATTTCCCAAATCTGTATTCTCATACCTTTGCATAAGCAGTTGTCTTGATAAACCACTGTTTGAGGTATTTCTGCTCCACTTTTGCTCCTGAACGCCATGAGCAACCATTGTCATCCACCTGTTCATTAGCTAGAACAGTCTGATCCACTGGATCCCAGTTAACCAAGGCCTAAAAAAAAATTGCAGGAAGAAAAAATACTTTCAGTGGCTAGTTAAAAACCAGAGTTTTACTTTACAGATGCCAAATGAATTATCCAGAAGCATACTTTCAAAGTTTACCTGAGTCTTCTGTATTTTTAAAACATCCATTTGAATCAGCAACATGGACTCGGATGGAAAAGTTTTGAACATTCATCTTCTCAGAACTCAAAAGACCCAAAAATGCAGTTGGCAAGGTTTGTCTAGATTGATCATGCTAGCAGGATAGGCTGACTGACATTTGACTGCTTGGCTGTAATATGTAAGCGTTCCAATTGACTATACTGAAATAACATAGTCTGATGCTTAAAAGTTCTTTACTACTAATCCAAAAGTGTTGAGTCAGTCTGAGGGGGATGAGTAAACAAGGATATCCAACTCAAGAGGACAGAATCATGAAAAAGTATTACAGTGGTCAACTATATTTTAAGTGAAAGAGTTGATATTATCTGTATCTAACTCCTGTCAATTGCATGAATTACTTTTGGAATCCTCTTTCTTTATCAATACAAATGCATTAAGTGAAAATCTGTAAAGTGAAATTAATGTTGGCGTTCTACTCCACAAACCTTGCATTTTGCTTTTGAGTCAACTGAAATACCAGACATAACATACTGGGAAAGGAGCAAAAAGCAAACTCACCCTCCCGCAGTGTTGAATAATTTAACTGGTGACTTATCAAAAAGGATCTAAGATCACAAAAGAATCCTATCCAAAAGTGGCATTAAATGCTATACATTGACTTGAAAAAATGAACAGAAAGAAAAAAAAAAATCAGAGCAACAGAGTAATCCATCGTATTGAATGTTATTTAATATTTAAGCTAAATCAGTCTGACTGAAAAACAGTAGCTACAGTTCCATAGAGATCTAATACATTAAACATTTTTTAATATATTTTAAATTACTTCTGTGGGTATGGGGAGGACTTGTATCTCAATCAAAAATTAGTAACTGCACTTATATTGTACTTTATATTTTATCTACCACTGATCACCTTCCAACCAGTTTCCAAACAGCTAATATTGCTTCATTTTAAATATGTTAGATATTCTTACAAACAGTAAATACCACAACCACTTTACAAATCTTATAATGAGGAGAGCTGAAAGAAAGATGCAGGGATCCTCTTGCTTAGAAATACTGCTCACAACTGTGTGAGCACAAAGTCTGGTTACACTGATTTATAAAAAATGTATTAGCATTAAATGAATGAATGTTATTCATTGATAAATTGAAACTTGCCTTCAAATGAAGCTTCTGTGAATTCAGGCTTGAATTTAAACTTTTTACTTTTTGCCTACCTTTTATCTGTTACCAACCAATAATACCACACCAGATTTTATAAAAGGCCTATGAAAATTCATTGGGAAGTTAAAATAAATCAATATATTCCATTATTACAAACCTATTTTCCAGAATTCCAGAAAATACAGCTTCTTCAGTAAATAAGACGTTATGAACGTGGCTCTAAAGTAATGATCTTTTAATTTATAAAGTTCTGAAAAAATGCCACACAAAGTTAAAGTTACACCTAAAGCTAGATAAATCAGACACTATTGAGAAGTAATAAAATTCCAGTTGCATAAAGCAGTATTAGCAGAAGCTTCTATTAAACTGGCTGTGACTCAAAGTTGAGAAAAAATACCGTTTCTATGTTGACGATACCATACTAAGTTTATGGTGAAAATTTTGGAAGGTAACTGAAATGATTACATAATTATTTAGCATAACAAATCTTCCTGTTACAACTCATGAGGCTCTATCTAAATAAATCCTGCAAAATACAAAGCAAATGTGCATTTAAGGAATTGTTAGAGGAAAGGTCTTGTCTTTGAATTTTTTAAGTTATATTCCTTCCATCTCATACAGACTTTTGACAATATCTAGAATCTGGCTAATAAATGACATCTTTAGTTCCTGCTTGTACCTCACAAAGGCAACTTCTTGACAATGACAGCCTCTGAAACTATGACCCCAGGAAGCTGCTAAAAGTCTTCTACACAAAGAAAGCACAGTGCAGGAGTATTCAGAGCACACCAATTATCTCACTCTTCTCACTACGCCAATGTAGACCACATGCTTTTAATACAGGATTCATCTTGTCTAACTTCATGTCTTCAAAGAGTAAGTATCTATCTCCAGGCTTGCTGTCTCTGGGTCCACTATGGATTACAGGCATCTGATCAAAGTAACAGAGTCAGGGCAGGGATTAACCTCACTGAGACACTCACATCTGGCCAGGTCAATAACCTCTACAGTATATTGACTAGATGAGTACTGCAGGAAAAAGGGAGGATTTTGCTCCAATGAATAAAGGTGCCCTCTTCGGATGCTGCAACACTCAGACAGACACTGGTAATCCTCCATAATTGCAGCTCCTGGACATACTGAGCCTGTGTCTCCCTGCCAGGGTAATTTCTGGTCAGACACGCACACTCCTGGAACAGAGCATTAACTAGGCTAACACTGTACTCACCTTATTCTTATTCTTATTCTTATTGTCACAGTAAGGCTGTGAATTATCTCTTGTAGCCAAAATGAAACTGTAACACAGGAGGCTTCAAGCTGTGCTTAATACACATTGCAGATACACTGACAACACGAGACAAATAAATGCTTTAAGTATATATGACTGTTCAAAGAGACCCAGGGTTATGGGCTCTCTCTGCCATCTGTTTCCTGCCAAAAAGCAACTGGTTCATATCCACCAGAGATTACATCCCCTACAGGTTGACAGATGCTGATTTAAGTCCTCAAACTGATCCTTGACTTGAAAGCAGATGGAAGTTGGAAGTAGATTCAATCACTGGTATCCAAACACCTCCAGGATCCCATAGTACTTGGAGTCTGAATGCAAAATTTATTTTGTATATCATCCCTGCTTTAAATGAAGCATCAAACTCATACTTTTCAGATTCACCTGGGTTCACTTGTCAAACAAACAAATTCACAAATAAAAATAGGTTTGTTATAACAAAGCCAGGGGGTTAAAATTTTTTATTACAAGAAAAAAATAATTACAGAAGAAAAGAAAACCAACCCAAACCCCAATCCAGCATGCTAGTATATATCAAACATTGAGGGGTTTTGCTGGTTGTCATTTAAGATCTCTGAATACAAATGCAAATAGGAGAAATAGCTCAGTAACACCCTGCCATCCTAAATGCTACCTTTCACCATCAATCTCTTTTTCCAGGTTCAGAGAATAATTGGAGTACTTAATTGGAGTCCTTAATTATATCCTATGGGGTTTCCTGGTTTCTACAGAATACAAATGAAATATCAAAGCATATTTAAGAAATCTTAGTTTCCATTTTAAGTTAGAAACATTCACTAAATTGCTGCTTTGTTAAAGTGCAGCTATTCAGGTATTTTGGAAATGCATTGCCTAGGCTATACAGAGAATTCTCTGGACTGCTCATTCAACATCTTTGTTTTATCTTGTGTTTAAGAAATAACTGAAACCTTCACTTTTCAGATAGCCGGATACATATTATTTACAAAATATTATAATTTCTTAATGTAGTGATAACTGATGAACAGCTGTGATAGTCTTATGACACCTAATACTTCTTTAATATTTTGAAGATCACAAACAAGGTTCAGAAATAGGATGCTTATGCACCTAATCTCCAATTATCCTATCCAAAACCATAAGTTCTGAGACAGTATTACAGTAATGTTGTACAGGTAAATAATCTCACTCCTGAAGAGACTCCTAATAATCACCATGTCATGTATTTCCATGAGGGACAATAAAATCTAGAAAATTCAATATTAAAGCCAGGAAATAAAAAACTAAAAGCTATATTCTGATCCTGCACTTCAGTGCAAATCTCTGACAATAAACACTTCTGACTTGACTTGCTACAATGGCCATTCATGTTAGTTAGTTATAACTGTTACATATAAAACTGTGTTATGTATAGAACTAATTCTATTTTAGAATGATTTAAAACTAACAGAGCACAATCACTTTATGACTGTGAATGGACAATCCAGAAATGTGCCACTGACATGAGTGATCTAAATTAAGCAGCAAAATATTGAAAGTCGAAGTTTGTACCTACCTCTTTTTGATACACTATCCCAGCTTCAAAAAGCTTAAGAAAGAGATATTGTGTCCATTTGTAGTACTCTGGTAAGCAAGTGGTTACCTCCTGTAGAAATGAATAAAATAAAAATTACTGAAACTATTCTTAGTATTTTCCTACACTGTTTTAACTTAAACAATTAACCCAGGAGTGTAGAATATGCTCCGCAGAGTAAACATTTATGCATGTATTAATGTACAAACCCATTTATTTGTATAATGCTTACAATGAGTGATATCCATCTGTACACAAAACCAGAGAACATGGGCTTTTTGTGGGTTTAATGCAGAAGGAAAAGGTTCCCTGTTAACATGGGATATAAGACTCTGTAAGATTAAAGCTGATAGATATAAGAACAGAAGATGAATGGAAGTGATCACAGCTGCCTGATCAAGGAAAGAGCAAAACCAGAAAAAAAAGTAGACTTCTCTTAAAGAACCCTCCTAGCCTGGCTGCCTTTTCCCCTGTTGCTCAGCAATGAGAAGCAGAGCAGAGGCTGTCGATGCTCAGAGGCAGCAGGGAGCTGGCTGATGGGAAGCAGGCAGAGCAAGGAGCCTGCAGCTGAAACTGTGGGTGCAGGAGCACAGCGGAACAGCGCTGAGGAAGCCAGGCTGCTGGCAGACAGATCGTGCGGGGCAGACAGGATGGAATACACGGTGAGATTCTGAACTTCAAGATGAAAGACTCGGGAAGGGGATCTCACATTCAAAGGTCAAATAAGCAACTGTTCCAAAAGGCAAGGGAGCTCAAGTTAGGAGGATGCTCTAGGTTAAAGCACGGAACAAATGAGTCACAAAAGTCACAAATGAGGAGGATGGTTATGAAGGAAATAAAGACAGATAAAAATAAAAGACAACATAAGCAGGAGGAATGGGAGTTAAGACAACAGCAAGCAACAATATAATGCATAGCTTTTTTAAAACTCTAAAACATTTGCTAAGTTTTTAGTGAACTCCGATAATTAAAAAACAAGCTGCTTATGAGCTGCTTACGAAGCTCCATATTTTAAATGTTTGTTCTTAAAAAAACCTAACTTAAAAATACGCATCTTAATATGCAATGACAGCTAATGGATTCCATCCTTACAGACTCCCTGTTTTCTCAACACAAGCACAGGTTTCACAGGTGCAATGGAAACCCACATGCCTGCCTGAAGTCGAAGATGGCTTCTACACTGAACTTCAAATTAGTATGAACATGTCTTGATTTTAAAGTTACTGATAAAAAGTAAGCCACTGATAAAATTTATTCCATTTGGAGCAGTTATCAAGCATCAGAAATAGCTCTCAATGTCTGAAATGTCTTTCACGTGGGCTTTCTCATCATCCTAGCTTCCCACTACACACAACTCCTGCAGTATCATCTGCTACTCAAATGACATCTGAAATGCTCTAGCAGAAAATTTTTATTCTTTTTCTACAACTTTATATTCTAGTTGCTTTGAACTTTATATTCCAGTGCTCAAACATTGCTTTTAACAATTCGTATGACCTTTGAATAAATGTGCCTCAAAAGTGTGTATAAGAGGCTTTCAAGATCAAAAAGAGACATTAAATGGCAAGTTTTCAGCTCAGCATGTGAAGACCTAGTAATGAAAAACAGTTGCTTGATTAAAACCCTTTGCTCTGCACTGAAAAAAACCCCACTTGATAAAAATCTGATTTACATCTCTGCCACTAAGCACATTTAATAGTTTCCACCCCCCCACCGGCTTCTTCACACAGTGACAACAGTTCTTGTGCCAGTATGATGCCACTACAGGAAACAGAGTTTCATCACTGGAGTATCAGACACACAAAAGAAGAGACACAATCCCTTTCAGTACAATATAAGATTATGTGAGCAATAGGCAAATAGGTCGGACAACAAAAGTGAGCTGCCAAATAAAAATAGAAAAGTGAATGGAAATTTGTCCTTATAGCCCTGAAGGGCAGATGTGTGTCAACTGAAACAAAAATATTACACTTCCCAATCTAAACAAGCATGTTACAAACCACACAAGCTTGAGCTACAAGATACAAGCTAAGTCCTGGGAACAGAATCCCAAGTACACACTCTCTCACAAGGAGTAAATAGACATTTCTTTGAAAGAAATGCAGCAGCCTGTATCACTAAAAAAAAAAATATGCTGGGTGGTCAACTGAGATGCAAAAAGATCACTCAAGCTCAGAATTTAACCATTTATAACCATGAAGTCTTAGAGCAACATTTCAAGTTAATGAAGAAAGACAAACTACATCACTACCAAGTGAAATGAGCTGCTGAAGACAAGCCACCAAACTCCTGCCAATCTTGAAATGTGTTTTGGTGGGTTTTTTTCCTATCATTTAGCACAGTAAGATTTACTGTTATAAATAATTTTCAGTGTATTCCAGTTACTGACCTTGATTAAATGAATGATGTCTGGTAAAAAGCTACCATTAGGCTGCCATCATGCTTAAATTAAGGTGAATGTTAACATCTCTATTTATACTCAATAAGCACGACAAAGATCCACAGAACATTAACAGAACTATCTTAACTCAGAAATACACAAAAGAGTTCATAAAAGAGTTTGAAAAATAGCATGCTGGAGCCATTCCACCCTGCCAAGAACTGTACATTTCTGCTTCTCATATGCGATCTGAGCACTGGTGTAACAGCATACATAGAGAACCCCTTATCATAAAGCAGTACAGTGAATATATATAACAGGATATTACCATATTTTCCACAAAAATACCTACTAAAAATCGGAACTCTTCTAAAAATATGTAAGATGCTGCTCAGCTGTCCACTGCATGTGCTCTTCACTGAGAGATTTAGTGATCACCCAACACCTCAGCATTTTAGAAAGTAATATGAAATCAGAGGGAAAGCATCTCCCTCTTCTCCCATCCATTTTGCCTTTTACTTTTGTCAGCTTTAAACAGATACTCTCACCAAAATGCATCTTTGTCACTGGTTACTGTTACTGTTCCTTATTCCTACAGGAATGACACTCATTCATAAAAGAATTCATTACAACAATTAAAATAAATCATCTATATAGGGGGTTTGCTTTTAAAAGAGTAGATACTGGCAAGGCACAGGAAAGACCCCTATCCTTACCAAAAACAACCTTGCTTAATCCATTTCTTGTAGCACAGTAATTTGTTTCTAACAAATACCATATCAGAGGGGTTGGTAACTTGTTTATTTTTGCAAATAAATTCTCAGTTACAGACTAAATGGTAGTATTACAATCTGGATTTGATATCACTGCAACTATCACAACAAGCAATGGGTCCACGTAAAGGTCAGAAAGTCATTCACTATTATATTCACTATTATAAAGTCTGATTTAAAGAGTCCCTTTCAATTACCAAAAATAAGTGTAACCAATAGTAAAGAATCCTGCATAAAAAATCCACAAAAAACAACAACTCAATCTGGATGAAAGACTTTGGTGTTTAATAAAAGAAAAACTAATTTTCAAATGCCTTGTTGTAAGATTCATTATTTGTTCTAAACCTGTTCCTTTCTTACAATTTTCTATTATGAGTCTCTGACCTTATAACTCGTTTTTGCTTGTATTTTTAAAGAAGGTTACAACTTCAAGCTACTTTTGTGGCTATTTTTTAAAAAATAAAAGTAACATTTATAGGCTTCATGAAAAGATTTATTTTTTTCTAAGATCCACCAGGCTTTATGAATAACATATAACTAGACTGGAGATAAGCAATTTCCTAGTTTATTAATAATAAATTTATTTTTAGCACAGTCATGCTGAAGACAGGCATGTTGCACCTCTTTAAAGGGAGATAAGAAGAAAAAGTCTGGATGGATTTTTTTTCAAAATCCATTTGGGAAGATAAAACAGTCTTTAATCAATTATCTGCCTATTTTGGTTTTCAAGGCCATGCACCACCTCATCTAGAAGTATAATTATTTGATTTTCAGAGGTTTAGAGCTACACCAACCTACATTTCTAAATTAATTTGAATATTTGTATTTCAAAGGCCCTTAGTTTTATGCTTTATTAGCTACAAATAGAAATGTCATACAGTGCCTACATTTTGGAGCATGAATATCTTTCCTAAAAAAAAAAAGTAGCCTTTTATCAACAGTTTCTTTTTTTTTTAAATTTAATGATAAGTAGGGTCACTGATTATCAATGGTATGTGGATAAGAAGAAAATGTCATAGGTCATAATCTATCTACTGTTGGTTTTATGCATGCTCAGGCAGTACACACAAATGACAACTTCAAAACTAAATAGAAAAATTATCTGCACAAAGAAAATCTACCAAAGATTTAATTTTTTTTAATGTACAGAGCAGACAGGGAACATTAGTCTCATGCAAAAAATATGTCACTTGGAATGCAGAAATTGAAATTACTAAAAAACCTTCACAGAACCAGCTACTTTATAAGAGAAAGTTACAGATTGATAATAACAGTGCTGAACTGATGGCTTACTGGGAACATGCATTCGGTCTGATGACAATCCTGAACAAAATTAAAGAAAAACATTATATGCTCTTTATCTTCTGTTGCTGATGATATGAATCATTGAAAATGATATTGCTTAATTCCCCTGAAAATCATGTTTTAAAGAACTCACAGGCAGTTTGCTGTGCTGTCTGGGGTAGTATTTTTGAAAAATCTGATCATCAGGAATGCTCAGATTATAGTTATCTTAAAACCAAAACATAATGTTGGGGACTTTTAAATTTTCCATGTATTTTTAATGTCTCTTAGAGACATTTCTTCCATGCTCAAACTTCAGCTTTTCAACCTTCCATCTGAGAAACATAAAGGTTCAGAATAGAAATGTTCTCCACCTTACTGATTTTTAAAAAATCTCTCCCCAGAATCACACCATTTTCAAAGTGATTTACAAATATATTACTTCAAACTTGAGGCACTTAAAATAGCTCCATGTTTCAGGTAAAAAAATCAGATAATCATCAGTATTTAAAAGTATTTTAAGGCAAGTTTACAGAGTTATTTTTTCATTTAATTTCATTTTTCATTTGCTTAGATTTTCTGTTTAGGAGAACAATTTTAAAGTGTCTTTGTAACCTGACTGAAATAATCTAATTAGCTTTTAATAATGTCTTATTTATGATATCTTACTAAATAAGTTCACTGACAGCTACAAGACAGAAATACCTGCACATTTTGATTTGTAAGAGAGAGAGCAATGAAAAAAAACTCACAAAAAAATAAAAAGAAATTTCTAGTACTGCAGGTGCACTGGGATTTGTTCATAATAATTTTATCAAGCAATGAGTTTCAACTAGTCTTCATATTCCTGGATACAAACTTCTTGACCACCAGACGTGACTTTATAAGCAGGCAGTCTCTTTAGGACAGCTATATGCACTAGGTACTCAAAATGGATTTTCTTTTTCTTTTTTCCACTTTTCTTTCCCCTTACCATATGTAAAAAGCAAGGTTTATGTAAGTTTCCTTCCCATCATCTAAGCATATACTCTAAGCTGGCCACAGAGAACAGAGATAGTTAACATAAAAGGTTCACACTTTAAAAAGGCAATTCACCACACACCAAAATAAGGATCTAAGTTAGGGGAAAGGGTTCCTCCCAGCATTATTTGTTAAGTACTATGCAGTAGCACAATAAAAGGGCAGTTATAAGCTACACCAATGAAATTAAATTAAAAACAGGCCCCTGTTTTTAGTAATGGTCTTGGTTAATTAGACCAACCCATATAAAATCTGTTTTTCTTGGATTGTTCATAGGAGTCACTAATACTAGTGCGTTTTTTGCAGTGTCACAGTATTTTGTAAGCCACTGATTTGGAGCCATACAAGTATAGAATATTATCAAAAAATACTTCTTACCTCAAATAGCTCACTTTTAAGATGAGCACTTGCACAGCACCGTGCTTTTCTGTGCAAAGACGCTTGAGTTACCCAGGAGCACTACAGCTGAGGCACTTAAGATGCCCTGCCCAGCCTAATGAGCCCTGCAGAGCAGCAGGTTTTATCAGCCTGTAAAACACCCTGCTACAGCTTAGCCCTTCCATTTCCACAGGTGTTTCTTTCATGGCCAGCTCAAATATCTGTGCATTTGGAGGTCACATAATATTTTGGGCATCATGAATTTTTTTGCAATTAATAAACAAGTCTGTTTCTGTGGCTACCATTCAGGTTACTCTTACTGCAATTAGTATGGCAGCCTTTCCAAGTAAAACAAAACTTAACTCATAAGCTGAGGAGTGAAACATAACATGTTGTGTTTCAAGGAACATTTTTCAGCTGTTTTAAAATCCTACTTTTCAAAAACACCAACTATGTGTCCCTAGAGCATTCTAAAGCATTTCAATTACACAGCAGTTCAAATGGAGTTAGTAATAGAGTATCAAAGCCCTTTCCACAAGTATTCAGAGGCTCCTCAAAGTTCATTAACCAAAACACAGTTTTCTAGCAAAGTGAAGGTAACTCTCGAAGAATAGGCACGGAGATGACAAATTATTTTTCCCCATGTACTTATACTTCTTGCCATGGTTTTCAATGCTGCAGGTTTTCTATCTGTTCTTCAGAACAGAAGGGCAAACAGAAGTTTATACACAAGACATTAATATTCTCAATTTTCTTGAAACGCAGCCTGCATCATTGAACTCGTGTGTGTTTGTGCACGTGTGTGCTCCACAACACCGCCTACACACAGGATTCCACTCTTTTCAAGTATTGCTGCACCACACATGCACACAACCTCTGAGATACCAACAGCTTTAAACATCAGATGTCAAGAATGAGTGCAGTGAAGCTTCCACAACAAATCTTTTCTTTACAGAGCAACTTTTCTGGCTACCAAGAAAACGTAAATCTCATTTAAAAGGCTTATACTGAGAAATCCTTCCATACATGAGACATGACAACATGGTTTTTTAGATGCAAGACATACAAATAAACAACTTCACTTCCATGATTAAAGAAAACAGATGGCATGTCTCAGACTGTCAGAAAACTAATGCTTTTCCTTTTCAGATCTACAGTACTGCTATAAAATACCCAGGTTAGCATCTCCATCACTCTATTCAAAATCACATTAAGGTGATAAGCAACAACTATTGCTGAGAATATAAAGATAGTGACTGACTCTGATTCACTGGCAAATGCAATAACCTCACAATCGCTTCAAACGCTAATTTCTTTTTTATCTGGAAAATGACATTAACTTATGTCTGATTGTGTTTGGTAAGTTTTTTAAGGTGAACACCTGATTCTCAAGCATTAGTGTTTTAAATAAAATTTCTGGATTCCAAAATGATCCTGATATGAACATCTGTGAAAATGCAGGCTTATACTTTGAAATTTGGAATAACATAACAGAGCCACCATTTCAATTTACTATTTTAAACCCTTGACATATGCATTTAAAACAGCACTCCTCAAAAACACATACCTTAGCACAAAGGCGTTGCTGTTTCATAAATATCTGTTTATTGCCCTATTCTAATACAGAAAATTGATACTTCAAAGAGATGAAAAAGCAAATACAAAATTAAAATTACTTTAAAGATTCTCCTACACATTGATATTATCAGATGATATCAGCATGTCAAAAATTAGGGAAATCTGATAAAAAGCTCGATTTTACAGTTTAACAATTCAAACTAGTCACTGCCAAAGGCAGCTGTATTGTCATAAATAAAATGGTGAAACTCCATGGGTCTCAATGCTCCATCATACAATAAAATAAAGTAGTATCCATTTTAAAAAGCAAATCTTACCCTTTCCCATGTGAAAGACAGACCTAGTGCATCAAACTGTTTCCTCATATGTTGAATATTACTGCAAAATAATGATAATAAATTAAAAATTATTAGCTTAAGATATTTCTAATACGTGATAATATAAAGAATCTGGTGCTTATAGAGTTCTGAGAAACCAAAAGCACTAGTTAACCTCTAAACACTACGATGTCAGTAGCAGTAAAACTCAGAATTGTCAGAATACTCAAATAATAGTTTTAAAAGTCCCTAATGTATTCTGGTCCAATTTCCATGGCTATGTATATGAGGCAATATGTTTTTTTCTCTAGATGTGAAGGCATCTTAGAAGTAAATATGGCACTGCAGTTTGAAGGAAGCACTGCTCAAGCACCACTTCTTACTGTGCTTAATTATTTTTACTGCAGTTGAGTCAAAGGGGCCTCTTAAATCTCAATGCAGTAGGGGACACTTCCACTATCACCTTAATCCTGCTCTATTTAGGCAACGCTATCCTGGCTGTATTTTGCTGTGGCTCTGGTGATTGTGTGACTGCAGAATAACCTGAATCAGCTTACCCATTCAGCTGAAGATATGTCCTACAAAAATTCTCCAAAAAAACCCCAGCCGTTTTCTTTCTTCCCTCTGATCAACAGGCTGATCAAACCAAAACTATGGTCCACAAAACCAGCCGAGCCAGTGCAAAGGAGGTGGTGGGAGCATGTATCCTGGGAGGTGACAAGGACCTACAAAACCTCTGGTGGCAGCATTGCCATAGATAAACATTAATCGACTATGACACTGTCAGGTTAGATGCTGCCCTGAATGGACTGTATTACAAATGTAAAGTAAGATACATCAGGATATACAGTGAAGCTTTAGCTTGAAAATGTACTAAATACATTCTACCAAAATACCCACAATTACACATTATTAATCAGTGACCTGGTGGGAATTCATTCACATACTGTAAAATGGATTAAAATTTCTTAGGGACTTTTACCTTTCTACTAAAATACATTCTGTCAGATAAAGTAGTATCTATCCTCCCAGAGTGGCTAAGTTGACAGTCATGAAACCAAGCATTTAATCCTGATCCAGAAAAAACTTGCAGGGCTAAATAATTGAGTACTGCAAGTATTTAATATTATAATATTTTAGTTGGTAAAGTATCAAGAATCTTAAGACGGGCCCAGAAGCATGAACAAAACCCAAAGAAACAGCATTATCAAAGATGGAAATGGATCAAGGTCTATAAAGATACCACAGATAGATTACTGCATCCAGAGTACCACAAACAACTTCACTTAGGAAGACTGGTTTCCAAGTAATTTTCAGAAATTGTTTACTTATATAACTTTTTACTCATTTTAAAGAATATTAGGAGAACATAACACCCCATTCTGTGGTCTAAAGCCAAAAATGTTCACAGAAATCAGAAGCAATAATGGCTGCTTAGCACTTTCCAAGATCCAGTCTCAAAAAACCCCAACTATCTCCTTCCTCTCTCACATGGTACAAAAAACTGCTAGTAAATCTAACCACGTAGCTCATAATTTTCTGCTGTGTATTCTATACCAAGGTTTACCTCACCATAATGAAATTCTGATTTATTTATACCCGCTGGTTTGGGTGTTTGGGAAATGCTTCTCTTTTAAACTGTAAAATGCTAATATTCTAGCATTTTACAGTTTAAAAGTCATTGAGATTAAAACCTTGAAAATCATCCCAATATATTTATCTTTCAAAACAGTCATCTGCACAGTCCCATAAAATGTTGTCAAATAACCTTGGTCTCACAGATAACCCTGTTCTTTCCTGTTCCATCTTTCTTCCATGCTTGTTTTGCTCTGTTTTGTTGATTTATGGGGGCCACAGTACAGGTATTCACAGTGAAAATGCCATATTTCAGTTCATTTCACCTTTGTGTCCAGCTTGCAGGGTGAAGGCCATGTTCAACTGCAGCATTTTCTGCTGGTAAACCAAAAGCATCCCATCCCATTGGATTTATCACCTGTCAGCAAAAAGAAAAACCACAATGTTATGCAACTTTCTGGAATGGCATCAGCAACACAAAGAGGCCTCCAAATAATGAATGGTGCTTGGCATTTCAGCATGTGCTTTGTCTGAACTGAACTTCTTCCAAACCTGCCAACTATGGCCAGCTTTGCTTTAAAAGATAACTATGAAGTGCACTTGTTACTTACAATGAGATGTTAGAGGGAGTTTAAAGTATTATGCATGACTATTTCAGTATCAGGTTGACAATGACAAAAACCAATTCTTTTTAAGTTTGTGTGGTGGTAAAAGTCAGCAGTTGATGCTACCACTGGACAGAAGCAAATATTCATTCTAAAACAGAAGACATTGTGTAAAAATAATTGAACCAACAGTTTTATAACTGTAACTGATGTGTAGCCTACTATATTTTACTTAGTGTTGAAAAACAAAGAAAAATACCCTATGATAACTTTAAATTCACCAAATAAAATTAAGATGAGGCAAAACAGTTTTAGTCAAATTTTACTGAAATGTCTTTTGTAAATACAGACTACAGACTGACAAATTGTTATTTCATGACCACAAATAAACAAAGGTGGGAAAAAAAGGTTTACTACAAAATATAATAGATAATTTCTGTTGAAATAGAGATGTATTTTTCCTGTTAACATGCAGATTATTTAGAAAGATAATCTAGCAATACAATAAGTATTCAAAAAACCTGTTTAATAACCAAGGAAATAAAGGCCAGTTCTTAGGATGCTGTCATTAAACACATATATATTGGATGCCTGATAAAGCCAATTCTATTTCTTAACCTACAAATATGCTATAAATTCAATAATCATGATTCAAATTACACAAGTTTAACAACAGCAAAACATGACTAACATTTCACAAGTTGTAAGAAATCAAAATTTTTACCCCTTAAAATATGTATTTATATAAAGAACATGTTTCTTAGTGGCATGTAAGCAAAAAAGCCATAAAAGAGCAATCCCAGCCACACTAATCTCATAATATATCTCCATGTGAAACATCTGCTCATTTTGGAAGCATAAGAGCTACTTTTGTCACTGCTTTGACTTATTTTTATTCTTCTTTTCCACCGCTTTCCAATCTTCTGACTTAATGTAATATTTCATAAAAAATATTTTATAGACATGTTTATAAAGATGCCCTAGGCACCAACACAGTGTAAAAGTAACAGGATTTAATAGATGTGACTCTTCAGCATTCTCATTTTCAGTACTGATATAAAACTAAACCTGCTGTCTATCATTACTCTACTGGTGCAGCAACAAAACCAAAGGTATTAACCTGTGATCATCCATGATCCAAGCCAGCCCAATAAGGGCCCATGCACAGCACATTTTTGATGTCTAAATCTAACAGAAAATGGAATGCCATTCCGTGTAAGAAACTTTTCCTAACTATCAGACAAACTATTGTTCCTCACACCATAGTATCAGAAATTATGAGTCTTAATTGCCTATTTCCTCACATATGGGGGGGGAGTTTACATGGAAAATGTCAGTTGGAGCCTAAACTATTTCTCAACTGAAGCCCACTGAAGCACACCTTGGCCCAGCCCTTCCCTTCTCCTCCCTGACCATCCACCCACCCATCAAAACTATTAGTATAAAAAAAAAGACAGTTATGCTTTACATAAGCTATAAATATCAACAGAGTTTTTTATAAAAGAAAAATATTAATTTATGCAGCTCAGTTCTTTTTGATGGACGTGATGAAAAAAAAAGTTGTTGTTTTTTTTCCATTATAATACATATTTTCTCTATTTAAATGCCCTAGACTAATGCCCTGCCTTTACATTCCTATAAATGCCTTCTCTTACTACAAGTTGATGCACATTAAGTGAGATTAGGAAAAAATCACTCTTGGTTAATTTTTTTGTAAAATTCGGCATCTGATGATCTCCTGGATACAGACAGGCAGCCAAATGCAAGGCATAATCTCATTTCTCATGCTCCTGAGCAAAAGGATGTGAGAAAAACAACTTCACTACCAGCTACAGACTCCCCAAAAGGGCTGATGGATGCCTCAGACAGTTCATGTGCAGACATTTTATCACTGTACCCTCAGTGCTGGAAGGAGCAACCTGTGCACATAGATCTTCCAAACTCTAGCGTTTATCAAAAATATCATATTCACTCTTCACATTCAAAAGTTCAATTTAACGACCAATAGCATTCCCCAAGTTAAAGGTCTGAAGAAGTATGCTAATTCAAGTTTCAATCAGAAAACTGAATTTAAAGAGACATTAAAAATATCCTCAAATTAGCCTCCAGGATAGATCTATTTATGTAGTTGCTATAGAGATGAATGTAACATGCACAGTGGTTTAGAAAATGATTTCAAGTTTATTGTCTCTTTTACTTCTCTACCATGAATGGATTTGAAAGATTTGTGAAATGCATTTGTCTTAACAACAGGTCAGCTCCTTCTGGCTGTAATCTGCAGCAAAAATGCCACAGTTTCCACGCAGCATTTGACATTACATCTTAACTCTACTTATTCAACATAAAAATCTGAAGAGAAACGGAAGAGGAGAAGAAAATATGCAACTAATGTGTCAAAAGTTGGCACAAAAGAAAAAGGAACAGTTTGACTGTTCAAAACAAACTGAATATAGGAAGAAAAAAATAGAAAGCCGTTTTGAAGACCAAAGGGTTATTCCTTGTAGCTCTTTGATGGGTTGGTCACTGGCTCTAACTAGGAGAAAACATGGCTGCTCTCTCTAGCAGCACAGATGAGCAGAAGAAAAACAAGTCATCCACTTTCTTGAATGCTGACTTGATTGCTTTCAACAGCAGCCTCTAAACCTTATGCAACTGAGGGATCCATTCTGCTCACTGCAGTGACCATTCTTCCAAACATCACTTCTCTAGGTAGACAATATTTTCTCTAAGCCTCGAGGAGAAAGAAAAACAAATAATGACTGTATCTTGTTAAACAGAAGGCTGCATAAGCCTAAGGGTGCTTACACCAGGTAAAAGAAGGCAGGTTGTAGTTTCAGCCATTTTACAATGGCAGAAGGCAGTGCTATCACCAAAGGCAGCTGTGTGTTTATCCTCCCAATGAAGTGGACTAGTGAACTCCTCAGGCTGAAAACTCCCAGGTTAGTCTTGCACACACATGGAGTAACTTCAGATCCTCAGAAGTTCACATGATCAGGCAGGATCAACTATGAAAGCCTGGCATTTTCTACCACTTAACACAGTTTGCAGGGGAGCATAAAAGGAAGTGATTATATAGTGTGTGGGGAACAAAGTGCTCAGTAACTACCACACAGAATGGTCTTTTTGGGAACAAATTATTAAAAATGAAAATATTTGCATCTTGAAACATTTTAGATCCCAAAGACTCAGCTTGAAGCATTTTTAAGAACCATTTCGCAGCATGGTCAAACATCTGTTGTTAGTGATGGCTAGAGCTCTCCCTGTTACTGTGGGACCAAGGGGAGGAAGACACAGAAACTCCATTGATTCAGTGCTGAGATCTCAGCTCTTCCTCTCAGAGCATTCTCATCTATTCACTGCCACAACAATCAGCTCATCACACTGACAGCAGTAGGTGAGATCAGTGTACTATATAACACAAGCTGACAATGATCTCATAACACTCAGTTCTAAGCCTCCATCAACATAACCAGGACTGGTGATTCAGTGACTTGTCCTAGGTCTTTGTAAGGACACAAAGGACGTGTTTGCTCCTCTGAAGTGCTCAGTATGTCTCAAAACTAAGACCAGGGAGCTGACGTACTGTTCTTACACCCAGACCAATGCATTCTAAATTTTAAGAAAGACAGCTGAATCAGTGTCAGAAAGGCCTGCAAATAAATATATTTAATTCAGAGAATGTGTACTAAAAGAAGATGACCAGAAATGAAAACTAAGAGGCTTGCTGACAAATTAGTTGCTTGAATTGATACAGCAAAGTCTACATCCTATCCCTGCTTATAGCCCTGTGACACACTCGACATGAACTAACCAAGAAAGGCTGACAAAACAGGTGACCAATGATTACAAGTTCCAGCTGCCAGAAACACCCCTAGCTCCATTGTGGACCTCGCAATTGTGCAATCTCAGACACATGAGACAGTGAGGACTTGCAGTTAGAAAGGGAAAAGGAAAGGATGGCTGCTCCTTCCATTGGCTGCCTACAGTGGGCTGAACTTGTTGAAAATCTGATGTAAACTGATGTATTACAGCACACTTTAAATACAAGACCTACACTTCAGTGAAGCCTAGATTCTCTTTTAACCATTACAGGTAACAGACACCATTACACAACAGGTAAAAATTACCATCAAACAAAAAACTCTCCCAGGCAGGTAAGGCACACTTGGAAATAGATTAAAATAAGGAATTTTTGACCAGTGTGTACATTCTAAAAAGGACTATTTCAATGCTTCTCTGCAACACAGAGCTGCATATTAGAGAAGTATCTTTCAAAATAATCAAACCATATCTATTTCTATCAAAACACAAAATGCTAATTTATTTTTATTCTCATAAAACATAAAATATGAGAAATTACTCAACATCCACAGAGTACCACACACATTCTGAGAACAAAGTTATCTTTTGCCTCCTTAATCTCACACATTCTTGTCTAACATAATTATATTTAAAATTATATCTCATTTTCTCTTTTTCTTTCAAAATGAAACAGAGTGAGCTCATTAACACCTGCAGTACAGGCTATGGGAAAACTAAAATTAAATAAGATTCAATTCACACACAATACTTGTAATATTTGCTACTTGATTTATACCACATGAACTAACCTGACAAAAAGACACAACAGCCTCACACAAAAAACGTGGAGAATAGCAGCTAGTGATGATCAGAAAACAGATCTGTATTGGAATAATTCATCCTACTGATGATTCATTATAGAGTTTTAATTAAACTTGCCTGTCTGGCTTCAATACCCTTCACTTTTGCAATTTCAAGAGTATTAAGATTCACTGCTGAAAGGGAAAACAATTAATGAAAATACATCCAATTTAAAAGAAGATACGTTATGGATAAAAAGAAAATGCTCTTTAAGTCATTTGGGGGTATTGCAGAAATATCACTGGTTATATTCTAATCCCATCCATCTCAGTTAGGTATAAATTAAGAAATAATTAGTATAGTGTGATTCTAGCATAGAGGAATTTCACCCTGATTTGATTACAGAAAGGACTATTCTCAGTTCTGTACAACTCTCACATGTGACTGCCTTGCTCTGGTACCAGTTTCATTAAGAAGATATCACGAGAACTATTGAACGGAATCACTCTGTTTACTGATCACTAAGGGAATTATTCTCAGTCCTCTTGAGAGGCACAAATTATCCACTTTGGAACTTATTGAAGACATGTTAATGACAGCATGATAAAGTAATGGTAAATACTTTTTCCCAGAGCAACAGCACACTGGAAATCTGCCATAGTGAAATCACCATGAATATCTCTATCATTTCTACACAGCACTCTCAAATAATGAATAGGAAATCACTTCTTACAAAATTCCTACATTTGAATTCTCAATATGCATGTAAATTCACAGAGTAAACACAACCAGAAAATACACATCATAGTTCCGGACTGATTTATTAATAGCTACAAATTTGTAATTTAAAATATATAAATTACTTTTTCACAACATTTTGTAATAAATATGTTTGTAATAGGATGTAGAACTCTCCATAGACAAAAACGGTTTTAATTGCACTTCAAGAAACATGTCACCCTTAACACATGCTGGAAAGACCAGCTCAGTGCAGTCATGCTAAGTAATCTATATGGCTTACATTTCCCATGCAAAGACTTCAAACTTCATCTTCAATAATCAAAATGTAAACAAGTTATCTTAAAACAGATGTACTCTACAAATCATTTATCCAGCAACCCAATCCAAGTCCATGACAGCTTGTTTCCCATGCATTGCCTACAGGTCCTTGAGGAGTGAGTGCTGGAACAAGACAAGGCTTCACAATGGTTTCATCTACAGTTTTATATTGAAGCAGTATTTCTTTCAGAAACAGGGTGGGGAAAAGAGCAATAGATATTTATTTTCACACTTAAAGTGCTGGTGCAGTACAGATTTCTGGGAAATATCTGTACAGTTCAGTGTGCATTACGTCTCTAGAATATTTTAATTGAAACAAAATCAGACTTTATGGAGCTGAAAAAATTATACTAATTTAAAATAATACTACTAATAAAAAATAATACTAATGTTACATTTTAGAAAAACCAAAACGACAACAGAACCCAAATGATTAAAAACTTTCCCAGCTAAAATTTCAAAATACCTCCAATATGAAGAAATTACACAACTGCATTCCAAAGAAGGTCTAAAGGACCCCTAATCCCTTTGTAAATGTATTCTAGCCTATCCTCACTAAGCTATTAAAAAATATAGGCCAATTCTTGCCTGTTCAGATTAAATCAACATGTAACTAATTTATTGTTTTCTCATTAAGGCATTCTTTATGAAAAATACCTCCGCCTTATTCAACATAATCTCTTAATCATATATTCTTGTCAACTACATACACACCATAGACATTTCCCCTCACTGTTAAGTAACAAATATACATCGTAGTCAGAAGCTTTCCCTGCGACCTATAAATCTGAATGCTTTTGTCTGTAATTTTCATGATAACAATCCATCATTCCTCATTGCCTTACACTTTTTTTTAATTTGAAAATGATGGATGCAAAGTTTAAACAACATTGCCGCTCAAAAATCTTACCCTAACCTTGCATTGCATGCCTGAAATGGATTCACTTCTACTCAGATTTTTGATTGGTGAAAAATTAGCAGTCCCTAGGCTTTCAAACATGCAATATTAAAGCTGAATTTTGAGAAAGACATAGAAAATCAATGGAATAACTTCAAAATTATGCATACTAACAGTTTTGTTTCTAAAGCATTCTTTCTTTTTATATACTGAAGAATTCCAGTAATTCCTTGAATACAGGGCTAAATTTATTTTTCTAGGGAATATATGAAGTTTTAAGATATAACCATGTCTTAGCCTACAATCATCACAATATCTTAAACATCATAATAACCTTTGACAGATCCTACAACCATGAAAAAGGGCAGAGAGAACCTTTAGAGGCTGATAAATCAATTGCAAAGAAAAAATTATACAGACTCTAATTATAAATGACAGAGAAATTAGCATGGGTAATAAAGGAAAAGTCTTTTAAGGTAAATGTAAGTTCCAGCAAGTTAATGCACATCAATAACACAATGTCTCTTAATCTGACATACTCAGAAAATCATCTGAGAGATTTTTAATGTCTCTTAATCGCAAATGAAAGTTAAATTCTTTGGCTGCCCACCTTTAGTCAAAAAATAGATGTTCAAACTGGTTAACATAACAGAAGATACAAGTATTTTTAGAAATCCAGCATGTTCTACAGGCACTTCTTCAAAGTAATTTTTACATGAAATATAAAAATATGCTGAAATGCAAGATGTAAAAACTTGAAAAAATCGGAAAACTTTTTGGAAAACTTGGAAAAATTTTTCTAGAAAAAAATAGTCAAATATGGAAATAAAAACTTGTTTGCACGGTGGCTCTTGCATTTCATAGGAATTATATTATCTTTTTACTTTTCTCCTAATGTTTCTATTAAAGGTGCTTACCTACCTTGTATTCAAAAGTTTACAACTAGAGCATGCTACTGCATGTAGATAATTATTTTCACTTTATTTTTGCAAGTACAAGAAGAAGCAAGTTTTCATCTTTCTGAACAGCAATTCACTGGCTACCTTCTCTGCTATTGATAAGAGATGGCTACATGCTGAAATGACATTTCATCAATGGTCTTAACATCAAGCACGAATCAAGCATCCCTTCAAATGCCTCGTTAGTTCAATTTTTTTAGTAGGATCCAAGTTCTGGTCATTCTGAGGAGTCAGGAAAGGTAAGTATTATAACAGACATTGGGGTTTTTCTCTCATTTAAAGTTTAAGGCAGTTATTTCTTTTTCCTGCAATTTTGAAAGCCTAAGAATGCATATGTGTAAAGCAGCAGCAAGTATTCAGTGCATGGTATGTTCATCACTGGCATAAAACATAGTATTTGGAAAGGCAGCACACTGAATAATGCAGTGACAATACCTATCAGAGTCTCACGGATGGTGATAAATCCAGGAAATGCTACACTTCTACAGCACTTGTAGCAAGGAAACTGCACTTAGTACCACAACCAGCAACTAACAATTCTTTCTCAATTTCACCTTCTTTGTACTCTTTTGAGGTTGATACCTATATTCTTGAGCTGCTCCTTCTCTCTTGCACATTAGAGACTCCTTCCCGTCATCCTAGATCCTTGCCTGTGCTGTTTTTCTCTTTTTATTCCCTTCTTTTTCCATATTCCTCCTTCCTGTTGGTTTCCCAGATTCTTCACATTTTCCCTCTACCAAATGTCTTTCCTCTGTAATATGGCTGTCACTCAGGCCACAGCTCTCCCACACCTTCCTTACATCCTCCAAATTTTACCTTGCCAGCCTTTACTGCAGAATGCCAGCCAGGACCCCACTGCAGATTGCAGGGACAAGGCTCTCAGCTACCCCTTCAACCTAACGGAGAGATAGAAGGGAGTGAGGGAAAAATTACAGCAGGCATGGGGGAGACCAGGAAACAGAGAAATGTGGAAGGGGAAACGGGATTTCTCCTTGCAGATGTAGCAAGAAAGTTAGACTTAGCCTATCTTGTAGGCCTGCACCTTCAGAAGACATTTAATACATATGAGCAAGGCTGAAATGGGCAAGCCAAGGGGTCAGATGCTACAGAACAGAAACTTTCAGTCAGCTACACAGACATGATGTAACATGTGGCATGATCCTGTTCATCTGACTTGCAGCAGTCACAAAAAAAAAACAGGTTTCTCTCCCAGCTGGCACAGAGGCTGTCCCTCTGTGTCTCACAAAAGACTGGTTCTCGGGAGCAGAAGAGGTGAAAGCAGTTGATTTTGGTGGTGTCTATTTTCTCTTGCCAGGTTCATCTTCTCCTCCACCCTGGTCCCACCCAGATGGCAGGAGAGTTGTCAGTCTCCTCTCACAGAAACTGTGTGGGCCACAGGTCTCAGTGACACTGTGCCACACATCAGTAGATTCAGGCACCTCATACAGCATCAGCTGTTATCATCTGAGGTAGCATCTAACCATCTCTTACCTGTTCTGAACACTACCGGCTTTAATAAAACTCTCAAATTTCAATATTCAAAGCTTCATGGGTCATTATCTACACACCTGTAGCACATATTACACTTTCATGGATTTTGGAAAATACTGATTTCTTTATCAATTATGATATTAAAATACACAAAACTCCCACCCAGTCCTACCACTGATCTATTCTTACCTGCATCCCTCTCATTTTCTGGAACCGAGCTACTGCATCACTGATGGTGTAGACACGAACATGGCCCATGTGAAGCTTCCCAGAAGGATATGGGAACATAGAAAGCACATAAAATTTTGGTCTTGATTTCTAGAAAAAAATTTTTAGAAACTAGTAACTGCGTGAGTTAGCATTTCACTTGAATAAATACATGTGCACATTATAAACTACTACACGACCTCATGAAGAGAAACATGGTTCTGCTGGAACTGATCCAAGTGAGCAGTTTATTGGATCAAATTCTTTGTGGCTGTAAATGGAGATGTTTTATCAGACTTTGCTGCCATCTTATCAATTTATACTGACTCTTCTATGGCACTTGACTGTTACGAGAATGAATTCAGTTATAAAGCTATACTGACAGAACTGAAACTTAGCAAAGCACCATTGCCACTGTAGCATCTGCAACTGATTATCTATGTTCTTAATCTGCCCCAACAAAAAAATGAAAACATAGCAGATTAAATTAGTCTCATAACAGTTTAAATAATTAATGTTTTACTTCGTATCTACAACAAACACAGAGCTCACTCCTGGCCAGTTGCTTTTTGTCAGCTGAACTGCAGTAACTCCCAGAGTGACTACATCATTTCCAATTGCATGAACATCTGCTAAAGGGAAACTGTTCAGTTTCACTATGTATGCTCAGATCCAAACACATCTTACAAGCAGTATTTTGCATAATGAAAAGAAACTAAATATTTCATTTACTAAGGTTTGATTAAAATGACAGAAGTTACAAAGAAATCACAAATCGTCTCACATCAGTTATTCCTAATACATCTTGATTACCACTGAATTCACCACTGAAACACTGATAGTATCAAGTATCACTGATACTTGCTAACTTCTTACACTATTTGTCTTATGTTAATAATAAAAAATCACAGGCAGCTTTCAGCTTTTACTGTTCTGAATAAAACTCTATTAGTATTTGTCAAATAATATTTATCACTTTCGTTCAATCACAGTAAAATCAGAAATAATCTCAGTACTTCACTGCAGCACTACACACTATTTGCCTCTTAATATGAGATGTTATTAAATCTACTTCAACTGTAAGGATAAAACAAAAGTATCATTAAAAATACAATTTAGATCTTAGCATATGTATGCTACATATGATTCCTATGTACATATGTATACAAAAGACACAAGTCTAAATGAATGCTTTCCTTGCTACAGGTATAAATGCACACCATTTCATCTCATTTTTCTTCCCCAGAAAAAGCAAGCTCTTTTCTCTCTTCAACATTTTGATAGAATTATTTCTTTTTGTCAGAGAAAAGGCAAATTTTAAGGGAGATGAACAAAAAAAACATAAAGAACCACAAAATTGTTTTTTATCTATTGTGACAGCATAATTGTGAAGGTAAAAAGAATCAGAGACTGAGATACCGTTGTTTTCAAGATCTTTTATTGCATGGGAAAACTTTTTTTCCTTAGGTCACTTACTATTCCTATGAGACTGTAAACCAGAAAATATTAAAAAATCATTTTCCCTTAACACAGATTTTAGTGAGTCACAAGGTGTAGTGTGATAGATTTGTCATAACACTGGGAAAAGAACCTTGAGAGAATTGTTTACAAAACTTACGAATAGATGTTTCTTTTAATACTTTAAATATTTAATTGCCAAATATTGTATAATATCCAAAGAAAGAATTGATTATTTAAACACTTCCTACATTTACAAATTTATACTTTGACTATCACTGTATTTTTCCTTAGGATTTTTTCATTATTTTTGTTTACTTATTTCACTAATGGTTTTTAATAATCTACATAAAAGTATTTTCCCCTGAAATGTAATGCACATCTAATCATTATAAGCCATCTGTACTAAGTAAGTTTCAATTAATTTCATTCTAAGAAAACAAAAATACAAACATGTAATCTCTAAATTTCTCATAATGCTTACATCAGTTTCTGAAATTCTGCAGAACTGATCCTTTATTCTTGGGAACCACCAATTTTCAACTCGTTTTCTTGTCTCCAACCCATAGTTTTTTTCCCATTTCCCCGTCTCACTGTAAATTGTTCTCACACAAGCAGGAACCAGTCTTCTCTGCCATTTAATTAATCCTAGGAAGCCATTTAGTTGTCTCTTCAAACATGAGGAACAAGGGCCAACTCTTTGATAAACCGACTGCATTCTTAAGGTTATGGTACCTGAAAAGACAAAAATATGTATTTCATGCCTCAATGTATAACAAAAACTCAATGATTATTATGATTATACTCAAAATTGGCACCTATGAAACTATTCTAGCTTGACTTGGACTACTCAGCCGCTTTCCATGGAACTTGCATTTTATTTCCATGTCTGAATTCTAAAAGTATGTATTTTTAAGTAAAGAGAACTAACTGTGGCCTTTGCACAGAACAAAACTATTGTGTTAGATGTCTTATCTAATAAAATAAAATTCTTGCATTGTCTCCCATAAAGGCATAATCAGTCAACTGAAGTTTCCAGAAGCTCCATTGCCTGAATAGAAGATGGCTAACAGGGTGTTAGTAAAAATTCAGAATGAAACAGAGAGAAGAGGAAGTTGCATGAAATTATACTGTAAAAATACTGAATTTGTCATCACTGAAAAGAGATGGGGGAGGATGACTATAATTAGTACATTTCAACCAGATATTCTAAACCAACTATTTTGCTTAGGCTTTCTTTTTCAACTAAAAATCTGGTTAACTCCTCAAATGCTTTAGAGGGAGTCTTCTAAAGCCACTCAGATGGGAGAAAGATCAAACAGTTCCCATATTTGCGATCAGTCTCAACAAGGTATTTGCTGATTTTACTTCCCACGGTAGGAAATATAGCATTAAAAGAACCTCTACTCTGAGATTTCCCCCCTGTCTTGACTGCCTTTTCTTTTAAATGGCATTTTTACTTCAGTATTTTCTGTCCTCTGTGGTTGGTTTTAGTGTTTTGGTGTTGGTTTTTTTTAATTTTGCCCAATACGCTTGTACCAAACTAGCTATTTCAGTCCGTTCAAAATTTTCCTTGCAGAGTTACATAAGTAAAATCTCCGTGTAGAGAAACTCTGTAGAAGAAAAGATTTTACTTATGCATTTCCCATAAGGTAGAAACATTATCAGTAGAAATAATTGCTATAACATCTAAATTAGATCCCCAGCAAGCTAGTGGGAGTTATGCTTCCTTTAGCATTCACCACATATGCATACACAAACCCTTGCTGCCTGTCTCATTACTTCTCTATAGAATTGCTCCTTTTCTCTCTTACTTGTCAAGCAGGGTCTTACAAACATTTTTTCACTTATGTCACACCAGTGCTTTGAATTTCTTGTTGCTACCCTCCACAATCTCTCTCATTTGCAATAAAAACAAATCCAGGACTGTACTCAGGATTCCCAGTGCAGGTGCACCAGTCATTCAGGAGACTCCAACTTCTCCCCCTCCAGAACATCACACTCATGTCAAAATTAGCATTTCAGTACTTCAAACTTTTTGCTTATTTTTACTAATTATTTCCTTATTACTTATGTCTTATTTCTATTGATTTATTTTACAACAGAAAGGAGTGCTTCCAATTGCAAGCCAATTTCAGCACTGCTGATTTACAAAGCAAATATTTTAAAGCCCAGGACCTACACGTGCACATAATGCTTCACTGAAGGGAGAATAGTGTATGAGAGGACACAGTCTCAAGCGGCACATGGGGAGGTTTATGTTGGACGTTAGGAGGAATTTCTTCCTAAAAGGGGTGATTAGACATTGGAATGGGCTGTCCAGGGAGGTGGTGGAGTCACCATCCCTGGAGGTGTTTAAGGAAAGACTGGACATGGCACTCAGTGCCTTGGTCTGGTTGTCACTGTGTGGTTTGGTCATGGCTTGGGCTCCATGATCTCAGAGGTCTTTTCCAACCTAATTGATTCTGTGATTCTGAGACAGAAAGAACACAGACCCCATGCCTGTGCACAGCTCAAGGGAAGCCTACCAACTAATGTCATGTCTGAGAGGGCACATTTAGGTGACCTCAGGCCCTACAGGTCACCCGAGCAGGGGTCAGAGCAGTGGGTGGGAGTGAGAAAACAGCCACAGCCAAGGGCACACAGCACTAGCGCTAAGCTCATTCAAACACATGGAATTTTAGGATGAGAAAGAGAACTAGGTACCATCATGCACAAATGCAATGGTCAGCCAGCCATGTGTTGGGCCAAGCCAGGATGCATGGCACAGAGGATAATCAAATCCGAAAGACAGGGCACTAAGCTGTTTTTCCTTTCCAGGGCTGTGTGCATGGGACTAGGACAAGCCGCGTGCCTCTCCCTGCCCCAGTTAAGGGCACTCCAGCCCAGGGCTGTGTGGGTCTTTCAAGGAGCCGGTTATGAACCTGAAACTGTCTTAGGCAAGCAGGTGTGCCAAGAAAGGAGGAAGGGGCTGGTCTGATAGAGAAATAAATCATAGAATGTCCTGAGCTACAAGGGACCCACAAGGATCACTGACTCCAACTCCTGGCCCTGCACAGGACACGCCGAGAGTCACACCATGTGCCCAGGAGCATTGTCCAAGCACTTCTTGAGCTCTGTCAGGCTTGGTGCCCTGACC
>VZSE01000364.1:280916-331708 GCA_013398275.1 Promerops cafer
GGCACCGCCCGGCGGGGCGGGAGCTCCGCGTGGGGCGGGAGAGGGAAGAGTTTCCCCCTCTCCCGACTGTGACGTGGAAAGGTAGAACAATAGTAAATAATAAAAATAATAAAAAANTAACCTCCCTGACACAGAAAACGTTTGGAAAGATGCAATAAGCACGCGGGAGACTGAATTAGAGTCCTGGAAACTGCTTGACGAGGCCCAGCACATTTCACTCAGCCCCGGGGGTTGTCCCGCCACTGGAGAAGCATGCACGGGGAGCAGGCGGCTCCATGGGCGGGACAGAACGAGCGGGGGAGCGGTGACGGAGGGAGGCTGGAAGAGGGGGGACCTCCAGGGGCAGAGGGCCGCCGGGAGAGCCGGCTGGGCGCGGCCAAGGAGTCCAAAGGAGCGGGCTTTGGGAAAGAGCGGGCTTTGGGAAGCCGCGGCCAGCGGGCTTAGCGCGGGTCCGGCGGGCGGGGGGCGTGAGGCGGGGCCGGGCGGGGGGACCGTTACCTGCGCGCGCCCTCCCTCAGCTCCCCCGCCGGGCCGCGGGCGCCGCCATCTTGGCGTGTCGGTGTCGGAGCGAGGCGCCGCCTCCGCCTTTGGCACCGCCCGGCGGGGCGGGAGCTCCGCGTGGGGCGGGAGAGGGAAGAGTTTCCCCCTCTCCCGACTGTGACGTGGAAAGGTAGAACAATAGTAAATAATAAAAATAATAAAAAAAAAATTAACCGGGGTTGAGCTCTGTATAAGATGCACAGAGCGCGTTCAGCCTCGAGAAGAGATGGAGAGAGGAGGCCCTCATTAATGTCTATAAATATCTGAAGCCGGGGTGACAAGAGGATGGTTCCAGGCTCTTCTCGGTGGTGCCAAGCAGCAGGACAAGAGACAACTGATGCACGGGAAGTTCCAGCTGAACATGAGGAAGAACTTATTTGCTGTGCANAGGCGGGGCCGGGCGGGGGGACCGTTACCTGCGCGCGCCCTCCCTCAGCTCCCCCGCCGGGCCGCGGGCGCCGCCATCTTGGCGTGTCGGTGTCGGAGCGAGGCGCCGCCTCCGCCTTTGGCACCGCCCGGCGGGGCGGGAGCTCCGCGCGGGGCGGGAGAGGGAAGAGGTTCCCCCTCTCCCGACTGTGACGTGGAAAGGTAGAACAATAGTAAATAATAAAAATAATAAAAAAAAAATTAACCGGGGTTGAGCTCTGTATAAGATGCACAGAGCCTGTTCAGCCTCGAGAAGAGATGGAGAGAGGAGGCCCTCATTAATGTCTATAAATATCTGAAGCCGGGGTGCCAAGAGGATGGTTCCAGGCTCTTCTCGGTGGTGCCAAGCAGCAGGACAAGAGACAACTGATGCACGGGAAGTTCCAGCTGAACATGAGGAAGAACTTATTTGCTGTGCAGTGACCGTGCACTGGAACAGATTGCACAGAGAGGTTGTGGAGTCTTCCTCATTTGAGATATTTGGGAACCGTCTGGACACAGATCCTGTGCCATGTGCTCTAGGATGGGCCTGCTTGAGCAGGGAGGTTGGACCAGATGACCAACTATGGTCCCCTCCAACCTGACCTTTTCTGTGTGGTTAGTTTTGCTCCCCTCCACGGCATAAACAGATTCCCTGTAAAGTGACTGTATAGGTTAAGGGTAGATTTCAGTAATTTCAATAATTTTACTTACCTTTTGGGGTTTTTTTGTTTGTTTATTTGTTTGGTGTTTTTTGGTCAGATTCTGAAATAAAGGGAATAGTTTGGGGATCTTTTTGTGATATCTTTTTGACTAGTCGGAGTAAAAAGCAGAAGTCAGAAGCACAGGATCACAAAAAGGGTATCTGGGAGCAGGAAAGGCACTGCAGTTCTCTTTCTTGTCCTGAAATTCCATGTGTTTGAATGAGCTCAGCTCTAGTTCAGTGTGCCCCTGGCTGTCATCTGGTCTAACCTCCCTGCCCGATAGGGTCATCTTAGACAACACGGCACAAGTCAATAAAGGCAATCTAGCACAGCATAATTAATTCTACCTCTGCCTGGAAAGCAGCATCTCACCCTGTTGTCAACACTGTGGAGTTCAGAGTTGGTTTTAATTACTGCAAGTAACCTGTAGTAGCCTCCAAGGAACAAGAAATATATTTTTTTTTAATTTCCCCCGTGTTTGTGCCCTTTTGCTGCTGACAACTGTTGATTCTTTTCATTTTTAGACCTTTTTCTTCACTGTTGTGTCTCCAACACAGTTTAAACAGACACATTCTGTTTATGCAGTGCAATGCCTACAGTAAAGTTAACCTTCTTATGTGACTAAA
The DNA here is from genome assembly GCA_013398275.1 of Promerops cafer. Classification (NCBI taxonomy): domain Eukaryota; kingdom Metazoa; phylum Chordata; class Aves; order Passeriformes; family Nectariniidae; genus Promerops; species Promerops cafer. Next base: position 283,192 of record VZSE01000364.1, read on the forward strand.
AATAAGTATTTACTGAATAAAAGCTTTCCACTTGGTTGTGTGTACCTGTCAAGTGTGCTTAAATTATAACCTTTTCACCACAAGAATGAACAGAGAGCAGCTCTGATGGTTACCCAGCTGATAAACTAGTACAGTTTCCCCATGACTTTCTGCATAATTTTATTTTGTTTTCCAGTTGATCCCCCTGTCAGCAGGTGATGGCAATTTGACTTTAACAGGCCTTCCATCCCAAATTCCTCCCTGAGCTGCTGTGTGAGTTCCTGGACTGGGGGAGGGTGAAACATTTTGTTGTGTGTGGGGACAGGCAGTGCAGTCCCTGGCTGAGTCCCTTCCCCAGGATAAATGGGAGCTTATGACCAGCTGTGACATGTTTTCAACTTACAGGATGATTTCCCCTCACACTGGCCTTAACCCCTGCACTCTCCTGATTCACGTCTGAGTGAATGGATGAAAGTTATCTCAGAGAGGTTAGCAGACTGGGTGAGACCACAGAAAAAAGCCAGTATAAGATTTTGGAGCTTCGGTGTGCTTTTGGCTGTCCTCCTGACACCCCGGGACAATTACTCATTGCCATTTCTAGGCACTGCTGACATGGGGTCTTGACAGTGTTTTTGAAATGGTGCTGCCAAACAGTCAGTTCTTAATGGATAAGTAACTCCTACCAAAAATAAGGCAATAAAAAAGCCCAGTGTATGTCTGGATTGGTTTTGGCCTTCATGGATTTTTGTACTATGCAGAATACTTTTGCTCTCCTTTCCTTCTCAGAATGTTTCTGGTAGGTCTTGGTTTTTCTCACCTAATTTCAGTTTCTGTTTACAGAAAATCTTATACCTTTTCTAGCTTCTTTTGATACTGGCTGGCTTCCTCACTATTAGAATCCAGATTGCACAATAAGCTCCAATCAACAAAATCAACAGAAAGTGACACAAATTAAAATTTCAGTGTATTCTCAGAGTAAGTTTTCAGTAGTATCTTGACAGAAGTCACCTTTAAAATGTTCTAAGTAACACACCATTCAAACCTGTGTCAAACCTGCTTGACTTGTTTTTGTTAGCAGCTAATAAAAGTCATTCCAGTGAAGTCCTTCCAGAAGAAAATAAGAATATTATATGATTTGGGTTTTTATTTTTCTCCAGTTTACTTTTTTTAAGTAGCCTTGCAAAATGGCACCTATAGCCAAGAGTTGGTACAATACTTGCCATTTCATCAGAATCCCAGGATAGATTTGAGTTCAGCCAAACCCGGTTTGGGTTGTTGGTTAATATAGTAAACAGAGAAGAGCTAGAGGCTCCACATGGGCCCAGACCTAAGTGAGTGCTCCTCAGGTGTGGCAGGTCTACTTTTGTGTATAGCATACATCTAACTTTCTAGGAAGCATTTAAGATTGTGATTAATTTAGTATTAATCTAAACAGATGATCCTCAGCTTTGAGCAAATCAAATACGTAAGTAGATTGTCAGGATGAGAAAGCAATGTTTTAGTGAAATGAGTGGATTAAAAGGATAAGACAAAGGTCTAACTACTCAATCAGCTATAATATTGATGGCAGAGCATGAGAAATATAGGTCAATATGTCTAATGTATATACATCAACAGTCGAGACATTGAAATGTATTTTAAAAATTATAGTTCTAAATTTGAGGCAGTAATTGGAATTTCAAAATGTTTTCAAGACAACATAAAGTAATCCTCTTCTTATTTTGCTACTTTTTCTCGCTCTGAGCGCTGTCGTGTTTTCCCCAGTTGAGGTGAAAGGCACTACACACACAAAGTAAAGAGATTTTCTTTGCAAGCAAGGACGGCCAGCTGCTCCACGTGAAGTCCCTTCCCTTTGGAAGCGGAGCAGAATCCTGTAGCAATCATGAATCAGAGCTGTGAGCTACACAGCACACCATATGAATGAAAATGAAACCCAGCCATGCCTTGATAGCCCAGGCAAGGGTTGGAGACACCACCCACTCACCTGTCTCCTTATTGGGCCAAAACCTGTGCACAGTGCGGACAGCAGTCGGGGACACAAGCCCTAAAATGGCTCAGACCTTTCCAAACAGGGCACCTAACCCGCTCTCCCATGATCCCCACCTTTCCCACCTGGAGTTTTGCTTCCTAACCTGGTCTGTTTTCTCAGTCTCGTTTCATTATGGCAAATGATTGATATAGAAATATTTGTATTTGCTTTAATAATCATAAACTGATTTCCATCAGGCTGATAGTTCCCTGATCTCTTTTTTAGACTTTGCACTAATGTGTTTTTTAGCATTTTTGTTAGTCCACATAAAGCCTGGAGCTGATTGGGTAATTCGGTAATTCATTAGTTCCTGTTTGGGAAATGTGCAGAAGTGCCCCAGTTGTCTGTCACTTAAATAGACATAGTTCCCAGATTTCCATACAAATACAATTCTGCTTTGGCTGATAGTTACCAGAATTTATATTTGTGCTTCCTGGCATTGTTTTTTTGCTCCTACATCAACAACATGACTAGTATTTTTTTTCAGCCTCCTACAAAAGGCATATTAAAACCCAGCCTTTGGAATACAAAATAATTTTTATCACCTACTTCAAATCTCAGCCCCATTAAAAGTAGTTAAAGAATTTGTTTCGTTATTTTTTTCCATCCAACTCCTTGAATGTGGCTTTAGCTACTGAGTTTCATTTTGCTGTTGTTTACATATACACATATTTAGTGGTTTTGCTTTAAAACACAATGTCAGATAAGAAAATAGAGGTGATTGGATTGCAGGGGTGTGAAGAATATCACTTGAGAATATAAAAAAAGCAAGAAGTTCATAGAATAAATTTAAGAAAAATCTTTTCAAACCCTATTTACTATCTGAGCCCAGATCTCAAAGGAAAGAATTCTGAGTGAGACCAAAAAGATCAGTAGAAGTTTCACTTTTGCAATGGATTTTGTTTTAAAAGCACTCAAGTGTTGTGGTAGTGGAAGAATAAATGCTTGGAAGAGGCAGAAGAAGCAGTTATACTTTTGGGATAGAAAGGAATAGATTTGGGCAGGACTGGTCACATTACTAGGGGTGGAGCTTAGCCTTTAAATTGTGAGTTTTGGTAACTCATAACAGGTATTACTTGTGGTACAGGTATTACTGTTTGATGCCCACTTTAGCTGGGGACTGGCCTTGATGGCAGAGGAGGTTCTTGTCATCCAAACCAACACAAGATTTGTCATTCCTTGGTTTGTCAAAATGAAGAAGAACTCACAAATATGTCAGTGGAAGAAGATATCAGCTGTATAAGAAGTCAAAAACCTGCCTGCCCCATCCAGTGCCTGGTGACCAGGATGGCCCTGTCTAGTTGGAAAATATCTGTGCCTGTCCCCATGCCACTCATTATAACACTGAGTATTATAGAAGAATTTTGAAAACACGCAAGATCCAGACTCAGTGGAATTGTATTTACCAGCATTGTTTTAGCAGGCTGATGTTGGTACCCTGAGCCTGGAGCTGGGACATGGGGCCGAGTAATTTTTAAGACCTAGGTGAGCCTTATTCTGGGGGGGTCTTATGCAGTGCTTGTATTGTGTTGTTTACAGAAGGGTGCATTTAACCCAAAAGGCACATCCTCCATGTTCCACGCGAAGGCGTTAGACCAGTGACAGTCAGCAGCTTCTTACTGATTCAGACTAGAAGTGTGTGAGTAGGTGTGTGCATGTGGGTGGGGAGAAGTTATCAGAATCAATGCACCTTTACTTTTTTGCCTTTCATCAACAGCTTGGTTTTCAAACAAAGTAATCAGTATTGTATTTTCATCTTGGCCATCTCCTAACGCGCTAGCGCAATTTTGCTGTTGGTTGGAACTAGTTACATGCAGTGTCAAGCAAAACCACCCCTTTGCAGCATTCAAAGCTACACATTTCTTGCTTTTAATCTCAAAAGAATTTTTTTGTATGACTGTTCAAAACTTTGAACTTACAGTCATTTACAGGGAGTAAGAGCTCAATCATTGTGAGCTGGTGGGCTCCGGTCACAGTGACACCATATTGTCATTAAACTATCTACAGCTCAGGGGCATCTGGGAATATTATGTCTCCTTTTTACAACTAGAAATGCAAGTTTTGGAAACCTGGCTTTTCTTTCTTCTGTCTTTCTTGAAGTGTGTCATTTCAGACAGGTAAGTCAGTTGTATGCTGAGAGGTAGGTGATTCCAGCTGCTCGAAGCCCTTAGTGAAGGCTGCCACATTGCTGTGGTACATATTCTCTACACATGTGGGGGAGAGGATCATCCATCTGGACAACCACCTTACGGAGAGGCACTGCACTTCTCTTCCTCCACATCCCCTCACAATAAATTTTTGTATTACAAAAGTGTGTGCTACCATGTCAGGCAAGAAGGAATAACAAGACAGGCACTTGTTAATTAAACACTTGTCATGTGTTGACCTTTCTTTCATAAAGAACCAGGCCCTCATATTTAAAATAGATGGTGAATGGACATTTTCTGTTCACTGTGACTGTTAAAACAGCTTTTTGCACTAATGGACAAACTTCATCATTGCAATTATCCAGCAACTAGATTGCACTTGAACTTTGTAATGCTATCAGCAGGAAACAGTTTGAGTGCCGGGTAAAACCATCCTGCACACTAGGCTTGTCTCGGAGGCTGTCGGCTGGCTCCAGAAGGAGAAGTAGAAAAGGAGGAAAATACCTGCAAGTCGTAAAATTAATGGGTATTAATTAATCCTTATTGTATGGACAAGTGAAAATGGTAGTATTTCCTTAAAAAGATCAGTGAAACTTGGAAGTTTCACGTATATGGAACTATATACATAGTGTATATACTATATGCACGTATATACATGCAACTTCCACGTTTCACTTGGAAGTTGCATGTATATGTAACACATAACACATATGCACATACACATATGTATACTCATGTTTTCTATCTATATGCTTATCAACATGCCCCAGATGGAAGTGGATGTGATCTACCTCAACTTTCTTCTGTATTTCTACACATGGTAAAATTACCAATGGAGAAAGAATGACTAAATTATTCTCTCTAGTAAAGCATAAAACAAAATGAAAGGAGCCTGTGTTTACAAAGGGGACATGGTGCCAGAATAACTTGATAGCTTCCCTTAAATGAGATAATGGATTTTTCAAAATAAAAAATGTGGTAAATCTCATTTGTACCTTAGCAAAGTAGTTGATACACTCCTATATGGGAAAATACTAATGGAGCAAAAGAAGATGGGGTTTAACAGATGACGTGAAAGGTGGGGAAGAACTGACCAATGGGAAAGGGCAGGGGAAGAGAAAGAAAAGAGAGTCAAGAAACAAGTTACAATGAGTTCCTCAAGGATCAATTTTAGGACCAATGCTGGCAATATTTTCATTAAGTATATTAGCATATGAAGTCAGCAGGCTCTTGAAATCTGAAGATGAAGGGGCATAGCTAACATGTAAGACTTATCATTTATTAAAACCTTTCTGACTCTGACAGATAAGTGGAAGAGATGTTTGATTAGAACAGAATTTCAGGGTATGCACTTCAGGCTTAACGAGGAATTTGTCTAAGGGAGACGAGATGACTCAGGTGGAGAGAACTCTGGGTGTCAGAGGTGGTCACAGAGTGACTGTGAATCGGCCATGGGATGAACCCATGAAGAAGGTGTTTGTGGCCATAGCATACATCAGACAAGGTATTTCCAGCAGAAAGTGAAAGCTTCATTGTAGAAGGCATGGGTGATTGCACATCTGCAACACATTTCTCTGAAAAAGATTAATTAATCTGAAACAAGTGCAGAGGTACCATAAAGCATGTCATATGAGAGATGGCATGAAGTGCTGCTTAGTCTAAAAAATAAAGGGTATGGTGAGATACTGAATTCTTTCTAAGAATGTATTGGTTAGCCTAGTACCATCTTTTTCCTATTTAAGGAAAATAATAAAAAACAACAAGTAACCATATCACATTTAGACTGGATAGTAAGAGCAGGTTCTTATTATTGGGTCACAGAGATCCTCTAACAACCTTCTAGAAGGGTGGAGGCAGCTTCTTCCCTCCAATAACTGTAGCAAGTTTAGGACAAAATTCAGCCCATTAACAGCACAATCTCTGTGGAAAGCCAGAGCCTGGTCTAGTTTTGGTAATGCAGGTGGCCTCTGGAGATACTATAACTGGTCACCCAAGTTCCTATTTCCCTGGAAAAATTGTAAATTACTTTGGGAAATAATATTTAAATGGGAACCTTGCTTGCTAGGATTTATCTTGGAATCACAAAGTAAGGCAGATACAGCCATGCTATCCATCCTGCAGTACAGTGGGAATCCTGAACGTCTCATAGATATGTAACGCAAGGTTGGCATTTCTGTAAATCACTTTCTGCTACCCCTTCAAAACTCATTATGCTTTTATAAAAATGAAGATTTACATTCCAACGGGGGGAAGGTTCTTCTGCACATTTTTCAGCAAAACTGCCAGCATGGCTTGCAGGCATACCAGATGTACCGGATAAGCTCGCTCAGCGTTTCTTACTCCCATTGAAATTACTTGCTAGAGACAGGCAGGAGGGGATGTTCCATGCCTTCCTGTTCCAAAAAGAAAATTCAAGCAAAGGACATGCAATTTCAGCACAGGATATACCTTGATTCATACTTTATTGATGAAAGAAAATCACTTGTTTACTGAAGAATGAGCTAAGCCTGGGAATGATGGTTATGGGTGGTGACTCAGTGCTGTTCCTTATTACCATTTTTTTACAATCGAGCCATGGTATCTCCTTGCAGTCAGGGTGATAAAGTAGGGAGTGCTTCAGGCTATGAACTGTTTTCTTGTGCTAGGACACTGTGCCCTTTTTATACCTAAAGTAGCCGAACTGTGTGTGTCTCTATCCCAGGCCAGTGAGGGGATCCCACCTTGGGCCCTGTGGAGCCCACTCTGGGCATGAGGCTGGGGACAGTTTTCACCAGAGCCTGTTTTAGCTGAGAAAGGCTTTGCACAAAGGGAAAAAGTTCATCCAGTGGCAACACAGTGTACCTAAGACAGACCCTGCTCTTTCCATTGGCTACAGAAAGACACCAAGAAGGGAGCTGGCCTCCCCCAAGGGTAGCTTTTGTCAACCTCACTCACTTGTGCCCTCTGGCCATCATGGACTGTTGTGAAGATATGAAAGCTGCAGGACATCTTGGCACTTTAAAATGAATATTTTATGTTCCATTACCAATCTGCTCCTTCTCATGAGGCATGGACAGGCAGAAAAGCCAACAGTGCATGAGAAGTGAGCATGAGAAATTTCATGAAACATTTTTGTCCCAACCTGGCTGCTGATCTGGGAATGGTGAAGGCTATTGAGCTGGAGGAGCCCAAGCAGAACCAGCAAAAGAGTAACTAGATACTGGACCCAGCCAACCACTATTGCAGGGATGATGCACATGGGGACTGCTTGCTCACAGTCCAGCAGAGTGTTACTGCTTTAGGATATTGCATGTATTACACCTGGGAGAGTTATGATGTTATTATGGTCCCCTGCTGTCTCATGCAATTGCAGATACCTTATATTCTTCATTAGCACTATTTGCATCTTAGAGTCCAGTTAAAGGATTTTTTAATTTAATTTCCTTTGGAAAGGAAGCAAGACAGGATTGGTAAAGCATTGTGGATGCTGTTTGATGTCTGGTGATCTTTTCTAATGATCATCTACTATAATTTAACTTTTTTTAAAATTTTATTTTTAAAATAATTTTTATTAATTTATTATATGACTATCAACAGCTATATATTTAATGCCATGTAAACTACACAGATATTATGTCCGTTATATAGAATGATCTCGGTTGATAGCTATGATGCATTGGCTATTCAAATCCAGTGGTACTAGACAGAAATCCTCTTGCTTCTAAATGATTAGATAACAAATAGAACTTTTAATACTCTGGACTGCCATTTTTAAATACCAATTAACACCTCCTTTTCAGGATTTGATGTTATGAAACCTGTCACTCATTTTTTCTTTGTAGTTGAAATTATAGGAAAAGATGTCACAAAACCTGAATAAGAAAATGGAGAGTATATTGCTTCTTAATAGAAGATGTTTGAGATTTGTATGATATAGCTAAAATTAGAAAATATATTTTAAATGTTAAGCAGTTCTATTTCAACAATATAAGACTTTTTAAATGAGTGCTACTTTTCTTTTAACAGCTGAGACTGTGTCTTTGGAGAGTATGGCTCATTAAAGATTCCATTGCCATAAATAAACTCAACCATGTCAAGTTTTATTCTGGAATGCAAGGAAATTTTCACTTCTAGTTATGCAGACCCAGAGGGATGCTGTGGTCACCTGTCATTGTGTCCTACATGCAAAGTACAGAGTTGCTTCAGTAGTTGCATTCCACTTCTCTTTTTTTGTTCAGCTTGACCTTGTGAAAAAGACTTTGCATGAAGTGAACAAAATATGAAAAGACCATTCAGGTACTCTGTCTATTACTCATACAGTCAGATTCCTACTTTTGATTCTTACTTCTAAAGGTTTTTTGGATGTATTTTTTCTTGTTAACATTCCCAAGTCTAAGCAGAGCATGTAATGTTTGCAGTTTTTACATATGTTTTGCAAACCAAATACTTACACTGTTAACCTTATGTTAATTTAAATATTGTTTTCTACTCTTTAACATGCAAAAGCCCACTAGAGGAGTTAAGATTAAAAGGTAGCTTGACAATTAGGATCACCAGCCCACATTAGCACTGCTTCTACATGAACATAACACTAAGATTTCTTAAGGCCTGTCCAGGATATTAAGTGCCTGTTCTTTATTATAGTGTTTTGCTGTATCTGGATTGAAAACAGCCCATTGTTTTATAAAGAGTGACAGAAGAATTGAGGAATACTTCTTACTCCTTTCAGGCTTCCACTGAAGTACTTCTCACTTCTGTCCTAAACCAAGGGTTTAAATTCAAACCTGTTTAAACTTGCCTGCTTGAGGCTGAGGTGTTAATCCAACACAGGGCACTTCCACAGGACACTGGAAAATCATTCAGCAGCAGTTTCTGCACTGCAGGACACAGTGTGCCTGACAGCATGCTGTCCTGTCTACCAAGTGACTGTACTACAGCTTATTCACAGGTTGGAAGCTGGATGATGGCTGTCTCTATTGATCTGAGCTTCTACTAAACTGGAGAAAAACAACTGGAAAGCAAAATTTACATGCCAACAACTTTCCAAAAATCTGGAAGGTGTGATGGAGGATTAGGTAAGTAAAAATCTGCCTTTAGATATGCCATCAGAGAAAATAACTAAGTTTTGGTAAGAATTTAAAAACTCTAAAATGGTCTGTAGTGCATATGCAAAATGCACTGGGGCTCAGTGTCTGGTGAAGTACCAGCTGCAAACAGAATGCTTTATATTCCCTAGGAAAGTAGATAGTCTTGGCTTTCTAATGATATAAAGCAATTCATTCCTGCCTTAATGCCTCCAAGGGTTCCAAAACTTGAGCCAGATTCTTTTTCAATGCTTGTAGACTTGCTGTCTGGAGGCTGCAGGCTAGTGTAGTTTTTGGAGATTAAATTTGTGTTTTAGGAAAGAAAGAGAAACCTTTGTCTGGCATGCTGGTTTGTGTTTTAAAATTCTAGATACTCTCTGAAAAATGTTGGTGTGAGAAGCCACCATGTGGTGTGTATTTGTTGGTGCTTGTTTTCCCAGAAGTCAGGAGGCCAAAGGTGCATGATCAATGGAGCTTATTAGACATTTAGTTGTTTGGGTAATTACCTACTTTCTGAACAGAGTGTAACTGAGAATGCTTTTTGTCCCAGTCTCCTGGATATCACATGGTTAAAACTGACCACCAGGCTTTGTGAACCATTAGTAATGAAATTTCTGTTGTGAAAGATGTTGGCTTCTTCAGCCCAGGTTTTCTTGATCTCAAAATCTAGAATCAACTAAGAAGTAAAGGGCTTTTTATAAATTAGACCTTTGTTTCCATACTGAGAAGGGGTAGCATAGTGCATCATGCCTTGAAAGCATGGACACTTTCCACAACCCTGGCAGTAATCTCTGGAATGATCTCACAATAATTAATTAATTTTTGGTTTTCAAATATTTCCCTCTTATCTCATTTTTAAGAAGTTCCCCATATCCAGTGATTTACAGCTGAAGAGTTGAGACTCTGTATAACCTAACAAGGAGTGAACTACTCTAAACATAAGTTTTTTTGAGTCCACAGGAAGACATGAATGCCTTTACCAGCCAGGGATTTGCCAAAGCACTCTAGACTTTGTAAAAGCAGTTATTACTAGTAATTGACTGGACACTGTATGCACAGAAAGGGGAAAAGGAAAGATTCTCGGACATGACAGGATTTTCTTTATGGATTGATTTTTGTTTTTATTATCTGTAGGAACTAGTGAAAAAATCAAAATGCCAGTGAATCTCTTCCAGAAATCTGGATTCTCACAAAGATGAGTGTGTAACAATAGTTTTTTGCCCAAACAGGCAGCTTTTCCCACCCCATTATATCCTACAGTCCCTCATCTCCTCATTGAGCTGCTTCAGGTAAAACCTTTTTCTTCCTCTAAAACCATTTTGATGACTCTCTCCTTTTGATGTTTGTGATTAAAAAAAACAGTAGGAAGATGACACCTTACAGCAGGGGAGGCTCCCACCTGAATTATCTTCTGTAGCTATAAACAAGCAGCATTGGTTTCTCCCCCAGAGGAAAGTGAGGCAAACCAATGGAAACAGTGGTAACAACTCTAACAATTCTCCACTTAACAAATCTGTAACTACAAGAGAGAGGATTTACAAGGTTTGTGGAAAGGAGATAAGCAGCAGACCACAAAACTGAACCCAGATACTCTGACATCCAGCTATGTCTATAACTGATCAGGCACCCGCATTGTTTCTTTGTGATTGCCAGCACAGGGGTGTAAATCCACGCAAGCAGTGCTGAGCTTTTTCAGCTCCCACCAAAGTAAGTAGGGCTCAGAGGTGCTAAGGCCCGTGCTGCACTCAGCAGGAAGGTGACATTGGACCTGCTATAGGCCAGTGTTGGTCCAACCCCTGCCACCCCCAGGCTCTGCTACCTGTCTGCGTCAGCCACCTTCTTCTGTTTCTCATACGCCTCTAATCCACCGAACACACACGTGGGAGTATCTAAATTAAAAATAGCAACCCAGGAAAAAAAAATGCAGTGCACTTGGAGAGCTGATTTGCAGCTGAATTATTCATCCCCACATATCCCTCTCATCCCAGGATGATGGTACTGGAGCTGCGCAGGTGCAGCCTGGCTCAGGGACTGGTCATGCAAGGGAGAGGCAACAACTTTGTGGGTGTCTGTCCCCTGTCAGCAAGCTACACCTCCCACCTTTCAGCCCCTCTGTCTTTTTATACCAACTGCTACATGAAAACACCTTAAACCACCACCTCTCTCTCTTCTATGTCACTCCTTTCACTTATTACCCAATATTTAGATTAATGCAGCTTGGCTCTCTCCAACCCAAAGAATCGAGTTAGTTGAGCCTTTTAAAAGGTTTTTGGAATGTTCTGTTCCATTAACACCAAACTTTTGCAGAAACACATGAAAAAGCTGCTTCTGTGCTTTTATTGGCCAGACCTGAGCTGGGGTGCTTTGGTGGGTTGCCAGCTTGCGAAATTGCAATTTGCGAGCGACCTGGAGTGATTTTCCCCATGTATCTACAGGGGTGACCTCTGGTTTTAATCAGTGCTCTGGTATTGTGATTGCATTGTATGATGTAGAAAAAAATCTGGCAGTTAATTGTCACTTTTTTTTGGAAAGAATTTTTGTAAATAACATTCTTATTTCCACCGAGAATCATTCAATTATCAGAGCAATCATAAAAACCTCAGAAGCCAGAAGATTCTGCGACATGAAAGAGAGGCACAAAAAACCCCTGGACTTATCTTCAAAGTAGTTTTCATGGTTCCTGGCTGGCATCCTGCTTCCCATGCTTGGCGTGGTATATTTGGCATGGCTTCCCTCACCACCATATTCCTGGGCTGGAGCCTCACAGGACCCCCACCATGTATCCTCCCTGAGGATCACAGCCCTGCTGTTAAACTCATGGGCACATGAAAGCTGAATGGTATAATTAGAAAAAAACCTATGTATTTGACAGTGCCTCTTTGCTTCCAGCAGACAAAGCCTCCCATTTCAACTGGCAATGTAAGCAAGACGTTTGTGTTGCACAAAACAGAGCTTAGTCCTAGATTATTCTGAGCAGTGTCCTTTATGTCTTCCTTCTTCCGTTGGCTTTCCTATCTGTGGGGTCTCAGCCCCAATTCTTCTCTTCCATAGTTTCTGTAGGATAACTACATGAATGTGATACTCCCCATCTCATTCCTACAACCTGCTGTCATATGCCACCAACTCGTACCCTATCCAGTCATGGCTGCTTTGGAGGTGTATTGGTATCTTAGAAGGCTAATCTTCCCCCACAAAACTGCAATTACTTCCTTCTGAATTACAGCAAATTCCAAGAAACACCTTATGAAGACATGAGTCCAAGTAAGGATTGTCCCACCTCACTCTGCAGGCATTCGAAAGGGAAGATAGTGATGGCTTCAGTAGCACCCAACCCTCTCCTGTGATCCAAGTGTCTTTTCAGCTTCTGCATCAGCCTGAGGCATTGCACAGGTGGAGCAGGAGACAGAGATTGGCTTTGGATGTTAGCCAAAGTAACCATGGGACTGAAGTGACCAAGAGAAATGGGTAGACAGCAGCTGTAAGTCAGGGATTGTCCAAGGAAGCCCTTACTACATTGGATAGAAATGCTACAGTCTCTCGAGTTTCTAACCTACTTCTGCAGCTCAGTGATACAGGAGACTGTGCTAGACGTCAATCTGGGCACTTGCCTCAGGCCTTCTGCTTTGCTTTCTTCTGCTAGTTGGCACTCACTAGCATCATCCCTTCACTGCAGGGAGATCGTTCCCAGTGGGAGCTGCAGGGAGCAGGTCTGCTACTCATACACACCCAGGCATCCTTTTCTGGGATGTAAATGCCTAGGCTCATGCACTTCCAATGTATGGCCAGAAAGAAGCCCTCCAGTTTTCACAGCTCTCTAGGGCTTTTGCTAAATTTTGTATCACCTTGTGATAAATCTCAGCTGGGAAGCAGCTGCTCACTAACCACTGTAACAGGGCCAATTTCTCCAAAAAGGACCATTCAGCAGCAGTGTTGCTACTTTCTGTGTTCATGCATATTCTCCGTATACTTCTTTTTTGCAGCTAGACATTAGGTTTGTGTGAAGATTTGCTGAGCAGTGAAAGGTAAAAGCAGACTGGAGAGAGAAGAGAGCCACGGAATGCTATTTGTGTGATGTCAAAAGAGCACCAGATTTTACTGTTATCTCCGATGAAATGCTGAAGGGCAAGGTGAGAAAATGGAGATTTATTATCACTGATCATAGTTCTTTTGCTGGACTCACAAAACAGCAGGAAGTAGAGAAAAGAGAGAATTTTGAGTGGCTTTCAGCTGTATATTTAAGCGTGAATCATCCTCCATCTATTGCAAAGTCTTTTTTTATGTAGTTGAATTTTCATGAAGGAATATATGAACTTTGGCTACAGCAGATGTCATCTTGAAGGTTTTTTTTTGCTTTTAATATCTGACTGTAGCCCCAGTATAATAGGCAATATTGGGCTTTCATCTTTCACCACTACCAGCTATAAAATCCAGAGGAGATGATCATTAGCATGCATGACTTAAGATATGTACAGCACTCAGTGAGTCAGGATATAGACCAAGAATTAATTGCTGAAGAAATTAAAAAATAATTCAAGGACGTTTGAGAATATTGCAGTCTGTCCAGACTCCAGAGAGCCAGTGCACAGTGAAGATGGCTGTGGTAATATATTCCACTCTGGCTTCCCTGAAGGAATTTGGAGAATTTGCTGCGTATACAGTGGCCAGTAGGAGCATGGCTGGGTCTGCAAAGGAAGTTCTGGCAGCATGCTGCAACACAAGTGTGGAGGGTGAGGTTGGATGGTGGGAGCTTCCAGCACCAGGCTTGAATTTTCATAGGAAAAGTAGTCACTCACTGAGCTGAAAATGGCCAAGGTGGCTGCCAGAGAGGGGAGCAAGAGCTGGCCAGAGTGCAGGTTGCTGGAGGCACCTTTTTGCAAGCTGCTGAGGAGGAGGCTTCAGTTTTCACAGCCCACCAGTATGGATTGAACCACATGCAACAGGGTGGTGGACTATAGGATGTGTATGCTTGGAGATGAGCAAAGTGCTGAAGAGGCCATGCTCTGTGGCAGCATCCTCAGCCAGAGCCCAACACCCAGGGCTGCAGCTGAAACAGAGCCTTTTAGTAGCTTCCTGCATGATTGCCCTACTGAGCTTTCCTTCAAAATATTTAAATCTCTCCTGAACAACTGTCTTGGTGGCAAAGCCTAGCTCCTGCCATGTTTTAAGGATGTTGGGAGTTCTTTGTTGCTATTATTATTCACCCTGCCTTTTATGCAATGGCAACACTGCTGCTGATTTATCTGTTGTATTCAGAGCCTTTTTCAAGACCTTATTTTCCCCATGAGAATATTTCTTACTGATTTACATAGGCTGTAGTGAATCAGGCCATTAGGGACAGGAATGGCCACAAAACTGGCCTCAACCTGCAGGCTGCATAGCAAGCTGTACAGTGAAATATTTATGGAAGAGCTGCCCCAGAGCTCTGTTTCTTGGGGGGATGAAGAACAGGTTCAGCCAATGCACAGTGTTTCTCTCCTCTCCCAGAGTAATTGCTGGGTTCAATAGGCCAGTATTTCTTGCCACTTTCTTTGATTAGATCATTTCTTTGTAAAGAACTTATTTTTGAAAATCAATCATTGTTTTCTTCTCCTGATTTCCCACAGATTTCTCCCAACTCTCTCCTGTATGGTGTCATGCATGTGCCCTCCAGATTACATTCTCCTGATAAGTTCCTGTTGATTTCATATCACTGCAGGACAGTGCCCCTTGAATGGCTCCAATGTGGCCTCTGCTCAGCAGACTCCCCTGAGCTTGGTCCGAGTCCTGGTGTGAAAACTGGCTCTAGCAGCTGTGTATGTGTGAGAATGGCAATCTGGAAGATGGAAATTGAGTCAGCCCGTATGTGTCCTGCTCTCAGAAAGCAGAGGAGTGCTTTACAGTGTGTTCTCCCAGGAGCTAAGACAACAAGATGATTGCTTTTCTTCCATGGACTTTGTGTAGCACAAGACTCCACAGATGTCACTCTGACCGCTGACTGAGGGTGGACAGTGGACTGTCCCTGAGCTTTTGCCAATGGGACAGGGAGATGTATGGGCATGGGAAGATGTTTTCTCTGTTTTCAGTGCCAGTACTTATTATTTCTCTGATCTAGAAGTACAAATTGCCAGATGTTAAGTGGCACCCTGTTAGAAAGCCATAATTTTTAGAGAAAAGGTTGGCCCTGCCTTAAAATCAAACAAGAGCCTTAAAAGACCTTTCTGGTTGTTTCCCTTAGACCAGCCAGATACTGGGCATTTCTGCAGCTAAAGGCTTTCATTCATTTGTCACACTAAGACTTAATGACTCAATAAAACAGTAGAAGTAGGGGGTTAAGTGGTGGACTATTTGCTTACCATTTTCACAAACTAGAAGTAGTTGAACTTTTTATTGCCTTTATAAGAGGTTTCTGCCCTAGTTCTGCCCCCAGCATCCTGGCCACAGGGCTCTTGCCCTCTCAGTTGTGCCAGCACTGAAACAGTGATCTTTTGTGGCCTGTCTCTGACAGAGGGGACAAAATTCTCCTCCCTTTGTGGGTTTGTGGGAAAGGATGATAATTGGCAGTTACTTTTTGTGCCTAATGAATTACTGCCCAAGCAGTATTTACAAAGGTAACAACCCTGTCTGAAGCTAAAGCAAGAGTGCAGCTAGGAGTGACAAAAGCCCTGTAATTAGAGTAAATATATTAAGGAGTTGATGTCAGTTTATTTGTCTCTTGGTGGCACAAAAAAACCTAGTGCTAAGAGAGAAACAAGAAGAGCTGTCATATATTACTTTACTGATTATAATCTCTGGTTTACTCCCTTGGTTAACAGTTTGTCACAGAAGGTCTGTGCCTCATTCAGGGGCACATATGAAAGCTTCAGTGCCTGCCCAGGCTGTTCCTGTGGGATAAGGAAACTGTCTGATCCTGACCCTTAATCTGACCCATGCTGGCTTGCCCTTCCCATTTTAGTAGATTGAGTGTCTGTGCTCTGCCCTGGCCCTTGCAATTGCAGGTTCTCTCTGCCATGTGAACAAAGGGGAGGTTCACACTCCACCACAGGTGAATGGAGCTGGAACCTTTGGCTGGAGACTCTCAAGGGGGCATTTGAGAATTGGCAGCCAATAGTCCCAGCCAATGGTCAGAGCACTGTTGTGGAACAGAAGTTCAAAAATTGCATTTGGGCTGGGAGTAGAATAGCATCTCTCTTCATGCCCAAGCTATTTGCCTTACAGATAGTCACTGATGTGGGTTATTTTCTGCTACTAACTAGAAGATTAGTTTTAGAGCTACATGTCACTCTCCCATTTTACTTTTAAGAGGCAGTACTTATTTTAAAAAGAAATTACTCACAAACAGTAGGTTTTCCTGGCCATATCTGCTGATAGAAATGTCTGTATTGCAGATGGCAGCATGTCTAACCCTCATGAGACAAATTTCCTGGAACTGAACAGAAGACAAAGTGTGAATACCACAGCTTCAAATAGCTGTGCCTGTTCAGTAGAAAATCAGTCAGCAATACAAAACAATTACTTAAGAAAGCAATGTCTTGGGCATCCATCTTAAGTTGCATATAAACAGCTCAATATTTCTCAACTTAGTTGTAGCTGGCAGAAGCAAAATTGGGACATGAAAACATTGTTTCAAAATGGAAATTAATGAACGAGTTGCTTACTAATCAGAAAGATGTTTCTTTGCTGGCCCTCTGGTTTCTTTTCCTTCTTGAATGACTATAACAATGAGACAAAATAAAAGCTTTTGCTTCTTAGAGAAATAATAGTGCGGAACTCCCTGCAAGCCAGCAGAAGAAGAACAGGGTCTTGAAGGGTCCTTTCTCCTTGTTCAAGTTGAGTGAAGTAGCTACAAGCTTTCAGAGATGGCAATCAAACAGGCAGAGGGACACCACAGCTCTAACTGGACATGCTTATAGTGAAAGGCTACGCTTGATGAAGAAGTCTTTCAGGTTAATCTTTGCTATGCAAGTATATTGTAGAAAAAGAATGGTGTAAACAAGCTGAGGAAAAAAGAGAGAAGCAGGTAAATAAAACAGGTTTTGACTGTCCTAAGACATCAGGACTACAATGCTGATGTAAAAGGCTTTCTCATTTCTGTTTCAGTATTCCTGGATAACTACAAACTTGTGAAGAGTAAGAACCAGGAGTACCCAAGCATGACCAGAGCAGTTGAAAATAAAGTATTCGCCCAGGTGATGTATTTCAGAGTGATCGGCTTTTCAGAGGAAGGTGGGGGGGGGGGATTTACTAATATAGTAGAAAGGGGAAAATTATTAAATTATATGTGAAGAAGATACTCTTCATATCTCTAAAGAGACCGAATCCCAAGGTGATTCAAGAATAATAGACAAAGGCCAGGAGCAAGAATAATAAAACTCAATTTTTTTTTTTCTTCTCTTCTTTTTATCCTCTTCTTTAACCTTCCCGCCTTCACTCACTGTTTAAGTCTAAAGAAAAATAATCTGCATACCGTAATAAAGGGAAGGTCAAGATGAGACAGAAGCCAGAATTCTACAAGCAAACACTGAACTCAGAAGCAAGCACTTACAGAACTCAGCACAAGGTGATAGAAGGAAAACTTCACTTCTTTTCCTGTCTCCATTTCAGCATGTTGGGTATTTTCCCTTTTAATCCAACCTTCATTTAGTGGAAGGGGCCTGTGACATTTATTCCTTAGTTGCTCTCCTCTGCATCCTTTCCCATCCTGGAAAGCAAGACGTGTTTGTGATACCACAGGTGAGCAGAACCACTCCCAGTAGAAGCACGATAAATATTAAAAACTTTCAGCAGAGCAATCTGCTGGCAGAGGAGATAAAACTAATACATGTTTATACAAATCAGTATATTGAGCACAGAAAATACATGGCCCAAGGGCTCTGTTGGCTTTTTTTAGGTTTGGTGTAGGTGGGTGGAAAGCTCCTTTGTGCCTACAATAGAGGAGAATGGCTAATGACTCTGGGAGAGAAGGGAGGTAGGATGGACTGCATGCTGTGGATGAATCACTGGAGCATGGCCCTGAGGAAAACTAGGCATCTCAGGGTTATGCTGCCAGGAATGGACTGGTGCCCTGCTTATGCATGGGGTGGAAGCTACTTTAACTTCTCTTACCTAGTCTGATAAAGGAGATAAATAGCTTCTTTATAACTTCTTAAAAGGGTTCATATTGTGAGCTACTAAACAACAACTGAGGCCATGTGAAATACGTAGGACTTGTATGAGGCTGAAGTTATGGCACTTTTCTCTGCAAAATAATTTCAACATCTCTCATGCCATTTGAATTATATCCTCTGTCACTACAGTGAAACATTGCAAGTGTTTGTAGATATCTCCCTGCATTTATCTGTGCACATATCTGTTTATATGAAAGAACCATCTTCAAATGAACTGCTGAACACCAGCAGTAGACTGGCTGTAGACTCAGACTAGAAGGCTGGTGAACCTAAGTCAGGAGAAGAATTAATTTTGTAAGCAGGAATCTCTCTCCTTGATGTTTGCTATCACTTAGATATCTCACATTTTAACATACTGTATCTTCTGTGGGGTGAAGGGTGGGCAAAGGGACTCATGGGAATGACCCCTCCATGAGCAAACACAGTCCATAGCCAGGAACACAGAGAATGCCTGGTCTTTGTTCAGCACACAGGCTTTCCTGGAAGAGGAATATTAAGTCAACAAACCATTAGCTCTGAAGACATGCTGCCAGCTTGCACCTTTAGTACTCCTCCAGTAATTTTAACCAAAATATTCCTTCCAAGACTTCTGTATTGCATGTATGGAAAAGGATCTCTTCTGACAAGTGCAATTCATCACCATCAGAAAGAATATGTATTAAATCTTATCTGGCCACAAGCACCAGCTGCAGATCCCTTTATAAAACTCTTTGTGACAAAAAGAGAAAATTGCCTCTTCCCAGTTTCTTGTACCTCACTTGCTCTATACATTTCCCCATCTCTTTTCTGGGCATTGATTCAATCAAAGGAGTTTGGGTTTACTCACTACTGCCTCTATTGACCCATACAGAAGTATGTGGTGGGCAAGATTTTGGAATCCCTCTCTTTTAGCAAAAGTTAGTTAAAGAAGAGAGAATGCCTTTTAATACTTACCTACCAATCTCAGGGAAGACGGAAATAATTTTTCGTCCACCTGTGTTTAGCTTTCCCCCAATATATAGAGGAAGAATTTCCACATGATAGATCTGTTTTTACATTTTTACAATCATTTGAGATACAGGTCCCCTCTTTACTTTCCAAAAGGGAGATTATACCAAGAGGGTGATGTGTATGGAGACTATTTTCTTTGCAGGACCAGATCTACAGAGCAGAACAGCTTCTCACAGCCTCACCCCTGCTGTCTTTGCCGAGTCTCATCCATAGTGGGAAAGCTGCATTTTGCCTGTCCTGCCGAGAAAGCCCCCCTTCACGTTTCTTGTGGCCATGGTGAACTCAAACCATGGCACTAACAAGACCAGAGTGTCTCACTGCTCTTATCTAAATGACTTATTACAGGGCAGCCTTTCTGGAGGAATAGCAGCTCAGCTAGTCCACGGGTTACCTTAATATGCATTAATCATCTGTGCTTAAATTTCCCTGGCAGTTTGCGTCATCGTGTGACAATCTCTGGAAAGGAAACCTTTAATGTCAAAGCAGCCCCAAACAACTCTCTGCATGCCACTGGTCAGTGAATCTCAGCCTTTAGCAAGAGAAGTGACTGCCAAGTTTTTCTCCAACATCTGCGACCCAACTGCTATTGAGAAAATTAGACAGGCAGCAAAAAAAGACCCACAGCTAATGCCACACATAGTTGCCATAAGGATGATAGCTGGCATTTGTGTCTCACTGGCAAGTTAAGGATAGCATCCATGATGCCCAAGAGGTTTCCATACAAGGCTTGGGATTTAGAAGACAGTTTAGAGGCAGCTGTTCCCTTATCAGTGTAAATATGGGAGTTCAGGGTATAAAAATAAAATGCAACTGACGATCATTTTCCTCAGAGGCTGTAGCCAACTTCAGCAGTGGCACTTGCCTGGAGGAGCAGTGGCAGCAGCGTGGCATGCCCACCCTGCCTTTGTGGAGGCTGCTTGGGAGTGCAGTGGTTGCTGGCATCTTCGGGGGGATCTCCAAGTTGTCACTGCTTTTCAGCTCCCTGGAGGGATTTATGTTGGGGGCAGCTACCCCATTGGAAAAGCTTTGTTTGGAAGAGCTTTGCTATTGAATGAACAGCCATGAGCAACCTTTGGAGCTGGGATAAAGGGCACCTACTTTTGTTTTAGTCACACAGTAATTTTTCTGAAAGTGTAAAGTATCCATGCAGGCTGGGGGGAAGCACCTTTTATGATGCTTCCAGTCTCCTTGTCATAAGTGAACAGAACAGGGCTGAACTGCTCCATGCCCAAGGGGATCTGACTCGAGCCCTCAGCACTGAGGGACAGCTGCCACAGAAATGCTGAAAATCATGCCTGATGGGCCAGGGCAGCCATGGTTTTTCCTAAAAACCAAAAATATAACTAACTTCCACAAAGCAAACACAAACTGAACTATTAAAGCCCAGCTGATCTTAAATGTCTTCATCTGGGTAAGCTGTTTTCTTTAGAGCATAATAAATTATAACTCTTTATGCAAGCTGTCTCTGAACAATGAGATGAGAACAGAATAGAAACAGTGAGAGAAATAATTCAAAACCTTAATCCCAAGAAAGGGTTCTCAAACACTGCTTATAATTTCTGTGGTGTTTTAATGAACATTTATTAACATCTCTTGTTTAGAAAAATCAGATTATTCGAAACAAAATAGCATAAAAAATGGTCTTCAGCAAAAAATGTTTTCCCCCTGTGGATGTCTCAGGTTGCCATCATCAGCATGTACAGTGAAGCATTTATTGTTGGCCCACAACATTCGTTGAGTTACACACACCCTCTTAAATCTGCCCCTTATCCTGTGTCACCATACTTTTTCATCAGCAGACACCTCTGTCAATCATAAAAGACAGTATGCTTATATAATGTGTTCTTCAAATGTAGATATGAAGCTAGAATGATTATGAACATCTAAAAGGAATCATCTTCAGGAAGGAACTAAGCACTGAACAACTTCATTCCTCAAAATTATTGCATTGGAAAGTTGTGAGATTTTAAAGGTGGACTTCAATGACACCTTCCTAAAGTACTGCTGTCTGATTTATTTTATGTATAATTTGAGCATCTGCCTTGAGAAAGTATCACTGCTAATCATACCTCATAAATATTACACTGTGTTACTGGGAAGTGCTGGTTTTTTAGACAACTCAATAGATGATTACCAGTTTTCTAGGTAGTTGACTTCCTTTTACGTGGCACTTAAGCCATTTATTAATGACAGGATTATGTTGGGTTATTAAGAGAAGGGCATACTTTAATCCTCATTTTGGTTCACTTCTTACACTCGTCTTCATTTACTTCACTTCTGAAAATAATAAAATCTTTAGTTCCAAGTTTTAATGATATGTCAACTGACATGCCTCAAGTTATATATTTGATAATTTTGTTAAGCTGTGGAGCCCTCTGCTCTGCCATTGCTCGACAGCTGTACAAAAACCTTGGGTACTTTCTGTAAAATACCAGGCAGCTTTGTGAAGTGTGTGTTAATCTCTGGTTTGAACATCAGAATACACAGGGAATCAAGCAGAAAACAAAATGAAAACATGAAGAATGAAGAATCTCAGTCACTTCATTCTTCATAGACTCTTGGTCATAAATTAGATCTAGCAGAATGTCTCAGTAGGTAAAATATACATGAAAAGTATGGAAAATATACAAGAAAAGAAAGGGACCAGCAATTTTAATTGTTCCTATTTACTGAATGCTTTCAACTAGTTATAAAATTGCAGGTGGAAGAACAGGATGGTTACTAGAGGACTGGCAGCTCTGCTCTGCTCTTCTGCCATGACAGTAAATGTATTATGTCTCAGGAGAGGTATCATTCCATAAAGCAGGGGAGAAAAATGCATAATCCCAGTGATTTCTGTGGAAGTGACACAAAGAATAGGTTCCTGGGTTCATCTGTGAGGAAGGGGGGTTCTTGTCTAATCACCCTGGATAGGTGAAGATACCAGGGCACTTGCTGACAGTGAGATATATAATCCTTCCCGCTGGACTCTGCCTGTCCTAATGAGTGCCTGCTAGACCTCTCTCTGCAGAAAATGGTCTTCCCTGTGCTAAACAGTACATTTAGCACTGGCACTCATCCAGAGCCTAGGGAATGTCAGCTGTATGCTCTGTCTCAGTTCCTTTTCTGCCAGGTAGACCCATACATGTGATCAAGACTGAGCATCTTAAAATAGCATGCTGGAGGCACAGCACTCTCCAAATGTTAGCTAATTGTCACAGCAGCCTGGCACAGCACACGCCTAGGACCCGAGCTCTGCACTGATTAGGGATTCACACACATGGGGAAGAGCAGCACGCATGGGGAGAATGACAGCAAGAGAAGATCAAATCAGACAGGCAAACAGGGGAAGAAAAACCAATAGACAGAGTTAGGAGTGTCAGGGATGAAGGCAGTGGCTCACAGAGGATGTATGAGTGTAACAAGCAGAGGATGGGAAACAAAGGGTTTGATTTCTCCTTGCTTGCACCAGTTACTGCTTCTGTTTGATGCTCCTGGCAAACTGGCTTGTTCAGAGATTACAGAACACTCTCCAACCCAAGAGGATCTCTAAGTAAAGGATGTGTTTCAGGGAGAAACAGAGGTTTCTCACTGATAGGCTGGGGGAAGAAACCAGGAGAAATAAGAAATGCATCTGCAGAGCCCCAGTGGGTGTCAAACACACACATGATTAGTCTTCATATCCTGACTTCCCATATGACCAGAGAGCCACTAAAAAGCCTTCAGACTCACCATAATGTAGGAGTGCATCCCCTCTTGGTTTAGGAATGAGAAAGCACACACATTTTGCAGTCTTTGTTCAGCCCATGTTTAGGGCTGAAGTCTCTCAAGTACTGGCTTGTTAGATCTCCCACAATTCTGGGGTTTCCTGTTCATCAATCCTATACTCACCACAACTTGTTCAAAGCATTGTGGTGGAGAAACTTTTCCCGTCTGCCTTGTTAGTGATGTGCTACACACACTTGTAATGTCACATATTGCCATAACTAGACTGTCCTTGTAATAAATATTAAATTTAGGCATGTAGTTAGTATTGGAAGGACCATAACTCCCAGCTTTAGTCCATATCTGGCATGTAATATTTGTTTTTTTTGTGTTCTTGAAAAGCATAATCATGAAACTCCTGTTATATGTTACTAATAGTAGAAAGTAAGACATCATTTTGTTCACATGCAGGCTGCAGAGTAGCCAATGAAGATACCTGAATTGGTGTCTAGAAGATAAAAGAGGTCTGAACAGCTGTAAGTTCTCCCCTAAAAGCACACTTTGAGAAGCCATGGTCAATATTGCTTTATTATGGTATTAGCTAGAGTGAAATTAAGCTGCATAAGCATGCTGGGCCAGAGAAGTTCTTCCTCACTGAAGAACTTCCCCACACACCTGTTCTTGTAGAAACAGAGAGGAAACTCTTTTAAGAGATGAAATACAAATCTGAACCATGACATCATCAGAAGTATCTCGCCGGCTCACATAAGCTGTGAGCAGGTTACAGTTACCTAGCAACTCCTGCAAGCAGCTCGCTTCAGTGCCAAAGCATTCGGGTTTAAGTGGCAGACACGGACCTGGCTCTAACTGCTCTATTCGTCATCAGAACACGGTGTTCGGTTGGCAGAAATCAGAAAAAAAATCAGGAATGTTATTAAAGACCCCCATAGCAGCCTCCAGAGCAAACCTGCTTGGGGGCTCACCCCGTTGTGGTGCTGCATGGTAGATGCCAGGCTTTTTGTCCAACTCCGAACGGCAAGCTCGGGTGTGCTGGTGAGACAGGCAGCCAAGGAAGAGAGCACATGAGTGTCTCACAGATCTGCGAGCGTTGCTTTTAGGTGACACTTGATGCTGATGCCCATAAATTTCCCTTTGCAGTTCTGTATCAATCCTAGTTGCATGTCTCCAGTTAGTGCACATGCTCGAGGAAGGCAGATGGTTTTAATTGGAAGGCATAAAGCACGGACGGATCGACCACATCCTGCATTCTGCAGCAGGGATTCTGCTTCCCTGGGAATGCCTGCACAGTCTCCAGGATAAAGAACACAGAAAAGCCTGAACAAGCCAACTACCAGGAAAACTGCTCCACAGACTTCAAAGTCACCACCACTTGATGACTCCATCAAGTGAATTATATATTTATTTGTCTTCACATTTTCAAAGAACTGCAACTCTACTTGCCTTTTCCAACACATGCTGGCATATCCTGAGCCATTCACGCAGTCAGGATTTCACCCAGATTTGCCACTTACATTGGCATCCGCTATGAGACACCTCCTATTTCTACATGTCAGTATCCAAATTGTCTCGTCTGTGGGGGAGCCAAGAGATTGCAAGTCTGCAGCAGATAAGGGGTGAACTGATAGCAGTCTATACTGAGTAGCTGAGGAAACACAAATTGTGTGAGCATGGTGTAACGCAATAGATGATATTATTTATAATCTCATCAGGCTTTTCATGCCTTTGGCTGCTTCCTCTGCAGATTGTCATGGATTTATTTCTACATGACACTCACAGTTTCTATTCAATATTAAGGTGCTTTTTGCTTTTCTTGTTGAAACACTGAAATTCTAGGAAACTCATCTATCACTTAGGTGTCTAGCCCTTTTGATGGACAGTTCTCAGAAAATCCCTTCATTAAAAAGAGGTGAGCCGTGATTTTCCTTCTCTCAATATTTTCATCACAGTCTCCTCTCCTGCATGCCTTTCCCTGTAGGAGGATATTGTCATCTTGATTAAGGCAGGGCTTTGATGGGGTGATAAATACAGATATAGATATACTCCCCTGAGCAGGGCAGGGCAAGTAAGAGGAGCCCTGTATGTGGAGGCTCTGACACCACTCCTGCTTGCCCACAGATCTCTAGGGACCAGCCAGAGACCATGGCTGGTGTACATGGGTGTGCCTACCTGTGAAAGGAGGGCTTTTTTATCTTGCCACAGTACCTGGATAAAGATAAGCTGTATCATTACAAAGTGGATGAGTGGATGAATTTGCAGTCATGTCAAAGAGGTGGATGAAGAGGGAGCAAACCATCCCCTGGCCATGAAACCCACTGGATTGGGTCTGTATTTCACCACACCAAGCTCACAGCTGCATTGCTGCTATTTCAATGTCTTTCTTTGGAGGAAGGAGGGTGGAGAAAGAGGAATTTGCTCTCCATCTACAGCTGTTACTCCTCTGTCTACTCCAGTGGCATTAGGGTATCTGAAAAACCTTAGTCCCCCCAAAAATGTTACACAGATTTAAACGAAAAATATGAGGCCCAGGGGTGAGATGAGCCATTCATGAACACATTGACTAACCTTTATCAGTTTTCTTCTTGTTATTAGCTTCATAGGTGAAAATGCAGGAACTGCTGTCAAGGAGCAGGTGAACAGTCCACCCATTACCATGTCACTGATTCTTCCATTCCCCAAGACTGTAGAGGAAGATGATGAAAAACCAAGTAGTAAACAAATAGGAGATTTGCCTGCTCATAGAAAGGAAGACTACTTCTTATGTTTTTTTTAGTAAATTGACTTCTCTAGAGACACAGAAGATTATAACCTTACATGAGATGGGACACAGAAAATATTAAATTGATATTTTATTAATATATAGAAACATCTAATTCTTATTATAGCTTCACTAAGTTCTTGGTTTCAATAGTTATTGTATCAAGTTAACTGTACTTTCAACAAAACTGACTTCCTTTTATCAGATTTCAAATTTGTTGCCTTTAAGTAAACATCTTGTTCTTCTGTTATGTGAAAGGCTAATGAGCAGCACCCATTTTACCTTCTCCACGGTGGATACGAGGAGCAGGGAATCTGTCACATCCTTCTGATCCATGCTCTCTCCCAATTCAGCATTGCTAATTGTTCCAGCCTGTTTTCCTGCAAATGCTATTCCTGTGCACTGAGGCAGTCTTTCGAGATACCAGCTTCTCTTTTATCTGTCATGGTGCTTTAACTGTGGTGATCAGAGCTGTAGGGAACTGAGGGAGGGTGTACCACTTGAGTCTCACAATTTAATGTTTTTGGGGCATGTAGTCTGTCTCAGGCATCTCAGCTGTCTTGGGAATGACTGACTTCACCTAAAGGAGATGGCAGAAGTTTTGCTTCATTGATGAGCCCATGGCTGGACTCCCCTGGCAAAGACAAAAAGTAAAAATGAATGCTGCTGTCCTGTCTAAAGACTTCAGCAATCCTAGAGAGGAAAGGGACTGATTGTTCTTCAGCCTTCCATTTTTCTTCTCAACAAACTGTTAGGAAAGAGTAGGAGCTGCTAGAGACATAGCAAGAATAACAAAAATCCTTGCAGTGCAAGATGTGTGGAGGCTCGGAGAGTCGTGGTACCATCTGTGCCTGTCTATTTACAGCCAGAACAACTAACGCCCAACTAATGGTGAAGAGAAGCAGAGCATCATGTCATGGAGACAGCTCTCTAATCTTACATAAAAGCAGCTCTCTGCAAAACCTGAATTGTTCAGATGGAGAGAGGAACGGTCACAATTTACACTTAGCAGGATTTATTTATTGAGTGGTAGAAACACCTTTTTGTTTCAGCCGTATCCTTTAAGCAATCTTCATCTGAGACTTCCAGACAAGTTTGGTCAGTGCTTTTTCAGCAATACAAAGTTTAGTACACACAAAACACGTCATTACAGATAGATCCATGGTTACAGCAAGAGATCGGTAATGAGGGGAAAAACAAGTAAGCTGTGAAAGCAGTGTGCTTGTTTTGATTTTAAAAGAAGATTTTTATACTTGCAACAGCTGCTGGGTGAAAAGAATAGGTATTACTCAAAGGGAATGAATGAGCTTTTGCTTTCATACTTTTCAATGAAAATATGTTTTGAAAACATACATAAGGCTGAAATTTTAAAAAATCGTGTTTGAAAGGAAAACACAGAGTTAAATCTCCTGTATTTATGTCAGTGGAGTTGACCTCAGGGATAATTTTAGGCTCTGAATCAATTTGACTCCAGCAAGGATATGAGACTGGATGGGAAGCAATTGTTTTTGGGTGAAATAGTTGCAGGCAATTATCCACCAAAGGAACAGAGCTGGGTGCACAGGAAAGGGGCAGGGACATGGTATATTCTGAAGCAGGAGACACAGCCAGGGAATGGAGAATGTGGGGACCAGAGAAAGTCCCAGATGAAGGAAATAAGAGGTACTCCCTCGGACTGAGGGAGTTCCTGTACAAAGGATGAAAAGCTGTATGTCTATGGTTAAAAAAAGTCTGTAGAATAACAAATTCAGTTTTATTCAAATCTGTTATACGTAAAGAAGTCTAGCTAAATCAAGACTTTTTCTTGCTTCATAAAATATATATGGATATAAGAAATCAGCTTCTGACATTTGAAATTTTAGATGCTAATGATAAAAAAAATCCACCTGACTAACATCTTGAAGCCTTGAACTCTACCAGAAAATATGCTAAATTTGATTGCTATTCTGTCTTCATTAATTTTAGTGGAGCGGGGAATTAGTCTCTTTCTCCCTTTATGTATATTTTATTTATTTACTTTTTTTCAGAACAGATATCTAGACCTTTAATGACTCACAAAATTATAATAAGAAATCAATAAAACCCAACACAAGAAGAATAAATGATCACCATTAAGACTAGGGACACTCATAGTCATACCCCAGTGGACAGAGGGAGTATCAAAAGTTCTGGAAGAAAATATGAGCTTTTAAGTATTATGTTTGCTCAGAGAAACAGGCTCCTGCAAGGAGCTGGTCATTTTCTCTTCTGAGTGTCAAATTTCAAGTGATGAAGGAAAAATAACTCAACTTGCTGATAAATTGTGATGCTATAGAAACGTTCCGTGACCATACAAATTGCTGCCTCGAAACATGTCTGGAGACTTCCACCAGCCTCTCAGTACTCTAATATGTGCAGCTCAAACCTTCTAATTAACCAAAGTGCCTCTGAAGATTGTTCCACCAAATAGATGCAAATTACTCCTTTAATTTCTTTCTTCATTAGATTCCTTGTTTCCTTTGATGCTGCAACGCCTTTTTCTCCCCATGATAACACACCAGCGATGGCTGATAACACCTTGAAAGTAATTGCTAACATTTGAAATTTTGTTTTTAGTCTTGTAAGAACTTTTCTTTACCACGTCTAGGGATTCTTCCTCTTCCTTCTTCAGCTTTCCCCAATCCTCAAAGAACTGACTTCCCTTTTCTCTGGATTTACAGGACTCTTTGCTCTTGTTCTCTGCTTTTCCTCACCCCTGCTTTTTTTTTTCCCCCAAGGTTTTTTTGACCAATTATGCAAATAGTTATCAGTCCAAATTATGCTATTTGTACATGGGGAAATGCCACCGAATTTAGTGGAATTGAAATATTCTTCATCCTGGGTTATTTTGTGAGGAGTTTATGCCCAGATCCTCTGTGATATTTTAGGTAACAAATTCCCTTTGACATCAGAATTGCCTAAATACCTTTGAGAAAGTGAAAGTCTGACAAGCACACCAATGCATCTTGCCTGCACTGAATGAGAAAATGTATGTTTGTTGGGAAAGGAATGGAAATAGAATTAAATAGAATTCCATCTGCTAGGAAAAATTAAGTTTCTTTATATATATGATAAGAACTTACATGTCTCAATATATAGTTATGGCTATTACACATTTTCATCAAAATAGTAAGATTTTTTAGGTAATTATATACGTCCTATAGTTATTCAGTAGAAACAATATTTTCATCTCACAACATTTTACACAAGCCAAACTCCTAATAATAGAAAAATAAGGACACTTGAAATAATTTGGAGTTATGTGAGTTACAAAAAGATGTCCTTGGGTATTCAATTGTCTGTGTTTTACGTATTTAGGTTCTTGGCAGTAATACCTTTGGAATCCAGCAGATTTTCCTGCTTTCATCATTTCTTGGTTGTTTCTCCTTTTGCAAGCCAAAGATAAGGATTGTAAACACAGGAAAAAAATTTCACCTTTCATTTGTTAAAGTTCAAAATCAAGCTTATTCCATAAAGCAAACACAGGATTTACCACTGCAGCACAGCTACCCAGATCCCACATGGAAGTGTGATCAGAGGAACTGAATGTCCTACGTGGGCTACAGCAAAGGAATTTTTCAAATGCAGACACTCAAATAGTGCTATAATTCATCCATGGAAGAGGTTATGAACACATTCCTTTGTTTAATGGACCAGCATATATCAAGGATATGCTATAAATTAAGTAACACTGACTTAGGTTTCAGTGTACTGACAAAAATAAGTATACCAAGTACTCTTAGAATGGAGTATGAAAAGAAAAGCAGGACTTAATCTGATGGCACAATGAGTTATTACTGAAACCATCCAACTTGGCAATTTAATCATCCAGTAATCAGTGATACCAACAGTAAATAAGTATTTATGCATACTACAGAAGAGGTGAACTTGGGAAGAGATGTCTTATAATAAGAACCAAGATAAAAAGCAGTATCTGGAGTGCAAAAAATCATCATTAAATGGTAAGAGAGATCCATTTGATGTTCAGCAAATCCCCTTAAATATTGGCACACATTTCTGGGTCATGCAAGTTTTCCTGAGTATAGTTATAAACATGTAATAAGGTATAACTGAAAATCTCTTGCCTTTGGAGATATTTAGGAAACTAGTTACCCTACTGCATTGAAATCACAAATGAAGGTTTTCCAACGAACAGCATAGCCAAAGGAAATGGGTATGTTGAAAATAAAAACTCAATCCTCTTTTGTTCTTCAGACATCCCGTAAGAACAACATTGGGGTGTGGGGTGACTCATTCAGAGAAGTCTTTGTCTTGGGTTAAAGAAACAGAATAAACTTAATCTTCTGCAAAGTCATGGTGGACTGGCTTCAAAGAGCTCTCCTTTAAAGAAAGGGACATTGTTTTTCACTGACTGTGGCAGAAACAGCCCCTTTACTAGATAACAGAGGTGAGTCTGCTCCCTGCAGACTGTGAACCATTTTTCTTCTGAAGGAAATCAGATCATAAAATGTACATACCTATATATGCACATATATACACACACACAAAAATTCACTTTGCAAACAGCTCTATCGTTCCAGCTGCCTGTCACTTCATTTTTATTGGTTACCACTGCTTCAGCTCTGCCAGAGGAAGGGACCTTGTAAATGCTCCCTCACCTGCTTCAGAAAAAAATTCTGGTGGGGTCATCTTGCTTTTAAGGATGAATATGAACCAACAGCCACAGGCAGATTAAGAGAGCTGACAAAGCAGAGCAGGGGGCAGGCAAACAGGTGCTTCCAGGTGCTGGGCAGCTCTGAGTCTCCAGACAGCCATGAGCAGAACCAGTGCTGTTCTCAGGCAGCACTGCTGGAACTGAGAAAGAACAACTGCCCTGAGCTGTGGGCAGATATGGGCACAAGATGAAGACTAGGAGCTCACTTGTACAGCTGACAGCATCTCAGTACCCAACAGTAATGACCCGTTTTGGAAAACATCTCTGAGTCAAACCTGGAGCATTTGTAGTGATCTACTAAACAAGCTGATGAACTATGGAGACAGACAGAGAACTTGCATTAACATCACCACTACTGAATAAAAAAGGACAATAATTAGTATGATATTCCACTCAGGAAAAGAATGTCACACAATTTTTGATATGGGGTTTTTTTTTCAAAAATAAGGTCTACCTACAGTGAACAGGCAGGTTTTCACTGATTTCCTCATCTTTATGTATTTTCCCTTCAACTAAAATCAATGTTATTTTAGATTTGATTCCTCTGGTTTCTGTTTACATTTTAAAAAATCCACTGTTGAGTTACAACAACTGTTACCATGTAAGTTTCTGATTTACTAAACTATAAATAGAGAGATTTCCTTTCCACATCCTGTGTAGTTACTGTAACTGCTCAAGGTTGAATGTTTGGTGGTGTTAATGGAAACGCTACAGGGTGATACAAATATACAACAGGATAATCTGATATAAATACACCACAGGAGAATCACTATGTAGGAAAATCTAGATAAGTCCATCAATCAATGTACAAATATAGGCATTAGATTACATAAATCTAAAGAATTAGATTATCTCTTCGTGTCTTGGTTCTGATGAGATATAAGCAGGTGTGTCCAGCAGTAGATGGGAATTTGTCTCCTCCTCTGAAGAAAGGGAGTAAAGTTTAGTAAAGGGTATAAATAAAAATATCAGTGAATGGAAATGAGGGCCTGAATTCATTAGGAAATTGGACATCAATGTTAGTTCAGTAAATACTGTCTTAGGTTTCACAAACTCTTCCCATATTCCAAGACCAAAAATACAGTTCACAAAGCCACTTTGTTCTTGAGATTCCTACATGCATTTTTATGTCTTTGATTCCATCCCCTTATGAGCTTTACTTGAAGTTTCAGCTCCACAAGTGCCCAAGTCTAAATAATGGAAGTGAATTGATCAGAAATTATACCTGCTGTTTACTCTTACCCTATGCCTTTCACATACTTTCAAGTAACACACAAAAAAATCTGGTTGGTAAAAATGGCACAGGCCTTCCTTAAAAGATTTTCTTCCCTTGAAAGGTTTTGTATAAAAATTTTGCTAGCCCCAACTGATGCTAGACTCCAATTAGTAGAAAGGATCCCTGCTGTCTGTAAATCTGGAGCTAAAAGTGAGATGAGTGGAGTTAAACTTTAGATGAGTTTCCTAACAAAACAGATTTCTATTTAGCTCATCTGTAAGAATAATTTTCAAGCAAACAGATCTTTGATGAGGCCACAGTCTTCACTTTACAAGATATTATTTCTATCTCATTTTTTTGCTCTGGAAGTATCAGTCCTCATGCCCCTAGGAGCCTTGCTGAAACACACATCCCAGCTGCAGTGCTGTGACTCTTGTCACCTCATGGACCAACACATCCCCCATGGGAGACCTCATGTCTCTCTCTTGTGTGCCCCAAATGCAATCCATTACTGCAGGGCCCTTCCCAGTGACTCACTGCACTTGTTTCTCCAGCAGGAATGAAGCTTCAAGCAGGCAGAAAACTAAAGCCACTGAGGTCTCAAATCAGTCAGCTCAAAATGTTCTATCATTTCTGGGAGAAATCTGCAGTCTGTATTAACTCTCAAGCTCAATAATATAACAAAATAAATTAGCTCACGGTGAGCTATTTTGAAGTGACTAGTTCATTATCTCCTTGCCTAGGGGAGAGGATTGACAAAAGGAAGAAAGATCCAGATATTTTCTGGATTCATCCTTGAGATAAGTTACAACTTTAATTAAAAATGCTGCCTGGGAAGATGGCTGAAGTGCAAAGCCTCTGTTGGTGCCCAGAAAGGAAAATGTCTCAAACCCCTCAAAGGGTAGCTGTGCCCATATAGACTATGTATGGCTTTCTCTGTCTTGATTTGGAACGGTGAAATGGAGTTATATTTATTTTTTCTGTTTTAGAAGAAATTCAGGATTGTGCCTCCCATTCAGGGAAAAAAAAAGGCACTGCTGAAAAACTAATGAGTACTCACTGTCTGTCAGCCATGGTGAGCATTCCAGGTGCTGGCAGAAGTGGTGCAGGTCCACAAGCAGCCCCTACATCAGCAGCTGGCTGTTGGCAAGGCTGCAAGACATTCCTCCCCTTCCCCACATGTACATCCAGCTCCACCCACATGGCCTCCCCCTCCTCCATAGTGCTATTTGCAGCTGGAGTCAAGGCTTCATGTGCATGTGCATTCTAAACTGTCCCTTCAAGACAGGCTGGCAAAGAAAACATCAGGCTTGGGGATGAATGAGCTGGTTTTGGAGGTGGCACCTGTGCTGGAAGGGGCACCCAGTGATTTCATTCCAGTGTAACTTCCTGCTGAAGTCATGTGAAATACATGCATTTTGTTAATTTTTGTCTATTTGGGGATCATTTTCTTCATCTAGAATAGAGATGATATATATTTCTGGGACATACATTTGCCTGGGTATGGCAAATGGGCAGCATCATGAGTGCTGCTTTGATAGAGCCAACACTAAACTTTTACCCAAAAGACCCTGAAAAAATTAAATAAATAAATGTGAGGCAACAGCTGCTTTCTTTCTTTCTCTTTCTTTCCTTCTTTCTTTCTTTCTTTCTTGAATGCCAAATGCAATTCCAATTCCTTAGTTCCTCAAAATGTTTTCAGTGGTTTTGGTCCTAAAGCTGCTTTGCTACTATCATCTGCTTCTTCATAGCTAATGCAAACCATCACAAATCTTCTCTGCTGGGGCAGGATTGCTGATAACCTTCCAGGGCATTCAAGATGTGATCCTGATTCCTAGATTGATTCCTTCTGCTTATATGAAGTTTGATCCTTTTGGGCAGTTGTGATATGTTTGTGATAAGTGCTTATTGCACGGGTTCTTCCTTTGCCTGGGAATTAATGTGTTAGAGGCCACAGACATGCAACACATACCTGCAAGTCCCTTCATGTCATGAGGAGGCAGTTGCATTATCAAGCCCTCCCATCCCTTCAGGCTTACTGGTTCCACATCCAGCAGAACATTGCAAAGTTGATTTTGAAGCAAGAACAGCCTAATAGAGGCTTTAGAAAACAGGAACTAAAATGCTGACCTCGCTTCTCATGAGATGTGATAAAAAAGTGCAGCACTGGATTATATTCACTTGCTTGGCCTGACAGATAAACTATAGTATTTAACCTGCTGGATTTTCACAAGCTCAGGAGTTCCATTCATATTCATCTCGCTGTACTAAACATGCTAGGAGGACACAAACTGTGTGACCTAGAGCCCAAATCCAGGGGACATGGGTGCTGGAGACTGTTCCCCACTGTGACTGATGCTTGTGTGTACTGGTGAGGGCTCCAGAAAAGACTGTTTTCTGAAGGCCATGTCAGCAAGTGGATGACAAGTGAATGACTGATACCTCTGGAGAAGCAACAGTGATGTTAGGACTGGAAAATTCCTAACACAAGCATTGGTGTTATACACTATATCCAAATTATCAACAGATCTGCTATACTGGGATGATGTACAAAAACTGCCTTGGCCTTTTTTACAGATACTGGCACAGGCTACTGCTTAATTGGGTCATTATTTGCAGTTTAGTGAGGATGCATTCAGTCACTCAGGTGGCAGTAGGTTACCTAGCATTTAAGAGTTTAAATAATTGCAAAGTCACAGGGTCTTGACTGCAAATACCAAAAAGGCCACAGATTATATGAGGAAAGAATGGGGAGAAATCTCAGTTCAGTAAAATGTGAGCTTCCAGGAACAGAATTTCTCTTATTCAGTACAGTATTTCCACTTCATTTTTTGCTTTTTTACACTATTTAAGACAAAGAAATGGCATGAACTCATCTTTGAGGTATCAGGTTATCCACAGGAAGATTTAAGCTATGAGAGTCTTTTATACACCATCAGGCACAGCTATTCCAGTGATATATTGCCCTTTTCTGTAAGTCAATAATAAACAAATGCATCATATTCTTTACTCTCTTTTCAAAACACAGCCATAATTGATGCTATTTCCTTGAGGAAAAAAAGAGTGTAAATAAAAAGAAGCTGCCAAAATTCTTGAATTGGGTAAATTGGCTCAAGCTGCAAGTTTTAAAGCCTTGCATCACTCTTAATAAATACTATACTGGACCAAATTAAAACTAGGAAAACTGATACAAAAGTTAGCAAAATTTGGGTTCAGATTCTCAAAGACACTTCATTTAGCCTCCAGAGTTCAAGTCTGATAAGGCTGAAGTGTTGCAGAGCAACATATAAAAGCTCTGTTCATAGCAAGCCCTTTGTTTCACAGAGTTTTAATTTGTTGTGGGGCACAGACCCTGTGTTTTGATGCTGCAAAATGGTGTGAATAGAGTTCGCAAAAATTCAAGACTGAAGGGTCAAATTCTTAGCTTGGGATATACTCCATGCCAGACCCCCTTTAAAGTGGTAAAGCTACAGCATATCAGAAATAGACTGGTTAGATTAAATTGATTAAATTGAATTTTGGGCAGGAAAGTCAAGTAGCAGAGAGAAAAGAGTTCTTATTTCATGGGAACATATTCCTCCATTTCTCCATAATTTCTGCCTGCAAAGAAAGATTGGTCAGACACCTGCTACTTTGCTGAGTAATACAGGCACTAAAGGCTCCTCTACACCTTCCCATCCATTCCTCACTTTTGAATAAAGCTTCACATCAAAACATGCATTAAAATTGGAATAAATGCCACACAAAAGTCTTCAAATTATACATCTGAGTGACTGTAAAAGCAGTGCCATCATCTTTAGCCTGTCAAACTCAGGTTCCAAAGGTCTGCTGAAGACTGCTACTTCTACCTCTCCCAGACCACATCAGTGCTTGCTCTTCACCCTCTGCATTGTTGAGGTAAGAGCAGGTAAGGTAAATCTGTTTTGGTTTGTCCATAGGATAATTACATGAGCTTTAGGTGAAGCATGCAGCAAACACCCATTTTATTTAATGATTTGTAAAGTGGTTAGATCCAGAAGAAATGGTACAGGTTAGATCATGTTTCTAGATGACCTGGGAACCATTTTTCAGCCTCCACTGGGATAACAGCTCAGCTGCTGGTTGCATAATTCATTTTTATCCTGCCCAGCTGCATACAAAGGTTAAAAAAAGATATAATTAGTCCCCTTCTCTGTTCCCACCTCTGGCCCACACAAACCCTGTCTCTTATTCAAACCTGTCATTGTTGGCAGTATAATCCAGGTCTCCTGAAAAGAGACAGCAATGAAAAAAATTATGGTAATTTAATTCAGAATGATCTTTCCTTTGTAGTTTTCACATTACTTTTGCAGATACATCTATTAATAACCTGTAGGAATCAGCTTCTATTTACGTACCACTTTTCTCCCAAAGGGTCTCTGAGTGCTTTGGTAACCTTAGGGATCATTTCATTCTTTCCTGACAAATGAGGCTCAGTTTCACCTTTATGGCAAACTTCAGGCAAAGGATGGGGAGAGAAGAATAGTGAGCCTGCCCCTCCACAATCTGCAGAACCTCCAGCTCCCAAAGTGGGGTGCAAGTGTCCAGCAGAAGGTCTCCTGCCCCACACAGGTATGTATTGTTACTCCAGTGCCTGAGGCTCACTTTGTCTTTCTCTCCCTGCCTACCCTCTGGCTGCACAGAAGGAGCTCCAGCACCCAAGGAGATTCACACTGTTCCCGTGTGGTGATGCTCCTAGTTCCCACTCCATCAGCACTGAGCTCATCTTGATGTCTGTGGTGTCAAATGAATTATTTATTCAATTTAATCAAAGATCACCAGAACCCTCTGGGAATTGCTGGGGAGAGAAATCCCACATGACTGTTGCTTCTATTTCTCTGTGGAGATTCTTGGGCTACAGGGGCACCCACAGGCACCCCCAAAACTAGTTGTCCTTGTGCTAGGTGCTGTAGTGACATCCACTGAGTTGTAGCTCAGTGCTGCCCAGTTAAAGGGCAAGAGGCAATATGCACATGTTGAAATAAAGGAAATTCCATCTAAGTATAGATGGTCAAAGACTGGCACAGGTTGCCTGGAGAGGCTGTGGAATCTCCATTCTCCATCCTCAGAGACATTAAAGGCCTGACCAGACATGGCCCTGAACAATCTGCTCTAGATGACCCAGATTAGAGCAGAAGGTTGGACTAAGTTGTCCAGTGGTCCCCTCTGATATACCTATTCTGTGCTTAGTTATTCTTGCTCGTATAGAGCAAAATGCAGGATGTGTTCCCAGATGTTTGCCATCACAGGTTGAAGATGAAGGAAGAAGTGGCAGAAGGAAGCATCCTGTTCTGCCCAGTTACCTGACAGGTTGCTCAAAGGATTAGGATTCACTCCAGGACCTTTTCTGACCCCTCCAGGGTGTTTCACTAGACCATACTGGGGACAGAATACAGAGGGCCAGGAACTGCCTCCCATTCAGAGCTCAGTTGTTACAATGACCTTCAAAATTACTCAGTGCATTGCTCAGTTTCAGCCTGGCTTTTATAGAAGACTCACGGGAAAATGAAGATAAGCTTTCATATGAACATAATATTATCTGTAAACAATAGAGACATGAGTGTATGTGTATTTTTGGGGTCCTCCTGCCTCAGGTATAAGCTTTCAATTCTTAGAATAGTTTCATGGGCTACCTATGTATAAGAGCACTGCCAAAGTTATCATCCATATATTTTTCTAGTGCCTCTTGTAAGTCCTTTGAAGAGAGCTGAAAGGATCCAGGTGCAGTCATACTACAGGTGTACCATCTATACAAACAGTGATCAACTTCAGTGGTCAGCTCCTGGAGATCTTCATTTAGTCCTGACAGTCCCTGTGGGACTCAGGAGTAAATACTTCTTCTAAACAAATACTTTTTGAAGGGATTTGACTTCAAAAGTGTTTTCTAGTAGCTGAAAAACATGACCCAAAAAATTACTTCTGAAATCACAGAGAACACCATTATTTCAGCAGGTACCTGGCCATATTGCAAATGAATTTATGGTCTCAGGCCTCTCCACTCTCCTGTCTTAATCAAAAATCTGTCAAAACCAACAGGATGATGTTGATGTAAACCTTGTAATCTGGCCTTTAGAATAAATTGTTTAGCATTCCTATCCATACCTTTTTGTTGCCCTGACACACTGGACACAGTATATTATGAGGACTAGAAGAATCTGACCATCTGTGAGTGAGCAGATGTAAAATCTCTACGAAGGATTTTTCTAACAAAGCTAATAATCAGGGCAGTGTTAGGTATGTAAATGAGCCAAAGGCATGGCCCAAAAAGTTGGTACAAAATGTGTCTTTGTCGAAATCAATTTAATGACAACTTGCAACTTTCTAGTTCAGTTTTCAGTGATGTAACCAACCCTCTCACCTTTTAAGTTTTGTTGTGATCTTGTAGAAATGCTTAGTTTAATAAAATGCTTTTGGTGTTATTGCTTGATCATTGGCTTTTGTATGTATTATCTTCTGTATTTTGTATTAAATAATTAGATAATATATAAACATGATATTGCAGATGTGGGATATTTGAGACATTAATTTGATGAAAAATCTATGCAAAATTAATCAAGATAGCATAGCAGGCACAAAGCAGCTTTTATTATTGACATGACAGTAGTAAGCCAGCTCCTTAAAATCCATATAATAATAGCTTGGAAACAAATTTCTTTTAAATTTTAATTTCCTGAGGAATTTAATTTTTCAGTTCTACCTCAGAATGATTTTATAGTCATTTATTTAAAGTCAGAATGGCCTGTGGAAGAGGCCTTAGCCTAAACAAGTTCTAATTATAGTAAACAAGAATTTTCCCCAAAGAAGTTCTACTGCCTTGAAACTGTTTTTGGACTTTGCCTTGAAAATGCCTTTTCCAACCATACCTCAAGCTCCTCTTTTCAAGAGTGACACAAAAAATCCTCCAGTTCTTGTGTCAAATTTTCTTCCAAGGACTGTCACAAGACCTGTGTCAGTTAAGCCTCGGATTCAAATGATATGGACAATTTTGCTTAAATGATATAATTTTCTTTTAACACTGGGGAAGTCCTTATACCATATCATGTCAATATTTGATGCTTAAAGACACTATTTTGAATAAAGAAGTAACACTAGGAAATTAACTCTATTAATTTTCACTTATTAGTAGAGCCTCAGTGAGTCTTGTTCATTAAACTCATCTTTGTTCCTTATGTGTGTGTTCAAAGGTATAAAATTATGGGACAAAAATAGCATCAGCATTTGTAAAATCTCTAGAGAAAACCAGCTACCGGTGTACATGACAACAGGGAGAACAGCTGGAGAGTCTAATACTCACCTCCTCCAACCACATAAAATGCAAAAAATTCTGCCAAAACTAAGACTAATGCTCCACACTTCTTCCCAATTTTGTTCCGATAACATGATTTTCTCTGTAAGGCACAATTTTTTTTTTTTTTTTTTTGGTTAAAATATGGCACTGAGCTCTGTGTTTCCCCTTATGCAATTACCAGCTTAACAAGCAACTACCTTTACTTAACGTTCCTGCAGCTTCCTTCATATCACCGCCGACATGTCAAATCTGTCTCCCAGTTTGTAGGCTAGAAGCAGGGAGAGTAGAAGTGAGATAAAAATGCCCCTAAACTGAGACTGTGCTCCTTGTCTCCTAGGACCAGCCACCCAGTAGGCAGATTTAAGCAGAGTTGCTGGCAGAAAGTGAAAATAAACTAAAACAGGTCACTTTACCCAGTGAGAGACGTCTAAATTGGAGTCCCATTTAGGCCATCTCAGAACTGGTAGATACAAGTCATAGAAGAGA
This sequence comes from Promerops cafer, assembly GCA_013398275.1. NCBI lineage: Eukaryota > Metazoa > Chordata > Aves > Passeriformes > Nectariniidae > Promerops > Promerops cafer. The sequence continues at coordinate 322,704 of VZSE01000364.1, forward strand.
AGGACTGGGAGTATTGGTTCAGATACTGCAGGCAGAAAACCTGTGCTGCCTGGGGAAACTTCTGCAGCCTCTAAGCATGTGAGTCAGGGTCCAGCCTTCTGAGCAAGGATTTGACATCAGCATATTAGAAAACAAAAACTCTACAGGGATGATAACATAACAAAGTTGAAAACAGAAAGCCCAAGAATTACAATGGGGTTTTTAAAAAGTTATATTGTTACACTGTACCTATTATATACTGCACATAAAGGCTCTGACATCCATTCAGAGGTACTTCAGAAGTCATGATCAGTGAATTAACATGTATCACTCTGTAGCACAGAGAAGCCATCTGTTTTACTGTAGGCAGGAATATGCGTATTGGCAGACATCAGTGTCAAGAGATACGCATCAAAATCAAACGCAAAAGCATGAACACAAGTTAACCAAAAGGAAGTTGAGGAACTTCTAAACCAGGATAGTCAGGTAATCCTGAATCAAATTTCTGAGCAAACTGTTTCCCTGTGGAATATAGTACATTCTCTTCTGACATTGCTCTTGTACATATGCAGTAAAACTGGGAAAACAGATTTTGATATAACCTGCTGCTTGCAGATGCTATTGATCTGGAATGAAGAAGCAAATGTAGCCAATGAGTATTTTATGTCAGGGATGAAAGCTAATTCAATATTTAAATATGCAGAAAACACAATGGAAATAATATTCTCATAAGGCATTAGGCTAATTAAAGTATTATAAACTCTCACTCAGATTATCCACTTTATTCTAGTGGTCCAGTGGTGTCAGCATCCCTGACCATCACGGCACATGGAAATCCCACTGAGACTAATTAAATTTTCCTGTCTTACAATAAGAATACAGGAGATTATTTTTAAATCCTATTTTTATGTCTATGATTTTACCCAACTACAATGAACGTAACCAAAAGCACAAATATGCATTCACCACCTTCTCGTAACTGAGAGTTTGGGATTTGTATAACAGAGCCTGGAAACCAGGGGGCCATAGCAGTTCCACCAGCACAGTTTGTTGACTGCAGCAGGATTAGGGCATAGTGTATGGGTATAGGTGAGAAGAGAAACAAAGCCTTCATTCATAGCTAGAACTTGAGAAGAGGAGCCTGAATACAGTTACGACAGATTACCACCTACCTGTCTTCATGAGAAGATAAAAACTCAATTGTCAGCTCTAGTGCTTTACAGCAACACAGTAAAAAGTGCCAAGGGCAATTGAAATTATGTGGGTGATGGACTTGTATATATTAGAAACAGTAGCGTTGGACATGATGGTTTAAGCAAGAAATCCCACAAAATAATTTAAGATAAAAAATCTTAGGGCTGAGATGTATCCCTCTTTAATTTACAGAATCAAGCCAAGATATCATAAATATCCAGGCACATCTTCTAAACCTGGTCAGTTCAGCAAAGAACCAGGCACATAACATCAAAGACTATATTTCCTACTTGTTTTGTGATTATTAGTTCATGGAAAGAGCAAGTAATGCTGAGTGAATAAGAAAATCTTAGAGTACAAGTGGTTTGTACTGCATGTATTTTCTAAGCATCTCATTCTGCTTCAGAACACTGGGAACATTTGCATGAAAATAGAAAATCTTTTTCTCTGAAGAGCTGCTGTTCCTCTGCTGCTTGTTCAACGCATCAGGCTTACAGGCATTTGTTCTTACTTGTGTACCCTTGCACTAAAGGTGAGTCTGTAATACCATACAGAACAGCATTTGTGAGTGCAGGGTCCTGCTGAAAGCAATCAGCCACCCTGTTCATATGCTGACTTTTTTGGACTAGACAGAAGTTCTTTAAAAGTTAGGGATTAAAGCTCTGACTGCCTTGACTTCCATGAAGCTACTTCAGCTTAGCAAAGGTGTAAGTCTTGAGGTTTGAGTGACTAATTATGGCTCATACTGATTGTGGCCATTGCTGGGAAAATAAATAGTATGAACAAGCAAATTCCCTGGAAATTAAGAACATTTTGTTTCTTTTTAAATCTGGTTCTTATCTAACTCAGAAACAGCTGACAGGTTTTATTTTTTAATATGACATTAGAAACTGTCTGCTGTTTTGTAAATAATAACGATGCTGGACTGATGAGCAGAATGGGAAATATTAGCACCTTCTCTTTGGCAGCTCAGGACTGCTTCCCAGCTGAAGGAATGGGTGGGCATCAGGCTAGCTGTATATGCTTGGATGACTCAGCCCCACTCGCTGGCATTGACACTTCCACAAAGGGTTAATGCTGTTCTGCTGACTCACTGAGGCAGATGAATCTCCTTTCCTGCTTGATGTGCAGCAAAATGTCTCACTGGAGAAGGGACAGCCGGCAAAGCACATACCAGGGGCACACATATAACTACTCTGCTGACCACCAAGTGGCACCTGTGTGCTGCTTCAGAATTCAAGTCTGTTTCTGCATGCCAGCAGCTTACAGCAGCTCTGAGAGCCCCAGTCTAAGGTGTTGATGCACAGGCTGGTGGCAGGGAGGAGTTTATCTTTTACTGCTAATTTTACTGATGATGTTGATGCTGCCGTACTTCAAATGTCACTGATTTGTTTCATGCAGCATCTCCAAAGTATCACAATTCATCTCAGCTTGCTCTGCTGAAAGTCCTAGCCAAGGCTTGTACATCTCCCCTTTTGTAATCTCCTCTCTGGCTACACCATCTGGAACTGTTCATTCATTTGGGCACAGCACCCTTTTTCCACAGTTCTCTTGTCATTTCTCCTCTTTTGCTGCTCCAAATGCAAACTCCTTGTTCTCACTTTCAAAGCCTTTCACAATTTAATCATGCCTCATGCCAGTTCTGGTATTTGTTATCCTTCCACCCACCCTCACTTTGTTGATTGCAGCCTCCACTTTTCCTTCCTTACTCTACACTTTCCTTTACGGCTGGGACAGAAGCCTGCAGTGAAACCAGTTAAGTCCATGCTGTAGACTCCCTTACAATGTCTCTGTCCTGTTATCATAGAGCACTGAAGAACCAGTTAGTAACAGAAAGACAGAGGATGGTCAGGGCTGCAGGCTGGCTAAGGAGCTGCACACAGGATCCCCTGAACTCAGATTCTCTTATTCTCACTTATTTTTGGGAAAAGTTCCTTAGGATGTAGACTGCCATTGACAATGTCATGGGTTTGTGTGTATTCTGTAGGACAAAACAAGTTTCAAATGACCTGTGAACTAGCTTGTCTTCTTCTCCTCAACAGGAGACCTCTGGAATAGGATTGCTTCACAGTCCAAGTGCCTTTAGAGGGAAGCAAGGTTCTATATTTCAGAGCTGCACTTCAAAGCCCCTGAGAGACTGAGGCGACACTGGATGTAAGTGCCAAACCCACATAAGTCTGCTTAGTGCAGACTAATACCAGTCCTTTTCACCTGTCTCTTTTTCTCTACAGAGATAAATAACAGTAAAGACAAGCCCTAGAGCCATTTTCAGAACAGGCTGGGAAACAAAGTATTTGTAGAATTAAATGCTTTCCAGGGAGCTATTTTTCAATGTATTATTGTAGTAAACGTTTAGATTATCCAAAGGCAAACTCATAAAATAGTCATTAAGCAATGCTATTTTATGTACAAATATTTTGCAGAACAATTTAATATGTAATCACACCAAATGTTTTTCCATTCCTGCTACCTCTACAGCATTGGCATTAAACAACTACTGCTTTACTGGATCTTCTTTCCTTCAAGAATGGCTATGACACCTCAGGGCTTGCTCAGCATCCCAGCGATCATTTAGACATTCAGAACATCTGTGCTTCAAGAACACATGAAGTCTGACACCTGGTCAAACCCACCCTACAAAGGCCTTTAGCAGCTGATAGTAACTGAGCCTGAGTCCTGCAACGTGTATACCCTGGTGGGAACGAAGTTCTCACATTACCCTTTAGTTCTATACAAGGTTTCTTTAAAATGACCCAGATTGCTGCTCTCTCTACCTGCACCATTTAATTTGGATTTTTTTTTTTTTTTCAGCATATCAGATCCTAAATTTGCCAGTTTCAGCCAAGCTCCAACACTGGATAGGTTGGCTGGTGAGATAAATATGAGGCAAATAGGTTATAAATATAGTCAGGCTCCTGGCCAATAAAATGTTAAAGAAGCAAATGTGGTAGTTACAAGACAAAATAAATATAGTCCAGGGCTCAATCTTGCCTAAGCTTTAGAAATTCAGTTGGGAGGAAGTCTCACATGAGTGAGAGTTTTGATCAACCTACAAATGGGAACCTAGGCAAGAACATGAATCTAGTCTCCTGGAACACTGCTTCATGTTAAATCTGATCTTAAAGACTTCGTAGTATAAATGGAATACATGAGAGTACTGCATTTAACACTCTTTGTAGGCCAACTAGACCTATCCAGCCTATATTGGGGGGTATATTTTGCAATTACCTCAAGATCACCTTCAGCTATGGAGTTGCAAAGTTTGTTCCTTGGAACACTCTCTTATACCCATTCCCACAGAATCATTTTTCCTGTTTTTTTCCCTTTGATGTTTGTCTAAAAGCCTCAACCTATATAAAGCATGTTACAAAAAAAGTTCTGAAAGTCTATTAATACATTCCCATTAGCGTTCTCTGCATATATTTCACACTGATCTTTAGAACTGAAACAGTGTTTTCAGTCTGTGCTCGTACAACACGCAGCCTAGTGGAATACCAAAGACGACTTCGTAAGGAGTCCTCAAAGCTCCCAGAGCACTCATCCAGCAGGCCCTCTATCTTACTGATACCACCTGATGCTCTGAAAAGGGTTTTCCTGATTTCTAGCAATCGTATTTACAGGTGGATTCCACTTTGTAGCAATTGCCACGGGTAACTCCTCTTCAGTACTCCTCCTAGGAGCCCTGACTGGTGGTTGCTTTCCCTTGGTCCACACTTCCATCATCTGTTTGGCCTGCAGACTATGGGGGCCCCACCAGAGCCCATTTGACATCCAGTAAGCAGCCCTGGCCATCACTGCTCAGACCCCTTGCCTTGCCTGACTCCCTCAGCTGTGCAGGTACAGCTTTTTGCAGGAGTGTGTGATGATCTGGGTAAGGGGTTAAAGACTGTGGTAAAGGTTGGGCTGAAAATGTTTACAGTTTTTTAATTAAATAGGGCATGATTATCAAAGTTATTTTAAAATTGCAGTCATCTGCCCCAGCTCTTGCACGTGGGTCATTTTACGGCTTCAGGGACATCTGTTTGTGTAACTGAGAGGGTGGTGCAGAGGCAGAATCTGCTGCTGATAGAAATGCCTGTGAAATGATGAGCTTAGTGTCTTTACTGAGAGAGATGCCTTGACTTCTCTGGAGAGATTATGCCCTTGCTGTCGGCCTTCTTGCCATTTGGCTGTTCCCTTTGTCTGGGTTTCTGACATTCAGGTACAGAGTGGTACAAAACCCTGGTCTGTTGTGTGCAGCACATGATCTCTGCTCTCTGCAGATAAGTCGTTCTGACATGATGTAGCAGTAGCAAGCTGCTTAGCCCGAGTTCCTTCTGTTATCTATTTCAGAAGCTTCAGTGGCCTTTAAGTATTTCATCACAAATAATTTCTGGCAAATCCACAAGAATACCAAGCAAAAAGGAGGAGAGTGAAAGTCCTGATTACTGTACTTACAATCAAAGAAACACCTCGATGGGCAGTACAAAACATCCCTTAGCTCCTTCTTCAACCAGCAAACCACTGATTATCGATCATTCTTCAAAGGACACATTCCACAAGACATTACATCATCAGTTCACTTCCTTGCATTACTCTGAGACTCTCCCCCCACATCAGCTGTGAAACCATTAGCCAACCAAGCCTTCTAAATTGTATCACAGAAACATTTTTCCTCAGCTAGGAACAAGTATACCTCTCAGAAGAATTCCCAGGATGATTTGATCCTACTCCTTTCCCAGAATTGAAACTGTTTTTTTTCTGAGAGGACTCAAGTACCAACTTCTTTCTCCTGGCCCAGCCTCCCTCTCCAGCTGTTGACTGTGAAATTCTCTTTATTTACCTGGCACTTTTACAGGGATTGGTAATGCATCACTATATTTACTTGCTCCCAACATCTTTTTCCCTGTAATTGACAGCAGGAGTCTTTCCACAGAAAAATATCTCTGTGATGTTACAGCTGCATATCCAGCCCTGTACTCCACTACTTTCCTGTCTCCTCTCCCACATGCAACTCCTTTCAGAAATGACAACCTCAAAAGCATATCCTCTGTCAAGAAAAGTTACACAGTTAATCCCTTTCCTCAGTGCAGAACAACACGAGTTGGCTCAATTGAGAAACACTGCCTGAGCATCACAAGCTTTTGACTTGAATGCAACTACAGATTTCTTTCTGGAATCAGAATCTGCTTAGGATCAATTTTCACAAGCTGCAATGAGATTTGAGGCTCTGAAACAGCTCCCTCATGAGAAGCAATTTTAATGGCACTTGGGCAGAAATACTTATTCTTGATTTCATCTTACTTGAAGTATTTCCCAAGCAATACTTTATTAAAAATGCTTAGTTAAAATGTCACTAAAACAATTCCAAAGATTCTGATCATCCCTTACTATTAATCTTTACCCTCCCAACAGCTCTGCAGTCTGTCTCATGAAACTCCTACTGTCTTGTTTCCTCATTATTCCCTTCTAAAATTTTATCATTATAGCCCACTTCACACCTCCTCTACCATACTGTCAAATGCTACTGTGACCTATGGTACATATTATAGTTCTAGTTATAGCTACAGAATCAAACCTGCAAAACCTACACTCTGATCTGCCTGTGACATCTGGGTCACCTTTGGCTGTCCCCTAATATGCTTCAGCCTCCCCAGCCATGAAACTACTTTGTTCTTTGAGATTTATGGCTGAAAACAACAGAATAGAGCTATATAATAATTCTGCTTACAAAGTTTTCAAGTGTGCTGTAACCTCTTTCAATGACTGAATCCATGCAGAGATTAATTATATATGGTAGACCTAGATATAAAGTATCTGTAAAGGGCCCTGCTGGACAGTGCCTTTCAATCAATGATCTAACACACTTTCTGCTTCTTCCACCCACTTGGTCAATTATTCCTTGATGAAAAGGAATAGGTATGAGGCACCCATGCATCTCCAACCTGAAATAAATTGCTGTCTTTTAGCTCTTTGCTATGGAGGTCTAAATGATGCTGAATGCATTTAAATTTCCTGGGGCAGGTTATCCTTCCTTGCAGAAAAAGAAACTTAGCTCAAGTCTTCCCCCCTCCAATTTCTTCGCAAATACCCCTGACTGCATTCAATTGGATGCAGGGAGTGGAAACCAAAAGAACTGAGGCTCTGCCTGAGAACATTTGCCACCCACATACTGCAACAGTGTTCAGGAGCTAAATCTTATTTATGAGGCTTAGTTTCATTTCCAGTCCTTTGTGCCAAAAATCCCAATGCAGTGTAATTTGTGCACACAGTGGCCACACAGTTTTGGCATTACGTGCTATGCACTAGCCCTCCCTTAATCTGGTCTGGGGTCTATAGACACACTATAGCCCCACAAATGTGTGGGAGTGTGGATATGACAAACGACATCAAGAGAAGCATGTAGAGACACATTCAACAGGCAATAAAAAAATATCAGAGAACTCCAAAAGGAGAGACACTGAGGAAGGTATTAACTGTATTGCAACATTTGAGCATGAGCCTGGAACTGGAAGCAGACAGCTTGCTTTGAACGTTTCATCAGGCATCTTTCTCTGTAGTAAGCCAAACTATAGGTAGCCAGGACCCTTTGGACGAATTTGGGACTAAACACATTTTGCTGCTCAGATATCTTTTGAATAGAAAGGCAAACAATTCTGGATTTTGTCATTATATATTTAGCCACAGGTTTTAAAAGAAAACCAACTCACTACCTTCATTCATGTTGAATAATATCAAATTTAAAATTCACTCTCTGCCCTCATTCACTGCCCTCACTCACCTGAAGGACTAGAGGCTGATATTACAGGAACTCATTTTCCACGTGAGAATGTGTCCATGTGTCACTTTGATGTGGGAACATGTCTGACATGGGACCAATGGCAATCTCGAAGGAGAGCCTTATGGACTTCAATTCTATCCTTTGGGAAAGATTAGTGTACCCCTTTTGCATCTCTATTTGTCAAAAAAGGGCTGCAAAGACAAAGAAGACAGTCTCAGTTCTCGATGCCTGCCAGCATAATGTAACTCAATCCCATCCTCTGCTCCAAGTAAAGGCTAAGAAACGTTTATCACCCGTGTCATTAGCTCTGGCCCTCCCCGAGGCTCTGACTGTCAAACTGCAACACGGCAAGCCTCAAACCGTGTCAAGAGCAATGCTGTAACTAGAATAGGGTCACAAAACAAGCCTGACTATCTGGTCTGATTATAAATACCATGCTTGTAAAGCAGCGATTCAAAAACGCTGCCAAATCTCTCGGCTACCACGCTTAGGAGCTCTGTGCTGCTTGTAAGCAGCTTCCTCGTTTAAATCTTTGCTACAAGGACCGACAGCGCCCGTCGGATGCCTGTGGTCCACGGCCAGGTTTGAACGCCCGGCTGCAGGAGGAGATGCTGGGGCCGAGTCCGGACTTGGACGGCACCGCTGTGGAGGACGCAGCCACCAAGTTTAAACTCCTTTCTCCGCGTCTCCCCAGTCCCGTCCCGTCCCGCTCCGTTCCTATAAAGTCGCAGTGAAAGCGTGTGCAGTCGGTTCCTGGATGCTATTCCCGGATCCGCGGCCCCCGCCCCGGCCCGAGGCGGCGGCGGGAGGGCGCTGCCAGCGGCTTTTCCTCCCCCTTGCCCACCGAGGAGGGGGAGCGGCGGCCACCACGGCAGCCCCGCGGGTGAGACGGCGGCGGTGGAGCTGGGAGGCTCCGGCTCTCCGCTCGGACGCGGCCGCGGGGAGCTCGGCGCGGGGGCGGCGGGGGAGAGGGGGACCCTGTGGGGAGGCGGTTCCGGCTGAGGGGACAGCGGCGGCCGCTGCCCGCCCGCGCCCCGGGGGAGGGAGCGCGGCTGCCCCGGGCCAGCTCCGC